>CM032451.1:48677928-48695428 GCA_019049505.1 Pachyrhynchus sulphureomaculatus | reverse complement strand
TAATATTGTAAGGTTGTTTTGTTTACATATCTCTATAATTCTTCTTCTGTTGTCGTTAGTAACTTCTTCGCCATATTTTCCTACCACTTTATCGTGTTCTTTCCTTCCTATTCTTCCATTTAGATCACCCGAAAGTAATATCTCTCTTGATGTTCCAATTTTGCGTATTCCCTCATTTAGTTGTTCAAAAAATGAATCCTTGTTATTGGCCAGATCATCGTCACTGATATCGTATACCCCCCAGTAAAGTTGTGTTGTTACCTAGTATTTTGAGATTCATCTTTATGATTCTTTCACTAATAGGTTCCCAGGTGGTTACGAATTTCCTCAGTTTTCTCCTACATTGTCCTAACTGTTCTAAATTTTTTTGATCAGTAGTTTTTGAGATAAGTGGGGAACAGCGATATTTGGCAATTTTTTCAAAATAATATAAGGAAAAGTTGCGCGAAAGTATTACATCATATATAGTTTTGAACTTATATTTTCCCAAGCTTTCATTTGATACCCCACTCAATGACCTGTTAATTTTTTTTTTTCATTTCCGATTTCACCCCCAAAACTAACCCCTTAAGTCAAAATTTAACTTTCAAAACTACACGCTCTGATTGGACTATTAATTCCTATATTTATACCAAATTTCAATTTTCTATGTCAAATCGGGTGTGACAGGCACCAAAGTAATTCCATTAGTGTTCCTAACGAAACACTAGAAATCAAGACTTACCGTTTGTTTATATGAAGTCTTCAATTATTTTTCCTAATGTTTAACATACCCGTATTCCTACATCATTCTCGTTAAAATAATAGATAGTTTTATAAAATAGGCTATCTGTCATTTGATTATTGCTTATTATGACGCGGCACGTGACCAACAGATAGGTAATAAGCTTAACATCAGCAAGTACATCTACTAATACAAATATTCTTAATCAAATGTCATCATACGTAATAGCATATGCTATACATCGATCACCTGACTTAGATAGTGTCACTGCTTCAAGTTTTGCAAACATCTACCGAAGTTCATATATGGTAATTTAAATATCATTTATTAATTTGGTGCTATTATTTTAGGAAATTATATAGCTAGGGGAGTATGTCATTTACCGTGATAGGTAACATTTTGCAAAACAGGTGGTAAAGAACTGATAAAAATCATGCTGGTCTTATTTAATAATGATGATATAAGTGATAGTATAAAAATGAATATATATGCTTTTCCATCTGCCGAAGCATTTTCGGAATCACACACACGGAATTTTTTTATATCGTCCGTCCATCTTGTCTATACTCTACCTCTGCATCTTTGTGTTTTCTAGGCCCCCATTCAACTATACTGTGTATCCATCTGTTATCATTCGTCCTTGCGATATGTCTCGCCTAATTCCACCTTCATTGTATTACATCTGTTACTTTTGATTTTCTTCGAATCTCGATGTTAGGAATACGATTTTGGCGTCTAATATTTAGCATTCCCCTCTCCATTGGTCTTTGAGTTACCTGGAGTGTATTTATTTCGCTTTTATTTAAAGCTCACGCCATATGTTAATACCGGCAGTACATATTAATCTAATACTCTGGCTTTTATTGTATTTAAGATGTCCAATTTAAATGTAGTAGCCTTCCGAACGCACACCCTCTATTAGTAGTTCCTTACAGTTATCTTCACTTTGGTTGTTCAAATATTTGAAATATTTGGTTTTGGTAAAGTTTATTTCTAGATCCATTTCTCGAAACTTCTTATTTAATTCCATCAGCATTTATTGCATTTCTTCTTTTGTATTGGCGATCAGAGTGACATCATCTGCGAACCTTAAGTGATTTAATCGATCATCGTCCATTAGTATTTCTTTATTTTCTCACTTTAACGATTTGAACATGTCTTTTGGAGTCAACGTGAACAGCTTTAGAGATATACAGTCGCCTTGTCTAATTTCTCTTTTAATTTTGATTTTATTTGTTTCTTCTTATATATGTATTCAAGACGAGTTTTGTATCTTTCATCGACTCTGCTGTTATTTAAGGCATTAAGGACTGCCCATACCTCTACCATATCATAAGATACAAATGAGTTGTATGTTTAACTAGACTCAACCAGAACTCAAAGCATATTCGCGTCATCGACTAAAATTTTAAGAACTACAGGTCACAGGTAATAATGGAGGTTCTTATAAAAAAAGCATTCTCGCAACACATAGTTACAGTAGCAATCGTTTAGTAACATCACATATGACTTAAGGAATGGAGGACTTTGTCTTATTGAATGGTAACCAAACTATTTTTGGCTGTCTCTGAATCTGGCTTTACATTATGGGTCGTAGAAGTTGGTGCGTGTTCTTTATTGAATTACAAGTATTAATTTTCTTAATTTCCGCATACGTCTGAAGATCTCTTCGTGTATTATATTCTTGCATCCATAATATGCACTACATGCTACTATTTCTCACTCCGCTGTTGGTCTAAGAGCTTCGATTCCGCAACTTTATATGAAGTTGATTTGACAGCGGATTATACGAGTTTTAAATTCTGCAAAAGCCGAAAGTTTCGCTAAGTAGCATTATACTATCAAGGATGATTTGAAAATCTTGTATGTTTTTCGTTAACGTCATAGTGTCGTCAGCAAATCTGATGTAATTAATAACTCTACATTTGGTTTTAATTCTACTTCTGACTTCGTTTAAAAAATCGTAGCATATAGTGTCCTAAGCGATGTTGAATAATAACAGTAACAAAACACGTCTCTGCCGTATTTACTTTATGATGAGAGTTACTTCTGACGTTGCAAACTCTAATATAACTACTAAAGTTTACTGTCAGTAGTAGTTAGATAGATTTCTTCTCGGTTGATCCTTGTCATTCTACGACTTTATAATGTATTTGATGTTGATGTAGTCGAAGATTTGTCTGAATTTAACCAAACAGCCGTTTACATTGATATATATATATATATTGTATGTATATATATGTACATACATATATATATATATATATATATATATATATATATATATATATATATATATATATATATATATATATATATATATTGTCCTTTTTGATTTCTTGAACATGTAACAACTATATTTTTTTTTTTATAATTTTCTTGGGTTTAATGTTCACAAATTTAAAGACTTTGTTTATATCATAGTATATATTTTTGTCAAAACGTTTCGGCGATGCATTCTGCAGCAACTGATGAAGACCAGTTCTTTACTCTGTTATTTATTCCAAAATACGGTACATATATAATTTAAAATAAACTAAAACTCTACTTGAGAACATCACATGGAACATTTTACATAGACAGTTACTACTACTAGTGCTAATACCAAATTCAAATATAACTCTCTATGTAAAATGTTCCATGTGATGTTCTCATGTATAATTTTAGTTTATTTTAATTTATATGTGTACAGTATTTTGAAATACCAGAGTAAACAAGTGATGAAGACCAAAATGCATGGTGGAAACGTTCTGATAAAAATATATACTATGATATGAAACAACTGTTTGATTTTGTGTACAGGGTGAGTCAACAATAGAGTAAAGTTCATAATCTCATATGTTTCGGGAATGAGAAAAAACTGTCAAATACAATAGTTTTAGGGAATGTTAAGGTGTACAGTTTAAAATTATTTTTGAGTATACAAAAAAGTGTGGCCGATTAACGTATGTTTTTTTAAATGGAACATCCTATTTTCTAATTTATTTTTAAATTCTGCGTAAAATTTTATAACTTTTTTATTAATAATGGTTATACCTAAAAAAATATTAGTTTTCAGTTTAGTAAAAAATTGCCAGTAGCGCCATTGTTTCTGAAGGTGGAATACTCATAACTGGTATGAGCGTTCTATAGAGATGAAAAAAAAAAAATATGTAAAAAAATTTGAGTTAGATTTATGCATTTCGACTATTTTAAATTGAAAAATCTCAAATTTTTTAATTGACACACCCGGTATATTATTATTTTTTCTGATAGATTTTACAAAACCCTCTAACTTTTATTAAGTATGTCATATACCTACTTCCAATAGTTTTCGATTAATTTTGAATATTTCAATTTTTACCACACTACACGCTATATCCATAGTTGCCAAGACAAAACAAAAATGTAGGGCAAATAAAAATAGTTTAATTTGTTGTAGTAAGTGACGTATAATCGCAATAGTTATGGATTTTCCTGAAAATGAATTAAATGATATGGTTTATATACTAGGCGAGGCGGGAAAAAATTGTCTTTTGGCAGTAAGGTTTTACGGAGCGAAGTACCCTAATAGACATATACCATCTAGAAAATCTTTTCAGTGCTTAATGAAACGGTTTGATGGTAGTAGTAGCGTTGAGTATACGAAACGGAAAGTAGTAAACCAGAATGCTACCAATGAGGAAAATTAAATGGCGATTTTACTTCATGTTGAAGATAATCCCCAAGTCAGCAGCCGTCAACTAGCTGACTTATCTAACACATCCCACTCTACGGCTAATCGCACCACGAGAAAATACAAGTATCCCTTTTATATGGAACTACACCAAGAACTTCATGATCGTGATTTTGAAGGACGAGTAAACTTTTTTACGACCATGAATGGAGCAACAGAGCCCGATCCAAATTTTACTTCATGTTGAAGATAATCCCCAGGTCAGCAGCCATCAACTAGCTGACTTATCTGACACATCTCAATCTATGGCTAATCGCACCACGAGAAAATAGAAGTATCATCCCTTTCATATGAAACTACACCAAAAACTTCAAGAGCATGATTTTAAAAGACGAGTAAACTTTTGTACCACCATGAATGGAGCAATAGAGGACGATCGAAATTTTTTTTGTCTAAAGAAAAAAAAAAAAAAATGTTTCTGAAGCTACTTTTCCCAGTAATGGAGCAGTTAACAGCCATAACATGCATTATTATTCAACAGTTAATCCATATTGGGTCCGGGAAGTTCAAAACCAAAACCATTGGTTGCTTAATGTATGGTGTGGAATATCAACATTATATATATATATAACATTATAAATAAAAAAGTTATAAACATTTTAAGCAGAATTTAAAAAAATAAATTAGAAAATAGGATGTTCCATTTAAAAAAACATATGTTATAACGGCCACACTTTTTTGAAGTACGCTGTAAACTCAAAAATAATTTTAAACTGTGCCCCTTAGGATTCCCTAAAACTATTGTATTTGACATTTTTTTCGTCATTTCCGAAACAAATGAGATAATGAACTTTACTCTATCGTTGTCTCACCCTGTACATTAAATCTTAGAAAATTGAAAAGTATAATATATATATATATATATATATATATATATATATATATATATATATATATATATATATATATATATATATATATATATATATATATATATATATATATATATATATATATATATATATATATATATATATATTATAAAATATATATATATATATATATATATATATATATATATATATATATATATATATATATATATATAATATATATATATATATATATATATATATATATATATATATATATATATATACATATATATATATATATAAATATACATAATATATATATATATATATATATATATATATATATATATATATATATATATATATAAATATAGAGCTTAATCTATTTTTGAACTTGTGTATCTTCTAGTTGGTAGCCGTATTTCTTGTAGATTTAAGCGTGAATTTTTTGAGAAATATTTTGAGAAGGTCAAACGTAAAGATCTAATCCTTTTCCCTGTTGCTCAGCTGTCAGTTTAATAAATTCAGCAGATACATGCCGGTAATTCCTCCATTCTTTTGGGCAAATATTGCCTGAGTTATTTCGCAATATTGGCTTAAAAGAATGGTTTTTAGGCTACTAAATTTTCATCTGCTAGCTATGGTATGTTTTGTCTTTTGTCACCAAAAATGTTGCTTTATGCTTTGTTTCCATCCTTTTCCTCCACGTTTTTCTTCGATTCCTAGAATTTCAAAAATGTTGCTTTATGCTTTGTTTCTATCCTTTTCCTCCAAGTTTTTCTTCAATTCCTAGAATTTATCCTTGTTAGTATCACGTAGAGTACCTATTTGTTATAGCAGTCTCAGATTGTACACCAAGAGGTAATAAGGAAGGGGAGAAGAAAACTTTGTATATTTGTCGTATGTTTTATTTTAGCAACAGAAAAGCTCATTTGGCTTTTAAAAAAGGGCCGTCTTCAAGGTTTAGACTCTACAAACAAACGAATAAGGTACATCGTAAAGAAAAATGTATTTACTAAGTCAGTGTACTCGTGGAAAGGGCATGTTTACTCGCTCAGAGAAAATCCATCATGCTCAAAGGACAGATGACATATATAAAAGCGTAATATTTTTTTCGAAAAATTGACGCTGATTTACACACTTACAAAATAGAATCAAATATTTGAATAAAAAGGTACACTACATATTAAATGAAAGACAATTAAAATATAATTTACAAATAGACCAAAAATTGTAATAATCCAAGGTTTTATCAACTCACTCGGTAAAAATTACGGAAACTTCCATTTCTTGATATTAGTGCATTTGAATGTGAAAAAAATAACTTTATGAAGCTCACATAAAATAATTTACAAAATCCCTCAGATTTTTAAATATTATACGCATATAATTAAATTATTTTTCCTTTCTTTTAATGTTAGGTAATATAATATAATAAATAACGTTCCTAATGCTCAAAAATCGACATAATTACCCTCTAATTTTAATCTAAGAAAAGTCTCTCGTACCCCCCCTTCTAACAGATATCTTTCTTAGTAATCTAGAAAATTCGTTTATTTCAAGGTTAATTGAAGAAACGAAAATTATAAATTGGTCTCCCAATGTAGATAACTGTTTAGCTATTGTTTATGGCAAATAATAAGACACATTTGACAATATCAATACTCTGCGGTCTTAAAACCTTAATATAAAATTTATCCTAGAAATGGAAGTTGAAAAAAAAATTTTGATTTAGCTCTTGTAACAACAAATAATACTTAATCCCTTAAAACGTACCACAAACCCACTCAAACAGAGCATATAATCTCATCTTATTTATTGCCTTCATTAACTGTTATGTCTATAGACTACTTAATATTCTAATGTACAATCACGACTCTAATAACGAAGTTAACATACTAAAATAAGCTGAAGTAAACAACCCTTACAATAATACCGTAATAGACAAATACATTAAAAAAAAAACTGTCAAGTGCAAGTTGGACTTGCACAATTAGTGTTCCGTACCGTGATTAGTTTTAAAATAAAAATTAGCTACCTGATAGCTAATAAATGAATCTAGCTCAATCTACAATCTGGTAATAAAAGTTTAAAACAAATGTTAACTATTTACTACTGTTTAATTAAATTAAATTAAAAATAAAATTACCTGTCGTTGATTGCACCGACCACGTATTGATATTTTGTAGCTTTTAGTCCCGGCTGAATTCCCAACTTTCCAAACCTTCACCGTTCTGTCATGCCACATAGTTTTTTATATCAGAAGAATTATCAAAGGTAATGCATTCATGACAATTTTCGTTCATCGTCACTTTATGGAGACTATTCCAAAAATTATTTCAAAATTTTTTGATTGGTTCTTTTCGAGATAAGATGGGCGAATAGAGATTTTTGGCCACTTTTTAAAAATAATTCTTAAGAAAAATGTGCGGACGCATTACATCATATATATTTTTAAACTCGTGTTTTCACAAGCTTTCATTTGATGACCTGGTAAAAAAAAATACCACCGATTTCACACCCCAAAACTAACCCCTTAAGTCAAAATTTAACTTTCAAAACTACACGGCTCTAATTGGGCTATCAATTCCTACAATTGTGACAAATTTCAACTTTCTATGTCAAATAGTTTCGGAAAAAATCGGGTGTGACAAATGGACAGACAAATGGACACCGAAGTATCGCATAAGTGTTCTGGAACACTATTTAGAAAAAAAAAACAGAAAGAACATTTAGCAGCTTATGGGGTCACACCATAGGATGAAAAATTGGATAAATTTTATATGTTATAATTTTTGAGCCAGTTTTCAAAAAGTATATTGAAAACCCTGAATCCACACAATGAATATCTACATTTATATTGAAAGTGCCAACCAATTAAGCTCTCTCTTCTTTAATTACACCAAGAAATCCCTAACATTCAGAAAGAGGAGTCTATAATTTATAGTCCTGTTCTACATATACCGGAAGAAATATGGGATCTTTAGGAAGCAGAATAAAAGATTACTTCGTTAAACCCTCTATTTGAGGACATCATACTATTTTACAAAAACACAATTTGCCTTCGCAAAATATCTGTCACATTTTATATAATTTTCGACAATATGAGTCTGTACGGAAGACCTAGAAATGTACAATGTTGGAATGAATGTCCCCTACAGTCGAAATCCAGTTTTTAGTCTTCACAAGAAAATTGTTAATATCCATATTTGTTAACTAATTAAAGTTAGTGAATCAATTCTAATTTTTCATAAGTGCTGTATTTCAGTTAAACAATTATTCAACGTTATGTTATTTATTAAAATAGATTTAGGTCACAAAAAGGTTATTAAAAAATATATTTTTATACATGCCATATGTGCCTTGGGTTTATTCTGACAGTAGATGAACACCTCTCTGACGAGTAAGTTTGTTTGGCGAGTATCATCTTCGTTATTGGTTGACCTAATTTTCTTGTTTGTAGAATCTGAGCCCTAAATATCTCTGTTTTCTATAAGCCGAAAACGCTTGACTGATACTAAAATAAAACATACACCAACATATTCGTCCATAAATATTTCATGCTTTTGGAGTTAAATATGTGATTTCCTATAACTTGTTATGTATATTGGAAGCGTCATGGAGGTGTATCTTTGATAAAAAAATATATGCAATTAACGAAAACCGGCCAAGTGCAAGTCGGACTTGCGCAGTTAGTGTTCCGTTCGTTGATTACTTTTAAAATAAAAATTTGCAGTTGCTTTTGCTGTAGAGATATAAGATATTTGGCGATTTTCATAACACCTACTATATTTAAAACACAATACTGATTGTTGTCGTTTGAATATAGGCAGACTGTCATAAGCCTACGCAAAATCAATAATCCATAAGCAGTAGTTTTTGTTTCCACTGATGCTCTTCCACAACTACTCTATTCTAAACTTTGCATGTATTATAGTAAACACAACTTGTTTCCAATCGACATTTTCTCCCAGTCTTCATTTCCTGCGGCAGTGAATTTTCACAAACCTGTATATTTCTTCTTAACAATAAGCACAGTTACGCTACCTAGGCAATTAAGAGAATTGGCAAAACTCCTTCAAATATAATTAAGATAAACCTATATAATAATCAACAAAAGTCACAAACAGATATCCCGAAGCTGTTTTCTTCCATGTTAATTCAACAAAAGCACTCAATTAGCCTTATTATTCTGCCCGACTTAACTTCTTTTAAAACCTTATCTCATTATAACATCAAACATTATGGAAACATTGTTAAACCTTCTGAAACGAAAGTTTTTTGTAACCTAAAAATGCTCTTCAAACAACAATACATGCTTCAGACTGAAGAAGCGCTTGTTAGAGTAGATTTTTAGCGAAACGCTAACGACGTACGCTGTTTCCTGTGCTCTATTGATCAACAAAATAGCCTCTGGGAATTTAAAATTTTAATTTATTTGTGATACAGGTTTTGTCTAACTTATAATTATATTTGAAGTTGTCCCATAAATTTAATATATATATATATATATATATATATATATATATATATATATATATATATATATATATATATATATATATATATATATATATAAATATATAAATATATATATATATATATATATATATATATATATATATATATATATATATATATATATATATATATATATATATATATATATATATATATATATATATATATATATATATATATATATATATATATATATATATATATATATATATATATATATATATATATATATATATAATATAAATATATATATATATATATATATATATATATATATATATATATATATATATATATATATATATATATATATATATATATATATATATATATATATATATATATATATATATATATCTATAATATATATATAAAATGCATCGTCTGTCTGTCTGTCTGTTCGTTAGTGCGCCTATCACTGAAGAACCACTTATCCGATTTACGTACTTTTTTTTTTTTTAAACATACATATATTCTCTGGCCAGGTTATAGGCTATATTTTATTACGATAGGTAGCATAAGGAATGAGCAGTGACGTAAAATAGTCCGAATAAGTTTGCCGCTAGCGCGTGCCTTTGCAATACACAGCCTAAACCATTAAATATGGAACAATATTAAGTAACAAAGAATATCTGTAATGTATAATCTATAACATATATAAAATGCAATGTCTCTCTGTCTGTCTGTCTGTCCATTAGTGGGTTTATCACGCGGGAACCACTTATCCGATTTACCTGTCTTTTTGAAATTCATACATATATTCTTTGGCCAGGTTATATAATAATAATAATAATCTATATCTATAATATATATAAAATGCAATGTTTGTTTGTCTGTCTGTCTGTCCGTTAATGCGCTTATCCCTCGAGAACCACTTATCCGATTTACGTGATTTTTTAAATTCATACATATGTTCTCTGACCAGGTTATAGGTATATATTTTATTACATCTATAATATATATAAAATGCAACGTATCTCTGTCTGTCTGTGTGTCCGTTAGTGCGCTTATCACTGGAGAACCACTTATCCGATTTTCGTACTTTTTTTTTTAAAGATACATATGTTCTTCGGCCAGGTTATAGGCTATATTTTATTACGATAGGTAGCATAAGGAATGAGCAGTGACAATAATACTAAATGAAGTCGGACAAAGTTTGCCGCTAGCGCGTTCTCTTGCAATACACAGTCCAAACCATTAAATATGGAACAATATTAGGTAGCAGAGAATATTTATAATATATATAAAATGCAATGTCTCTCTATCCGTCTGTCTGTCCGTCCGTTAGTGTGCTTATCACTGGAGAACCACTTATCCGATTTACGTGCTTTTTTTTTTAAACATACGTATGTTCTCTGGCCAGGTTATAGGATATATTTTATTAGGTGACATAAGGAATAAGCAGTGACGATAATAGTGAATCAAGTCGGAGAAAAGTTTGCCGCTAGCGCGTTCTTTTGCAATACACTCCCTAAAGCATTAAATATGGAACAATATCATGTAGCAAAGAATACAATATATATAAAATGCAACGTCTCTATGTGTGTCTGTCTGTCCGTTAGTGCGCTTATCACTCGAGAACCGATTTACGTGTTTTTATCAATTTATACATATGTTCTATATAATTCGATATAAGCCTAGATAATGGGAGATAAGGTGAGGTAATGGGAAATAAGGAAAAATAATGGGAGATAAGTCGAGATAAGCCTCGATAATGGGAGATAAGGTGAGATAATGGGAGATAAGTATAAATAATGGGAGATAAGGAGAGATAATAGGAGATAAGCAGAGCTAAGTCTAGATAATGGGAGTTATGGTGAGATAATGGGAGATAAGGATAAATAATGGGAGATATTTTATTACGTTGGTTAACATAAGGAATAAGCAGTGACGATAGTAGTGAATCAAGTCCACACGAGCGGAGCCTCGGGCCCGGGCTATATATATATATATATATATATATATATATATATATATATATATATATATATATATATATATATATATATATATATATATATATATATATATATATATATATATATATATATATATATATATATATATATATATATATATATATATAAAATATATATATATATATATATATATATATATATATATATATATATATATATATACAATATATATATATATATATATATATATATTATATATAATATATATATATATATATATATATATATATATATATATATATATATATATATATATATCTATATCTATCTATATATATATATATATATATATATATATATATATATATATATATATATATATATATATATATATATGGCTATTTGGAATATATTCATCACTGCGGCGACAGGTGTGGTAATTCAATAGGCATATAGCAATGATAGAGCGAAGGTCGTACTGCTATTTGTTCGAATGCAATAGTCGTTGAAAATGAGCGCTGCAATAGAAAACCCCGCTAAATTTGTACTGCATGCTGTTGTGAGATTTCTATTGGCAAAAGAGTTGACAGCCGCATACATTCATCGTGAATTGGGTGCTCTATACGACCAAAACGTTATGTTCGTCAGTGGGATCGGTCGTTCAAAAGTGGAAGGACAAACCTTCAAGATGAAGGAAAGAGTGGCACGCCATCTGTAGCCAGTAGTGAACTCATTCAGCAAGTGGATGTAAAAGTCCACCAAAAACCGGCGGTTTACTATCTCAGAAGTTTTTGAGCAATTTTCGCAAATGTCTCGGACTGTTTTGTACGAAGTTGGGAGAGAAAAGTTAGGTTACCGAAGGTTCTGTGTGCGGCAAGTACCAAAAGTTCTTTCCAAGAACCACAAAACACAACGAATTGGTTCAGCCTTAGATTTTCTTTCACGCTATTACGCTGGAGGAGAATCATTTCTAAACAGAATTGTGGCCGGGGATGATACATGGATCTCATACGTAAAAGTTGAAATAAAACAACAGTTAATGGTTTGGGTTCACACCAGCTCACCGAACAAACCAAAGAAGGCCCGGCAAACATTGTCAGCCAGAAAGATTATGGCAACTGTTTTCTGGGATTTGAAAGGAATTCTGCTCGTCGAGTTCATCTACCACGGAAGACTGTCAATTCCCGAGTCTATTGTAAAACTTTGACAAAACTAAGAAGAGCCATCTAGAACAAACGCAGTGGGCTGCTGACTTCGAGTGTCGTGTTCTTACACAACAATGCTGGCACTCATACCGTTAGACACCAATTCAAAAGCGATTTTCACCCGTTCATGTACTGTTATGACAGACTGGCTGCAATCCAGGGCAGCATAATTTTATGAAGAAGAGATTTCAAAACTGATCGGACTATATAATAAACATCTAAATTTAAATGTTGCCTATGTTGAGAAATAGTGCAGAGCTATAGCTTTAAGTTGTATATACTAAAATTTCTGGGGAAATGTGAGCTCGATTATGAATGAAATAAAAGTTATTTTTACTCTTTTTAGGTATACTAATGTAGTCTCAATTTCTATAGTAACGGTACTTTCTCTACCATTCTAAACATTAAACAGAATATCACTACTGGAACTTTGCAGGTGATAGCTTAGTAGTTTAGTAATGTTTCAATATATAGAAGGATGATCTAATAAGTTATGAAATTTGACAACTTAGGTAAGCGTTGTTGGGCTTAGTGTGCGCAGTATATATTTTCACAAATCAGCCTGTTGTAAGTATTTGACACTTATTGGAAAGCAGAAGTAAGAATTCGGAAGCTTTAGTTCGTGATAAAATTCCTCAAAAAGAAAGGGAAGTCGTTCAAAGAAATCCATGAAAGGGTGGTTGCCACATATATTGTGATATTACACCTACATACTGCTAGTTAACTTTGTGGAACAAGCAATTTAAATGATAGGGGGAATCGATTAAGAATGCCACTCGTTTAGGATGGTCTATTTAAGTATATGCAAAGGATATTTTGCAGCAATTCAAACGACAATGTTTACATATAATCCATACAGACTTGATTATGTAACAGGTTGGTTCTTGGTATGTGTAAAAAAGGTTGACTTGGGAGCAATTTTCGCAAATCTCTTGGACTGTAGATCAAGCAATTTAAATAGTACAGGAAATCGATTAAATATGCCACTTGTTTAGGGCGGCCTTTTTAAGTATATTCAAGGAAAATTTTGCAATTGAAACGACACTGTCCATAAATAATCCATAAAGTCTGGATGATGTGAACGGTTAGTTCTTGGTATGTACAAATAATGTCGCCTTCGGAGCAGATGGGTTCGGGTTCATATAACACTTGGAGTAGTAATTGAACCTATAGTTTTTGAGAGAGGATAAAAGAGGTGAAGATAGAAAATTTTTATATATTTTGAATGTATTCATGAGAATCTCTCTTAATTTTAGTCAAAATAATGATTGAATATTATCTTAAGAATTATTATTGATAGTTAAAGGTATAGGAGATTAAAGAACTAGGGGCAGGCAGATTAGAGAGAGCCCCAAATCTAAAAGCTATGTTATTTTTGAATTATTTTCTATTATTTCTTTTCTTCTTGTGCCGACCCGTTATCGGATATTGACGAACATCCTGGCTATTGGGACTTTGTTTACAACTGCCCGGAGTAGTCCCGTTGTTGTTGTTGAGAACCATGTTCGCAGGTTTTTCAGCCACGAAACACGTCTCTTCCTTGAGCCTCTTCTTTCGTCGCCCTTGCCCTGCAGTATCAGTTGGAGTAAACCATAGCTTTCTTAATTTTTCATGATGTGGCCCAGATATTCGAGTTTTCTTCTTTTAATTGTATTAAAAATTTCCAGGTCCTTGTTCAAGAGTTCTAGCATTCTCTCTTGTTATTAGTGTACTCTGTCCAAGATATTCTATGCATGCGCCTGTAGAGCCACATCTCAAATGCTTCCAACCTTTTACACTATGCCGTAGTTACAGTCCGAGACTCCTTCCCCATACAGAAGCACCAGAAAAACGTAGCATTTGAGGAGTCTTATTTTGATTTTTAAACTAAGATAATGACTTCTGAACACTTTGGCCAATTTTACCATTCTACATGGAATCTCCATTTACTGTGGTACCCAAGTAGCAAAAGGTATCGGCTCTATCAATCTTTTGGTTGCTAATGTACAGTTATCGTTTTAATGCCGAGTTTTTGCTTATAATCATGTGTTTAGTCTTCTTTATATTTATATCTATTTCGTATTCTCGACTGACATGTGTGACTCTGTCTATCAGCATTTGTAGGTCCTGTGAATTGTCTGTGAATATTATAGTGCCATCAGCGAATCTAATGTTGTTAATTCTTCTTCCATTAATGTTTATTCCTGCTGAGATACTGCCCAGTGCTATGCGAAATATTTCTTCTGCGTATACATTAAATAAGAGTGGTGACAAGATACATCCTTGGCGTAAGCCACGTTGGATTTCTATGTTTTCTGTTTCTTTCTTTATTTCTATTTAAACATATAAAGGGTTAGATGAGGGAGTGTTGATTTATATATACCGTGTTATAAGTTTCTTCGACTCTTCTTGGAGTCGAGGAATCTGAAAAGTTTTATATTTTTCATTGTTTTCAGTTATAATAGAAATAGTATGGACCTAGAAGTATCAGATTTCAGTTTTAAATATCACTGACGCCCATCTTCAGCTTAACCTTCTATAATGACTAATATTTTAACGTAAAGTACATATTATTTAGAATATCGACTTGCAGAGCTTGAATTAAGTTATTTTTTTAACTGGAAAAAATGCGATTCAATAAAATTATAATACGAGGACGGATTGATAAGTTCGCGGCCTAGTCAAGAAAACAAAATAAAATACATACAAAAATATTTTTATTTTTCGACGTAATCACCACCTAGCTCTATGCACTTCTTCCACCTGCTTTTCTAAAGCTTCCACTCCTGTTTGAAAAAAAGATTCCTCAAGGTCTCCAAAATACTGGTTAACTGCAGCTTCGACTTTATTTGATGAAAATTTCTGGCCACGTGTTTTTTTAGGTTTGGAAAGATATGGGAGTCCGAAGGTGCCAAATCAGGGGAATAAACCCGGTGGAGCAGCAATTCGAAACCACAAACACGAATTTGAGCCATAGACTCAACAGACGTGTTTTTTTTTTATGGGTCTAAGCACACGTGCTACAGGGAAGTCCCTAAAGTGCTACAGGAGCGACACGTGTGCGGAGATGGCGATTCACGTTGTTCTTAAATCGCTGTAAATTGTACTCGGTGGGAAACACGGTCCTGGGCAAATTATTCCAAAGGGATGATGTTCTCCATATAAATGACGGCTTGAAAAGCGTTGTACGAGGAGTAACAAGCTGAACCTCATACGGATGTGAAGTATTAGCTTGACGTGTACTTCTAACATGCACCGCTCTGGGAGGAATTAAACGGGCCACATCCTTCGAACACTTTCCATGAAAATACTTGTAGAATAGGCTCAAGTCGCCAACCGTTCTTCGATGTTCCAGCGAATCAAGGCCACCTGTCAGTTCCGGGTCTCCAATCAGGCGAACAGCTCTTCTCTGAATAGAATCCAACAAATGCAGTGTATGTTTGGGAGCCGAGCCCCAAACATGGGAGCAGTATTCCATAGTTGGTCGAATTTGAGCTTTGTAAAGAATTGACAGTTGTTGTGAAGTGTAGAGCTTTCTGGATCGAAATAATATTCCCAACTTCTGAGAAGCTCTCCTTGCTATGCCTGCAACATGTTCATGCCAGGACATATTTGCTCCCAAATTAACGCCCAACAAATTGAGTGACGATGTTAGAGGAATGGAGCGCCCCGACATAACTATGTCGGGTTCAGCAACGTTAACTTTTTTAGAAAAAACTGCCGCCTGGGTTTTTGTAGCGTTAAATTCCACTTGGTTACTATCACCCCAAGATAGAATTTCTTCCAGGTCTTTGTTAAGTTGAATGACTTCCTGCTGTCTGCGGATATTCGTCTGAGTAGCCGATGTCCTAGCGTTCAAAGTGAATGAATAGATAAGCGTACTGTCATCTGCAAAGCTATAGATTGGATTCTCGGTCTTTTCCAGCAGATCGTTAATATAAATGAGAAAGAGAGTAAGAGACAGTATGGAGCCTTGGGGTACACCGGCGTTGATAGTGAAGGTGTTAGAAAGAAATCCGTCGACTGCCACTCTGCGCAAAGAACGCTCTCTGAGGAAACATGAGAGCCACAAACAGAACTTTTCAGACATACCATAAGAACGTAGCTTAGCCAACAGTCCATCATGCCAAACACGGTCGAATGCCTTGGATATGTTAAGAGCAACCGCTCGAGATTCTCCAAAGTGTTCAATTGCGTTGTTCCAAACATGTGTTACATAAGTTAGGAGATCTCCTGTTGATCTATTTTTACGAAAGCGTTGTCCTGATGGAACAAAACTTTCTTTCTCAGTAATCCTGGGTGTTTCTTGACAAAAATCAGGCAAAATGATGCAATAGTAAATCGAGTTTATTGTTTCGCCTTTCGGAAGGTAGTCCACCATAATAATACCTTTAAAATTCCAAAAAACTGACGCCATCACTTTTCCAGCCGACAGAATTGCCTTCGCTTTCTTTGGGGTCGGTTCACCAGATTGTTTCCACTGCTTGGATTGTTGTTTTGACTCTGAAGTGTAATGGTGAACCCAGGTTTCGTTTACTGTCACAAACCTGTTAAGAAAATCTTGCGGATCAGCCTCATACATTTTCAAACAGTCGTGAGAAATCGTAAGTCGAATTTGTTTT
>CM032451.1:48505964-48677828 GCA_019049505.1 Pachyrhynchus sulphureomaculatus | reverse complement strand
AAGCTCTAAAGCTGAACATATAGAGAGAATTTTGGAAAATGATGTCTTTCTAATCCACGGTGTTCCATCGCTCTTAATATGCGATAACGGTACTCAGTTTACCTCTAAGAGTTTTAAGAGCTTAAGTGAAACTTATGGTTTTAACATCCGTTTTAATCCTGTGTACTCTCCCACAATGTAATTTTGTTGAACGTAATAACCGAACAGTCGGGACCGCTTTAAGAAGTTACGTTGATTCACATGACACTTGGGATGGCAATATTTCCAAAATTCAACAAGCAATAAATACCGCAAGACACGAAGTAACAGGGTTCACACCGTCTTTCTTAGTTTACGGCAGACATATACCTCTATCTGGATCGTATTATAAAAATTTGGATTTGGATGTCAATGTTGACAGCGAAATAATTCCGGGTAACAGGGGTGAGTATGCCGAAAATTTAAAGGGTATAAAAGATATTTTCACCGACGTGCGTAGTAAGATACATAAGGCTTATGAACGGAACAGTAAGTCTTACAACCTTAGAAAAAGGGATTTTGCCTTTAATATAGGAGATCACGTTTGGCGAAAAAATAAAATTCTTTCCAGTGCAGCTGACAAATTCACATCTAAGTTGGTACCTAAGTATGTGCATTGCGTGATAAGAGAAAAGATTTCAGACTTAGTTTATGGTTTAGTTAATTTAGATGGGACTAAAGTAGGACGATGGCATATTAAAGACTTAAAACCATTCAAAGGACCTAACCCTAATGAAAGTTTGTCAGAAGAAGAATAATTTATATTTACATTATCTTAATTGCTTTACTTTATTTTTTGATGTTGCTCTGTGGAGGTGACGACCTCGTTTTTTTTGACTGTTATAAAAGTTGAGCAGAGAATAGCTTACTTTTATTGTTTAATGCTAAGGTTTTGGGTATTGGCCATATCCCAAACTTAGGTTGATTGTGGTTGATGTTTAGCATCGACTCAGCTGTTGCGAGCTTGTGAAGGAGTCATACTCTGGATATATCATAAGACTGGTATGTCGGTGGTCGCGGGATTTGATTTGCTTAAGACCCCAAATAATATCCAGTTCTTGACACTTGGAAGCGAAATTTTGATTAGAGGCAATCCAAGGTGATCTTGAGTTAGGACAAGCGCAAGATGTAGCTCGCGTGGTATGATGTTGAGTCAAAATTTTTATGAGCAATTTCAAAGTTTGTTACCCGAGTGGGTGTATTTCTATTACCTTAGTGGTATATGTTGGGTGCAATTAAGAGTAAATTGATTTTGGTTTATCCAGTAAGTCTAAGGCTTGGATTATTTTGATTTAGACCTTCTTCTGAATTGACAAACTGAGGGTATACTTTATTCTTTTCAGAGCCGTTTAAACGTTACCTTTGAGTCACTAATTTTTTTAAAAAATTTTTTTGCATGGACTCAGAGGCGTCTGATGAGTTTTTTCGGTCTACTATCAGATTGATAGGAAGTTGAAGTCCTGCAGGAGAACTAAAGGCTGATCATTTACAAGAGATGAGAGCAGAGTAAGACAGTCGTTTCACAAAGAAATGATCAAAATCTGATGCCGAGATGAGAACCTTGTCAAGAGAGGCTAAGCGCAGTGAAGGAAGATTCCTAACCGAATTTTTAGATTTCCAAGAGGTAATCTAGAAGTTTGGGCTGACAGAAAACGGTTATGCCTGATACCTGTAGCAGTTTCTTCTAGAGGCTATTGTCTAGGGAGACGATTAACACCATGATCGAATATTTTAGCTGTCAACGATGCTTTCTTCTTGCTTCTGATTAAGCTGGAAAAGCTCTTGTCGTTTTCAAAAGTTTTGTTGCGTTGCCACCGAAAAATTGAGAAATTTTTGCTTCATGTAGCTTTTTAAGCTCATTTTCGTTTTTTGGAAATTTCCGTTAGAAGCTTGGTTTAGTTAACCTTGTAAACCTTTTAGGTTGTATCCCATGAATTATCTGTTTTTACAGGCTGTGATGCACCGGGTGCTAACAGATGCCGTTACGACGTTTGGCAGGGAGTTAGTCTTCCTGAGGAACAGACTGATTGGAAGGGTAGTCTATGGGGGGTGAACGTTTGACCTTTGGGACCTTTAAAGGTTTTGTTACTCAATGGTTATTTCTATTTGAACCAAAGGAGAGCCTAGCTACTGTAGTCGACCTCAGCTCCAATTAGCCTATTAGTGGTGACAGGCTGTTGGCAGTAGTGTGTTTCGGAACACCCTATTGATTAATTTTTTTGACTTATGGTGGTGTGGTAGACACCGTTTTAGTTTAGTGGATGCTATAATCTACTCCCTTTTGTTGGTGGACACCAGGGTCACCATTTCCGTATTTTATTGTCTCCACCTTTCAGTATATCGTGGTGAGGTGTTTGTCTCCTGTTATGTGGGATGGATTGAATGTTTTTCGTTGTTGTTCTAGGGCGAGACCAGTACACGAGGGTTCTTCATGCAACTTGGAGAAGCGCAATGCTGGTTAAATTTTATATCTCTGTGTAGCCACCCTGAAGAATGATGGAGGGCGTTTTTTCTGGCTCATGTTTCTAGGCAGATTTGTCACTTTGGTGCGATGTGCCGAAGATTTGATTAGCTTTTGCTAAGAGCTTTCACCAAGTTCAGTATGGAGTTATCATAACCAAGGGTTTGGGATTTGAACTCCTGTATGTATTTCTGTATATATTTCTGTATATATTTCTGTATATATTTCGGTGTATGTTGGTTGCCTGAGGGCATGTGCTCAAAATGCGTGATTTTGAGTCGTTTTGCTTATGGACTCCTATATATAGGATTATGACTTTAGGGAGGTCCTATTTCGAGACTTGCTGTCTCGTACAGTTATATTGGGAATGTTTCCTAGAATGTTAGTTGTGCGCAGACTAATCATTCTGTTCTTAGAGAACATTGCTTTTTGAAGCAGGATCATTCAGTTTGGTGAATTTTAGCTTTTATAGCTATTCACTGTGTTTAGAGTGAATTCTAGCTTTTGTAGCTATTCACTGTGCCTATAGTGATATTGTTAGCTTTTCTAGCTGCTCACTATGTTAATGGCGAGATTGTTCTTTTAGAACGCAGACTTTGTGTAGTCGAGGACTATTTACAGAGTGTTTTCTTGGCGAGGAGCCGAGCTTTTTTCTGGCGATGTACCAGAATGTTTTCTTGGCGAGGAGCCGAGGCTTTTTTCTGGCGATATACCAGAGTGTTTTCTTGGCGAGGAGCCGAGGTTTTTTCTGGCGATATACCAGAGTGTTTTGTTGGCGATGAGCTGACGTGTTTTCTGGCGATCAACCAGAGCGTTTTCCCTGGCAATTTTTGCATGTCTGGATGTCTCAGGACGTCGACATTGCGCGATGTAGCGTTTTCCCTTAGTGCTTAATTAAGTTAAGTCTAGTTATAAGATTCTTGTGTACTTGCAAAGATTTTCATTTGGTTTTCATTGTACTTAATATTAGTGCTTAATTAAATTAAGTCTAGTAGTAAGGTCCGAAGTTTGTAATTTTGTTTTAAGTTCTGACCTTAGTAGTAAGTGATAGTGTACCACTTTGTACCTTTTCATAAGTAGCCTTAGTTTAATAGACTAGTGTAGTCTATTTCTTTTTGGAAGGGGGTAAATGTAACGTTCATTTTTTCCTAGATTTTAAGACCATGTAATGTTACTGATTTTTTACTTTAAATTGTACTTCTTTTCATTTTTGTATCGAGCGGTATATTAATCAGAAATTCCAAGCCGTTCGGTATATTAGTGTGCTGTGCGGGTTTGCGACCGAATCTCTCGATTAGCCGGGATTGGTCAAATATTTGTATCCGCAGTTTTGGTTCCGGCGTAGCCATATTACCGAGAGAGTGCCCACGGTTTATTTAAGAGTCCGGTGGACAGGAAGAGGGGCTTATTTCCACCGAGCCGCCAAGTAGGTTATTTCGACCGAGCCGCCAAGTAGGCTAATTTCCATCGAGCCGCAGCCAGGCTTACTTTGACCGAGCCGCAGTAGAGGCTCATAGCAACAATTATGAGAGCCAAGTAAAGCACGAGTTTTTTTTCTAACGTAAAGCCGTAGTGGGCTCTAAGTGTTTCCTACAAAGTGTAAAATCGGTTTTGTGTTCCATCGAAGGCCTAGAAGCCCAAATAAAAACCGTAAGTTACCAGAACATTCATCAATAGACCTATTCCCGAAGTAAGTGTCTTAATAGCAATTTGAACTGACAAAAGGTGAAGTGAAAATCACGATTCTTCGCTTTCGGGGGTAGTCAGGTTTTAGAATTTAAATGTCTGATTTAGGGACTCTAATAATAATAACTACCTGTTAGGCTAGAATTTTTTGTAA
Organism: Pachyrhynchus sulphureomaculatus; assembly: GCA_019049505.1. NCBI lineage: Eukaryota > Metazoa > Arthropoda > Insecta > Coleoptera > Curculionidae > Pachyrhynchus > Pachyrhynchus sulphureomaculatus. The sequence goes on along the minus strand of CM032451.1, from coordinate 48,673,509 downwards.
TCCTTAAAACCGCAGAGGTTAGAACTTTTATTTTAAAATCACGAATAAATTTTCTTTTTGTGGATTAAAGCTAGTGTCTCACTGAATACCTATCTTACTTTTCAGGATAATGATGGCTGTACCAAACTGTTTTTTTTATTTAACAACTGTACACCCTTTCAGTATTTTTTCATTTTTTTAGCTGAAGTTAGATCCTTTCTATTTTAAAATGAATGGTGCCCAAAAGTCGTACAGCTGAGGTTTTTTAAAAAAATAAGAAAAAATAATTCCAAAAAGACGTACAAAAATTATCTCTTACCCATATCTCTCTACCAAGGAAAACTGAGCTAGTGTGTGTTTAATTTCTTTAGTTCTTTTAAAATAAGGATCCACTCAATTCATTATCAGAAATTAAAAAGAGGTTGCAAGAAAATTGCGCCCAAGCGTGGGAAAAACAACTTTTCACAGGGTACAAAAGTGCGGGCAAGTTAGCACCTTACAAAATTACGCCCCAGCTTGGGGCAACCAATTTTCAAACGGTACAATGCATGCAATATGTTCATTGCCAAATCATATTTTCTCTAAGTTAAAGTTTAGCAAGTTAAGTAACGATGCTAGTGGAATAGAGTTTTCGGCATAAGTAGGTCGGGTTCTATAACTTTTACAGAAAACACTCCTGCCTGGCATTTTGTGGTAGCTTACTCACCCCAAGACAGAATATCTTCTACATTTTTGTTAAGAAGTATAACCTCTTGCTGTTGGTGAATATAATATTTGCAGAATGAAAGGAAAAAGATCACAAAACAGCTTTAAATCCCGGGATACATGGGCGTTGATTGTAAAGAAATCCATGAAAGAATGATATTTAAGAAAACTTGTGAGCTATAAATTAAACTTTCGAACATATCATAAGAACATAGCATAGCCAACGCAACTGGTTGATAGTCGTTTGGCATGCCCCTTTTCTCTTCTTAGGCACAGGTTGAATTCCTTTTCCTTGGGATAAGTTGAGTCTAATTAAACTGATGTCAGGTCCTTCTCGGTTTTTTAAGTGCAATGGTATGTATTTCATCAGCGTTAGCAGCTTTTTTTGGTCATTAAAATACGTCCCGCAGTATGACCAGCAGTCTGAAAACAGTACTAGGGACTTTGTCTGCACCTTATAAATAGTGGATGGTATTTTTCTCTGAAAAATAGAGTCTGAAAGAACGAGTTCAGCTCACAAGATGGCTTTTTCAACAGGAGTTGCAGCAGTAGTATACCATGTAAGTAGCCAAGTGAATTGTAACTACTAGTCTTAGTAACCACTTTGAACTATTGGGAGAGGCAAAAAGTTTTTTCAGTTGTTTAAGTACATGTCTCCTTGTCTCAATTATTTACTTTTATGTATTTTGAGCACTAGCAAAGATGTTTAAATTTAAGATGTTACGGGCTTCTTTGGCATCAATTGGTGGAACATCGGATGTCGTTTGTGTGGATTTCTTCTATAATAGTTCTTTCTTTATTTCTTAGTTTTCTAATCTCTTCATTTCTTATCTTTTCGAGTTTCGAGATTCTGGCCGACTCTTTTAGAGATTTTATCGCCAAGTTTCAGCATTTCCAGTGGTTTGATCTTCTCCAGGGTATCTATTGTTTTTCATTTGGTTTAATGCAGCTTGTATTTCTTCTTCTGTGATATCTGGGAGTTCTTCAGATTCCACGTTCATAATGTTCATGTTTTCTTGTCGTCTATCTCACTGGAATTAGTATAATCTTGTATAGAAACTTCAACAGCTCTAATTATACCATTCTTATTATTTACTATTTTTGTTTTGTTGTTTTCATCTCGTAGTTTTGTAACTTTTGTTTTTCAACTAGACCATCGTCAACGTAATACTTTCATTTTACAATTATCTTTTATAATTTCCTCTATAATCTTTGAACTGTAGTTACTTTTATCTTTTCGGATCTAGTTTATTTAATTCTTTAAAGTCTGCTGACGTTTTATCCGTGATATTTCTTTCCTCTAGTAGTTTTAATGTCCCAGGACTTAACTTTGGATTTTTATGAAGTTTTGTTAGCGAGATATTTTCTTGGTCGATGTTGTTATTGAAGTTGTAATTCTGGGTGTAATCATTCTTCGTTTAAGTTCATTTTGGTGTTCCTCTTCTTTTTGTTTCAAAATTTCTCCGGTTGAATGGTGCTGCTTTTTGAAGAGTTTGTTTGTTTCTTTCGGTTTTGGTGTTTTTAGTTATTTTTTGCCCCTAGGAGCCTGTGGTCGCCGCCGCTACAAAACTGTTTTAAAACAGATATATCTCTACATTTATTTCTACAATTAGACAGTATAAAATCAATTTCATTTTTTGTCTTGTCATCTGGACTTCGCCAGATCCATTTATGCTGTTTTGGTTTCTTAAAGAATATGTTGAGACAGTACAATTTTTCCTTGTTGAGGTAGTACATTAGGGTATCTCCTCTATTGTTTCTATCGCCCAGCTCAAAGTGTCCGACAAATTCTGTATCCCCTTGTCTTCGTTCTCCAATTTTGCCGTTAAAATCATCTGTAATTATTATGAAATGCGCTCTCTCACTCTCTCTCTATCTCTCTTGTTGCATTGCTTTATCTAGATTTTGGTAGAGTTTTTCAATATCCTCTTCATCTGCTTTGCTTATGGGGACACATGTATGAATAATTTGCAGTTTGTATCTTTTGTTTAACGCGATTACGATACAGACTACTCTCTTGAATATAGTACTGTATTTTAAGATAGTATGTTTAAATTTTTTATTGATCATAATGGCTAAACCACCAATGTGATCTTTATCTTCCGAATTATTTTGGTACAATGTGTGGCCTGATTTCAAGACAGCATACTTTTCTCCAGGTAGACGAGTCTCGCAAATTCCGACAATGTCCTACTTTATGTGGTTAAGTTCTTCTTCCAGTTCTATAAGATGATCTTCAGTTCTCAGTGACCTTGCATTTTATGAAGCAATTTAGAGTGATTTTTGTCTCGAAACTTTGCCCCTCCCAGAATTCATGGGACTGACTGAATGACTAAATATATGCATTATTATTATTCCCATTTATAAATTATGAGTTGTATTTTCTGTTTTGTCTCTGGAATAATTTAAATAATTCTTTCCATATTTTAGTAGCAAAGTATGGTATTATTATGCAAATTTTAGTTTAGTTCTTTAAAAGCTTAGAAAAAATGCATAATAGAAACATTCAGCATTGAAAAAAGCAGTTTTATCGGGTATCTAACGTTTAATGAAGTGAAGACATTGATAAAAAGGCTGTCTTAAGAGTCCGGAGTTCTTAATTCAATGGCATTTAACAGGATTGGGAAACTAAACATTGTTGCCATAGTGAATAAAAAATCTGAATATCTTCAAACATTAAATATTTTTAACTTTGAATGATTATAGTTGGCAGCAGGAGAAGTCTTCAATAATTATGGTACTGTGCTCTCACAATCACGTTCATTATAAAGCCAACATGACGTATGTTAATGAACATGTCATTTAAAGAAAAATAGAATAATATTTCCTATTATGAGATTTAGTTTAGACGTCTTGCAAAATAGAGACCAACTAAATTAAATTCTGTTTTGATCCACACATTCAATTGAGTATGTAGATCAGTGAACGGAATTTACGGACAACGAAGTACATTTGATCATACGCCGTATAAGGACACTGCTGGTAAAACTGGAACATGTTTGCCTAATTGGCAGTTTATTCTGATTTCATCGAGAGTATATTTTAAGGGATGGTGGACAAATTTTTATCATTTGAATATAAAGTGGGGTGCCTCAGGACTCCTTGTTTTTATTCAACATCTTTATTAAAAACATACAGGCGTTGATTACCTAAAACATCAATTCTTAAGGATGACAAAATTTTTTTCTATCGCGATGGCAAATGTCAGTTTATTGAGGAGTAACATTAAGGAGGTAGAAGATCAGTGCTGCAGATGGATTGTGCTTCTGAACGATGATAAATGCACTGTTTTTCATATTGAATACAAGATCCCAAATCTCCAGCATAGTGTCTTTTGTCCAACATTTAAAGCGGTTGACCAGTAGTATCATTACGCCACAATAAATACAAAACACAATAGCGACAGTCGGACTTGGCACCTTTGATCTCAAAGGGCTCGAGTTATGATCACATGACCTGCGCCATATTGCTAGTATGATGTCCGCGAGTTTTTAAAATATTCAAATTCCTTCTGTAAGAAAAGTTCTATTCTGTAGAACAGTGATTCCCAGAGTGGTTCAGATGGACCCCCAGGGGTCCACGGGAGACTCGACGGGGGTCTACGTTGGCATGAAAAAAAAAGTGGGAGTCCACGAAAATTTATCTGGCTTCGATAGTAAAGAACAAAAATGTTGGCTTGGCTTTACCTATCACTCTAGGCAGATAATACACTACTCAAAAAAATTAAGGGAGCAAAAAAGAATTCCAAATTTTTCGGTGATTTTTGACATGCTGTATTTCGGTGAAAAATTGTCGTATTGAGACTTTAAAAAAAAACATTTTGAAGCTTTAAGAGTCTAATTTTCAGATTTTTTGGCTAAAATTTTTTAGAAGCTACGGTTCTCATGCAATCCTAACAGATAGCGCGAAAAAATAATATTGCAAATATTTTGCTTTTTTTTTGGTCCACAGGCTTGAAAAAATTTTTTCAGTTAGGCCAGGCATATGGATCAGATAGCCTGTTTATTTAGCATTAATTTCCTTGTTTTAAAACCTCCCTTAATTTTTTTGAGTAGTGTATTTTAAGAAGGTCAGCGACGGTTACTTGTAAAACTTGCATATTCGATATTCAACGCAACCCGTTCAGTCGTGCAAAGGGACGAAATACGACTTGTGCTGTGCTTGCAATCTTGCATCAGCTTGTTTAATTATTCACCAATATAAATACGAATGCCAAGGACAAACGTAACTCATTTGTTTCCGGAATTTTGAAAAGAAAAGTGTGAGTGAATCGATGTCAGTGTTTGCCAGTGCCAGGAAAAAGTAAGTACCTGCCTTTTTTATTCATACTTTTATTTATATTGTAATAATATTATATTTGTTATGTTTGCGTGTAGTAGGTACGTAATAAAAATTAAATACTGAACAGGGCCATTATTCGATACTTCGAAAGCCGAAAAAGATTGAACTTTTAGTACTTTTTATTATAAAATTATTTATTTACCCGACTTGATTCACTAAAAGAGAGATATATGATTGACCTGCAACATATTTCAGTGGCCTTAGTTGCCCAAATTACTAAAAATATTTTCATAAATCGCGTGTCTTTATGTACCACTCGTAACGTACATCAAAGTAATAAATAAATCATTAAAATCGCGGAGTTTTGATATCAAAATATTCTTTAAAAGTATTTGCTCTCGAATTTACAGAAATGTATCAAAATATAATTAATCAAAAAATATTTTATATTACATTAAAATAGGTTCAGCCGTTTTGTGAAAACCTCTATATGGGTCTTAGCAGTTTATTGCTTTTAATAATTTAAATTAGTTTTGCCGCCGGCATTTTGGTTTTTTTTTTTTTTTATTGCAATAATTAATTAATCCTATTTTATTCTGTTAAAATAGCCATATCCTGTTAAAGTCGCCTTACGATTAGTAAAACAAACATTTTTTTCTTTGCAGGTAGGTAACTGATACGAAACATGGCTGAATCTAAGAAGAAATGTCGACAGTACAGTGTTGATTATTTGAAATTTGGTTTTCTTCCATCAAAGGCAGACAAACGATTGCCCATATGCCTTTTATACAACAAAGTTTTGAGTAATGACTCTATGAAACCATCGAAGCTCGAAGATCATCTAAGAAGGTGTCATCCTGATAAAATAGGTAAAGATTTAAAATATTTTCAAACATTGAAGGAAAAATATGAAAAGAGACCCACCGTGCACAGTATGTTCTCTTCAACGTCTCAAAGAAACGATGATGGCTTACAATATCTCATTGCTTATAGCGAAATCTGGAAAACCGCACACCATCGGAGAACAGTTAATTTTACCCGCTGTTGAAGAGGTTTTAAAAACTGTTCTGCACAAACCTCCATTTGACGTACTCAAAAGAATTCCTTTGAGTAACAACACTGTATAAAGACGTATTGATGAAATAAGCTCTGATATTAAAAGCTTCTTGTATAATTATCTGCAAACAACTCATTTTTCTATTCAACTGGACGAGCCAAGTTTACCTGGTAATGAAGCATTATTATTGGCATATGTTCGATTTGTTATGGACGAAGAAATTCATGAAGAGCTGCTATTAGCGAAAACTTTGGAGACGGGCACTAAAGGCGAATTTTATTTCCTGAGTGATTTTTTTAAGGAAAAATCGATTCCATTTACAACATTATTTCGGTGGCAGCAGATGGAGCTCCTGCCATCTTCGGGCGATATCGTGGGTTTATAAGCCATCCTAAAAGACTTATACCAGGAGTAACTGCAATTCACTATGTCATCCACGGACAACACCTGGTAGCGAAAAATTTGAGTGATAGATTGCACCAATCGCTTCAATTTGTGATTAAAGCAGTTAACAAAATAAGAAGCAATGCATTGAATACCCGTTTATTTGCACAATTGTGCGACGAAAATGATGAAGACTTCCAACGATTGCTCTTACATACTGAAGTTCGCTGTTGTCGAAAGGTGCATGTTTAACAAGATTTTACTCACTTTTTGAATCAGTTTTTAGAGTTTCTGGAAAGTAAAGATCCAGATTTAAAAGAAAATCTGATCAAATTGAAAGCAGACATCGCGTATTTGACATATTTGTTCAAAAAATTTAATGACATTAACTTGCAGTTACAAGGGGACAGCGTAAATTTAATAAAAACAAAGGGTGTAATTTCGCTTTTCTTAAAAAATTGAAATTTATGAAGCAAAATATTAGTCGGTGCGAATTCTTCCAGTTTCCAAACTTGTCATAGGCAGAATGTCTTGATGAGGATATTCAGACATACGGTCAACATTTAAATGCCCTGCATGATGACTTCAAAAATAGATTTCAAGATATTCTGACGATGAAATACCACCATGGATCATAAATCCATTTGATGAAACGGAAGTGGCGAATGTGGTATTACAAGAGGAGCTACTCGAGCTTAGCACCAGTGAGGAGCTGAAGGTGAAATTTAAAAAAGGCTATCAAACATTTTGGCTGCAGGCAGAAATACCCGAAAAATATCCTGGGCTGTGAGAAATTGCGAGAAAACTTTTGATAGCGTTTCCCTCGTCATACCTTGTCGAAAAAAGTTTTAGTGTCGTTACAAACCTATTAACAAAAAAAAGGAGCAGATTGAACATCACAGAACGGGGAGATTTGCGGTTATTCCTTACAAAACTGAAGCCGAATATTGATAATTTGCTGTCAATCCATCAAGTACATCCCTCCCATTAAAATTATGACTATTTTTTTTTTAATTGTTGATTTGCATTGTTGAAGTTACGGTACGTTATTAATGTTTAATTTTAATTCTATTAAGTCTGTAATCAAATTATTTTAATAAATAGAATACAAGAAAATATATTATTTTTCTTTTTATTTTTACCACTCCGTATTTAGGGTTGGAATACACACACACCTTCACATTTTTGACGAGTTTTGGGAATATGGTAGTAATGTAGCAGCAGGGGGTCCACCGAAACCAGTAAAATTTTGAAAGTGGTCTACGAGAAAAAAAAGTTTGGGAACCTGTGCTGTAGAATAATAACCGACCAAGTGCAAGAGCTAAGAACGGCAACCATGAAGCTAAATCAGCTGCACCTCCATCACAGTTATGGAAATAGGACTCATATCCCTTGACATATACATAAAAAAGAGAGGACAAATGGGTAATGAAAACAACAACCTGTACAATTTGATCACACGTTACTTATGGATCTAATCAACGGCAAACTTTGGATATGTAACCTGACTAGATGACGTATAATTTCGAAAAACTATACAGAAAAGGGAGTTATTAGAAAGTTAGAAAATACTTCCCGATTAGCTTATTATCACACATTTTTAAACTCTTGACTAAAATCATCGCCAATAGTTTAAAAAATAATTTAGATTCCTACCAGCCATGCGAATAGGCTGTTCTTATATTCAGCTATTGCACATGCGCCAACTTACAGATAATGAGAAATATTCTAGAGAAGGGCATTGAATATGCGTTTTTTTTTCCGATCTTTACTGAAAACTGACGACCTTAAATTTTTTGTTTTTTCTTTTATATACCGGATAAATTATTAAAGTTAATGTAATCGTAATTACTTTCATTCAAGCTACACTCTGTGGAGAATATTTTAGAATATTTTATAAAATTTTTTGACCACTAATTTTCGAGATAAGGGGGGATTTTTCGCAATTTTTTAAAAATAATACGAAAGAAAAGTGTGCGCAGTACATATATTTTTGCTCTCGTATTTTTACAAGCTTTCTTTTGACACCCAAGTCGATGACATAGTAAATTTTTTTTTCACTTTCGACTTCATCCCCAAAACTAACCCCTCAAGTCAAAATTTAACTTTCAAAACTACGCACTTCCTACGTCAAATAGTTTCTGAGAAAATCGGGTGTGACAGACAGACGAAACAAACAGACACCAAAGTGATCTTATAAGTGAAAAATAAAGAGAAACTTTTTTTAGAGACATTTTTTTTTTTTTTAGTTTTTTTAGTTCTTATTAAAACAGATATGCAAAAAACAGGGAAAAAGGCAAATAAATACAAGACAAAAATACATTTGGCTTCAACGCTTTTTGCACGTTTTTCATTTAAATATCTCATTGTTAAATTTATATTTCTCAACTATTAGAGATATTGTTCGGGGGGAAAAATGTTCATTTTAAAAATATATCTATGCACATCTTCAGTTTCGCGCGTATAATGTCAACAATCATGCTTCTTATATTTCCCAGTAATCTGGAGAGATTGAAAATAATTATAATTATCATTTTAAGATGAGAACGTCTTTCTTCTGAACTTAAAAGTGAAGTGAAAACACTTTTTGCTCCATTTTATTATTAGATAAATCTAATATATTAATTTTCATACAAATAATGACTCTTCGTGCCTACTTATATAAAAAAAATTAAATACAAGCACTGAATTATTCAAATTCATTCCTGCTGGAGAATTACTACTTTTACATGCCCAGATAATAAACCATCAACAGTTTTACACATAAAATGTAACTCTAATATGAAAACACAATTATCATAATCTTTATATAATGTATTCCGTAATAGAAATAAAGAATTACGAATAAATTACCTTGTAGAATCTTTGGGAAATCTAAAAAAACTAACTTCTTTGGAGATACCACATATATTTTTACAAACACTAACCGCACAACATAAACTTCCTCTTGACATCTTTTTAGTGTTTCGTACGGAACACTTATAAGATCACTTCGGTGTCTGTCTATCACACCCGATTTTCTCCGAAACTATTTGACATAGAACGTTGAAATTTGGTACTAATATAGGAATTGATGGCCTATCAGAGCCGTGTAGTTTTCAGAAGTTAAATTTTGACTTAAGGGGTTAGTTTTGAGGGGTGAAATCGGAAGTGAAAAGAAAAATTTTTACTAGGTCATCGAGTGTGGTGTCAAATAAAAACTTGTGAAAACACGAGTAAAAAAAATATATATATAAATGTAATACTTGGGCACACTTTTCTTTGTATTATTTTTAAAAAATCGCGAAAAATCGCTGTCCCTCCTTCTATCTCGAAAAGAACTAATCCAAAAATTTTTAAAAAATTCTGGAATATTCTCCACGGGGTGTAGGTTGAACAAAAATTATCACGAGTGCATTACCTTTAATAATTTTCCTGGTATATAAAAAAAAAAACAAAAATTTCAAGATCATCGGTTTTCAGTAAAGTTTGGAAACAAACTTTGTTGAAAAGTCATTTGGGGGTGTTTTGTGAAGTCACTGATCATTTTATACTACCGTAACAAAATTTTTTATTTTAAAAGCAGTTAACGTACGGAACATTAATTGTGCAAGTTCAAGTTGCACTTGACCGGTTATTTATAATTATTTTCAATTATAACGTCAAATCAGCCATTTACAGATTTTCTTTGAAATTCAGATGTAAACACAACCCGTGACCGCGCTGGCAGCCATGTTGTTGGTGTGATAGGGGACACATGCGTAATAAAAAAATATGACCTAAAAATTTTCTTGAGCGTCACTATTGTGTTTGATGTTTACTGTGTCACTACTTTCAAAAAGTATACACAGAACTAATACTGTAGCGCGCTGTACCGATTGAGTATTGTTCTTATTTTGCTACTAGTTATATCCATACTCTTGTATAGAGTTACAAGTACATTAACGTCAAATAGGTATAGAGTAAATAGTACACTAACGTAAAAAAGGCTTGGAGTTGACCTATAGAGAATTATAAAGACCTCCTGTGAATTTAAAATGTTTTATTTTTGATAATGTAATGTCATATTTTAAACCTGGTCCTTGAACGCTTATACAAAAGCTTTACAAAAAACATTTTCTTTTAAGAGTCATAGTTACTTTCGTATGCTATGGTAAATGCCCCCTCAGTTAAGAAATCAAGAATGCCCATGATGTTTGGCGCATTAGTTGGCATTGTTCTATCGTTAAGTACATTTTGTTTTCGAACTGTTGCACTATTGTTTTATAACCTGTTCCTTTTACAATATTGAAAATAAACTCATTTTTAGTGTTCCATATGGAACACTTATAAGATCACTTCAATGTCTGTCCGTCTATCTGTCCGTCCACTTGTCACACCCGATTTTCTCTATGTGACATAGAAAGTCGAAATTTGGCACTAATATAGTAATTGTATTCTCATCAGTGCCGTGTAGTTTTGAAACTTAAATTTTGATTTAAGGGGTTAGTTCAGGTCATCGAGTGGGGTGTCAAATGAAAGCTTGTAAAAACATTAGTTCAAAAATATATATAATATAATGCTTGCCCACACCTTTCTTTATATTACACAGAGTGTAGATTGAATGAAGATATGAAAAACGGTGCATTACCTTTAATCATTTATCTGGTATATAAAAAAAAAAATTTCAAGGTCATCAGTTTTCAACAAAGATCGGAAACAAACTTTGTTGAAAAATCATTTGTATTTTTGTGAAGTTATTGATCTTTTTATACCTCCGTTACAAAAATTTTTATTTTAAAAACAGTCAACGTACGGAACACTAATTGCGCAAATCCCATTTGCATTTGGCCGGTTTTTTTTTATCTGTTATAACCAACTTGAATAGCTTTGCCGCCTATGCTGGTGGACCAGTAATAATAATAATAAGTTTCAACTGACTGGTTTCTTTTGATCCGATGGCTCAAAATATTTCCTAGATAAGTTTTATTGATAAGTTCGGCAACATTGCATATCAAAGACAACTTTTTTAATCAGTTGATTCCGGAGATTAATCCCTTTGATAAGGAGTGATGTTAATGGAATTACTATCGGTGTTTTAATTTTGGGACTTTTTCCAGTTTAAGGGTTTTAATTAAAAACTTTTTAGAAACTTTCCTTTCGAAAACCCCCGCACGATCGACTTTTTATTTGGAACTTTCTAATTCGACAGCTAAAAGGATCAGTTTTTTTGCGATAGAACCGGGAGATACAAGCCCGAGTATTACGGGTTTTCAAGTCTTTAAAGGGTTAAAAGTTTTTCTGTTGGAAAAATGGGGGCGATGAAGGGTATTGTAAAACACTTGGGTTTTTAGGGAACAAGTTGTATTGGGATTTTGAAAGGAAGTTGGTTAAATAAAGTTGTAACCTTGGAGTATTAAACTTCTTAGAGCTAAGTTGTCAACTGTTGCACTATGGATATATTCACAACTAACAAAAATTTTATTCTAATTTGGAATAAAGAAAATACCCGTTGCATATTTTAACATTTAAAGAATTATCCATAAAAAATTTGTTCCCGAGGTCACTACAGTGAAGACCAGGTAATACAAACGATGGAACACAAAGGATTTTTTATTGCTTCATGACAACGCGCCCACTCACCCAGCTGGGGTTGTGATGCAGTTATTGGTGCGAAAACCAATGTCCGTACTCCATCATCCTCCTTATTCACCTGATTTAGCCCCTAGCGACTTTCTTTTTCTCAAAAATCAAGCTCCAAAGAAAAGGTCAACAGTATAATGATCTGAAGTACCTTAAAGCTATTGTAACGAACGAATGAACAGGATCTCGAACGAAGATTTTTCTAACAATTTTACATGGTTATATGAACGTTCAAAAGATTGTATTGAGGTCGGAGTAATAAGATGTTCACTTAATTTTTCTATTTTTTTTATTAAGGCAGCCCGGGAACTTTTAGGACAGTTGGTGTATATACATATACAGTCGACACTGTTTATAGTGAAACTCTATATAGTGAAAAACTCTTTATAGTGCAATTTTTTCAAGACCTAGAATATTTTAATGAAATTTCCTGTAAAAAGCCCTGCATATAGTGAATCCGTAAAATAGTAACACTCTATATAATAAAATTTTTACCGGAATTTTATCTATAAATTTTTATACATTTATTGAGATCTTGGCCATTTCGGGTTTCCCATTTTTATCTAACATTAGCACGAATTCCATTTTTATGACGCATTCTTTTGAAAAGGTTCTTAACGCGTTTATAACGCCTAATGGTTGGCAATAAATCAGGTAGATTTCTGTGAGAAACCTGGGAATAGCCCATTTTATAGAAACCCGGGGAAAAACCCATTTTATAGTCGAGGCCTAGTAATTCGAAAATTCAGGTTCAGTTTCTTTTTGTTTAAGAATCAAGTAAGATGTCCAAGCGAGTGTGTTCAATTTTAGCTGAAAAAATTAAAGTTTTGGAGGAAGTTGTTAAAGGCTGCAAAAAAAACTTGATGTTGCTGCAAAATTTGGTGTTTCTCCAAATTGCGTCTCTCTGATGATAAAAAGTCGCGACAGTATCATCAAGAAACCTAGTGTTCCAAGCAGTCGAAAACGAGTACGGGTGAGTACTTACGGGGATGTAAATGAAGCAGTTTTACGATGGTTTCAAGTGGCCCGTACGCGTCAAAACGTACCAATATCGGGAAATTTAATAAAGCAATAAGCTACAATTTGCTAAAGAATTTAACTGCGTTAATTTTCAAGCTAGTGAAGGGTGGTTGAGTGCCTGAAGACTCGCAATTCAATTGTTTTCAAGACGGTGTCTGGCGAGAGTGCAAGCGTTAGTCAGGAGGACTGTGACATTTGGACTGAAACTGTTTTAAAAAGTGCATTGAAAAAGTAGGGCCAAAAAACGTTTTCAATTGTGATGAAACCGGTTTGTTTTTTAAATGTTTTAAAACTTTTGCTTTTAAAAGTGATAAATGGAGTTTTGGTGTAATAAAAATAAGAATAAAAAAGGGTGAGCACTTATGGCGCAGTGGAAGCAAACAAGGATGGCTCAGAAAAACTGAAATTACTGCTTATGTTTGTGATTTGGTGTGAAAGTAAAAATCCCCGTTGTTTAAAAGGAGATGTGGCTAATTGGTTAAAACGCCATAAAAATACATGTAAAAAAAAATGAATAAAATATACTTCTGAGATTTTCGAAAGATGGATCAAAGAACTGGACACGAAAATGAAAAGCCAAAAGCGAAAGATTTTCATGTTTATAGACAATTGTCCTGCACATCCAGTTACTGTAATTAAAAAATTAAGGAATATTGAATTGATCTTTTTCCACCAAACATGACCTCCAAATTGCAACCTATGGACCAGGGTATTATAAAAAACATAAAACATCATTACCGAAACAGAATTGTTCACAAAATTGTTAATGCGATTGGTAACGACCTTCCAGTCCAAAAATTGATTACCCTTAAAGAGTGTATAACCGAAGTCATTAAAGTATGGAGTGAAAATGTTTCTCAGAAAACTATCAAAAACTGCTTTTCTAAAGCAGGTTTTACTGAAAAAATTGACGAATGAGAAGAAGAAGACGAAATGGATCTCGCTACCTTAAAAAGGAAATGGGGTATTCTAGAAAAAACTGCTACCGTCGACGCAGATTTTTTTTACTTGAAGATTTCTTAGAAATCGACAATGATGTTGGCACGACAGATCTCCCAACTGACCAAGATATAATTGACTGTATAAAAAGTATAGAAGATCATGAAGAAGAAACTGAAACCGGGGAATGTCCTGCTAAATTTAGTGAAAATGAAATAAGAAATGCATTTGACATTGTGCGAATTACTCTCAAGGGCCAGGAAAGTGTACCTGATCAAATCTTTATGCATTTGAATAAATACGAGAATTTTGTTGAGCAACAATTATTTTTCAAAAGTAATGTTCAAAAGAAAATAACTGATTATTTTTCCTAGTACGTATATATGTAGTATGTACATATGTATTAAGAGATTTTGTATGATTTTTTTTATTTCGTATATAGTACATACATACATAAAGTCCGTACGTTATATCTTTACACGTGCGTCATAGTTTTCAGGCAATATCCCAGGCGTCTATTATATTTTTTGTCTCTTTTTACCAATACTTACGATTTATTGATGAAAAGAGACAAATAATATAATAGTCGTCTGTTATATGGCCTGAAAACTATGACGCACGGGTAAAGATATAACGTACGGACTTTATGTATGTATTTAGCCCTGTACATGCTATGTACTATTTAAACTTTCAAATATTTAATAAAATCTTTTCTAATAATTCAATTTTGCAATTTATACAAGTCAATGATTACCAGTATAAAATACATACATGGCAATATACACGGATTTTTTCTTATATAGTAAAAAACTTTCTATAGTGAAATTTCGGTCAACATTTTGGTCTTTCACTATATAGAGTGTGGACTGTATGTATATATATATATATATATATATATATATATATATATATATATATATATATATATATATATATATATATATATATATATATATATATATATATATATATATATATATATATATATATATATATGTATATATATATATATATATATATATATATATATATATATATATATATATATATATATATATATATATATATATTGTAACATTCATTTTTTTCTTAGATTTTAAAATCATGTTACGACACTTCTTTTCTTTTTATAATCTAATTTTATTACATTTTTATATTTTTGATTAGTCAGTTATTTCAATTTTAGAGCAGTGTAACTTAAAACAGTGATTTAAGTTTTTGAACAGTGTAACTCAAACGTGTATAACGTGTTGTTAATCTAACTTATTTGCATTAATTTTGCATCCCGGAAGTGAACCATTTTTAAAGACGTCACTTTGAAGAAGGGGCAAAGATATATAAACGGCCATATGGAATTTTTAAGGGCTTTTTCCTACAGCATGCCGTAGTGGCTTTATCCTTCCGTCATGCCGTAATGCAGGAACGGCTTTTTTTTCTCAGCGAGAGAGTTGTGTTTTATCTTCGTCAGGTCGTAGTAGGCTTATTCTTCCGGGTCAAAAAGTGATCAGCTACCCAAATGAGATTAGGAGAGTTGCAGGTGAGACAATATCTGGATGAGAATCTCACCAGGAGAGGCCAAGCTATTTATGGAAAACCCATGAGGAGAAGCCAAGCAGTAAGTCAACACGTGAAATCCGCGAAGTTAATTTTACAAACTTTTAGATCTTGTTTTTTAAAGCATTTTGTTTTTTACACTTAGGATCAGTAATTCATAGAACTCTAGTTTAAATGTGTACACTCTCATAGCCTAAAGGGTTATTTAGTTAATGTAATTTTAAGAGTGTAATAACTGCAAGAATTTTTATTTTGTTAATATACTTTTC
Source organism: Pachyrhynchus sulphureomaculatus (assembly GCA_019049505.1). Classification (NCBI taxonomy): domain Eukaryota; kingdom Metazoa; phylum Arthropoda; class Insecta; order Coleoptera; family Curculionidae; genus Pachyrhynchus; species Pachyrhynchus sulphureomaculatus. The sequence continues at coordinate 48,657,720 of CM032451.1, read as the reverse complement.
TCTGTGTTAATGCAGCCTTTTACTGAATTACCCGTTCTTTCTTTTAGGATGTACAGGTTGTAATATATTTAATCTTATTTTAATAACTAAATAACTCAGTATTTTTTCATTTTTTGAGCTGAAATTAGATTTCTTTTATTCTAAAATCAATGGTGCTCAAAAAATAATTATTGCAACCAAGCTTTACTACTATACACTATAGAGACTATTTTCAAAAGACGTACAAAAATTATCTCTTATCCATAATCTCTCCAAACAAAACGAGCTAGCTTATATCTAATTTTTTTTAGTTCTCTCAGTATTAATATCCACTCATTCCATTCTCAGAGCTTAAGATACACATAAGGGGCAAATAACGGCTTCTGTTTAATAAATAAAATATGTTTAAAAATAAAAATAGCGCCGCAAAAGGGACGCTTTAAAATGGCACCTCAATCAATGTGCCATATATATAATATATATATATATATATATATATATATATATATATATATATATATATATATATATATATATATATATATATATATATATATATATATATATATATATGACTAACGACCACCTCAGTTAACAACCGATTTTGAGAATCCCCGAACGAGACCCTATATAAAACTGTAGTCTGTAACTTCTAATTAGCGACCACAATGAATAACGACCACAGGGATTTTTGGGTCTCAATGTGATTTACGACCTTTTATGACAATCAGATATGAAAAAAAAAAAAATTTAAATTGAGACCTATAATTACTATTACATATAATAATTTTATTACAACGTGTAATATAAAATTAAAGGCATTGATAATCATTTTTTTCTATCAGTCTGTAGACATTACTCTTTTTGTTTACATTTGGTTTTTTGGTAGATAATCTTCTAAGAAACATTTAACTGTGTTTCTCTGTATAAATATGGAAGGGGAGTTTAAAAAACCTATAATTATTGGAAAATGTGCAAAACCTCGATGTTTTAAGGGAGTTACGTTACGACACTTAAAAATGACCTACAGGAATAATAAAACATGTTGGATGACTGAGGACATTATGTTTTATTCTTAGATAACGCGACATGCCATCCGGACCTTAAAATTAGTAATGTAAAACTCGTTTTTTTTTTTCACTACATTGTAGTTCAATGTGCCAACATTTGGATTGAGGAATCATCAAAAATTTTAAGGAACTTTACGTCATGCCGTGGCAAATATGGTAATAAAAGTGTGACAGTTTTAGATGCCGCGTATTGGACAATATCTTTTGTAAGTTCAATAAAAACAAGTACGGTAACGAAGTGCTTTTACAAAGCTGGGTTTCCAAAAATATCAGAAGAAGTTGAAAGTAAAGCAGAAATCTCAGAGGGCAATGAAATTGAATGTTTGCAAGAAATTCATGATCTTGTGCAAACTATTTGTCCGAAGAAGACAGCAGAAGAATTCGTGACTCTTGATGATAATTTTGAAACTTCTAATGTTGATACTTACATTATTTCTATCATTGCAAAATGAGCATTCGACGATGAGGTGGTGAAGTGAGAATAAAAATCTAATAGAAGAAGTTGAGAGGCCAAGCCCATCATTTAGAGGCATTTGATTTATTGTTACAGTTGTTGAATTTTTGCCAAGATGAAGAAGAGACTTCTGCATTGTTAAATTTATTGAACGCAAGAGAGAAATTAGAAAAAACATTTTGTGTGAAAAGGAAAGCAAAACAAACTAAAATAAGTGATTATTTAAAAAAAAAATAAGCAAAAGAAACAAAATTAAAAAAATATGTATTGTTAAACAAACGTGCTTTAAATAAAAAGTTTGGCAGTCCTAAGTCTGTACAAAATATGAAGGAAAATATATATATTTTTTTTAATTTTGAAATTTTGTGCCTCTACTAAGTAAAGGCCCCGCACTAATCTTATAGAAAATGAGGCCCGGCCAATTTTTTTTGTATTACATTTTTTTGTAGGTTTTGTAGCCTCGATTAAAAGTCTCCAAGGGTACAAAGTGCGAAATGCCCTGGTTTAAGCGTTAACGCTTCTGAAATCCCTTGAACTTGCAAGAGATTTTTATACATACGAGATTACTGTACAGGGTGAGTCAACGATAGAGCAAAGTTCATTATCTCATTTGTTTCGGGAATGACGAAAAAATGTTACGACAATACTTTTAGGGAATGTTAAGGTGCACAGTTTCAAATTATTTTTGAGTATACAGGGTACTTCAAAAAAATGTGGCCGATATAACATGTTTTTTTTTTTAATGGACCATCCTATTTTCTTATTTATTTTTAAATTTTGCGTAAAATTTTATAACTTGTTTATTAATAATGTTGTATACCTAAACCTAGTAGTGTTTTCTAATATTTCATTTTTTTTTTTTTTAAATACTAGTTTTCAGTTTCGTAAAAAATTGCCAGTAGCGCCATTCTTTCTGAAGGTGGAATACTTATAATTGGTAAGTGCGTTCTATAGAGATGAAAAATATATATATATATAATATATATATATATATATAAAATTTGAGTTAGATGTTACAGGGTGTTCAAAATAAATTTATGCATTTCCACCATTTTGAATTAAAAAATCTCAAATTTTTTAAATGACACACCCTACTTATTAAGTATGTCATATACTTATTTCTAATAGTTTTCAATTTTTTTTGAATTTTCCAATTTTTGCCCTTGTTTTTAAGACACTTACGCTATTGTGAAAACATAAATAAATAGTTAAAAATAATTTTAATATAGTTTAATTTATCTAATGATTAATTATTATGACGTAATAAATGTTCAAAAATATGCCCGTCTACTTGAATAAACATGTTTAGTAGTTTTACTATATTTCTCTTCACTTTCCTTAGCATAAAAGGCGTTATTGTCCTGCACGCATCCCGTATCTTATTTTCCATATCTATTGGTGTTGTAGGAGGATTCACATAAATACGATCATTAATGTAGCCCCACAAAAGAAGTTTAAAGGTGTTAAGTCACATCATATATATATATATATATATATATATATATATATATATATATATATATATATATATATATGTATATATATATATATATATATATATATATATATATATATATATATATACATATAGTTTAACAAATATTTTCCTAAATAACAAGTTATTTGATCAAGAAGACCTGATCTTACGGTAATCCAGGCCTTAAAAATAAAAGTAAAAAGATTCCAGATACATAATAATCCAGCCTGCAATATGTAATTCGAAATTTTATGTAGGAAGAAGTTTATGTCTCCCAGAATATATCCAAGGGAAGGCTGTTAATGATTAATCTAATTCTAATGCAATTTGTAAATTCACAGCTTCCTTTACAAGAAAAAACGATTTTATTTTTAAGTTATCACTTACTTAGTTTTTTTAGAAGTTGTAATTCTCTTCTCTCGGTTCCTATCCGTTCCAGATGTTGGCAACCATATTAGCTATCATCATCTTATTGACTGCGACCCTAAACAGCTGTGTGGTGTCTATTGAACACCAAGCGCCAAGGATTTTTGAGTCAAGAAATCCTTAGTTACTTAGTGCCTAAGTATGTGTACTGATTTAGTCATTCAATACTTTCCTGGTTGATTTCTAAAAGACAGTTAGGCAACTTGTTCTTACTAATAATTATTAATTTTATTTTATTTGTGTTAATATCAAGACCATATCTCTGGCAGCATCACTCTATCCATTAGTAATTGCAGGTCTTGCAGACTGTAAGCGAATATGACCGTGTCATCAGCATATCGAATATTATTCATTCTCTCTCCGTTCAGTGCTTTTACAAAGTGGGTTTCCAACTAGAATCCCGACATCGAGATCTATCAGAGCCTCTTCGAATATTTGTTGGGAGAGAAAATTAAATAATAGTGGAGATAATATGTATCCTTGTCTAACACCTCGAAGGATTTTTATATCATCCGTATGTTCTCCTCCTAATCTCACAGAAGCAAATTGATTCCAATAAAGTTTCTGATTAATCCTATAACAGTCCTATATTCTTTAGAATATCTACCATTTGTGGTATTGTACTCTGTCAAATACTTTTTGGTAATCCACAAAGCATGCATAGATGTCAACGTTCACTTCTTTACAGCGCTGAAAAAAATACTTGGACACAGTTGTAATAAAAATTTATTATTCAAATTTCCGACAAAAACATCAACATCACATGCAAAACAAGACGCTAAACGAGCCATATTTTATCCGAAATGCGCCTGTCGGAACTGAAAGGTATATTGGCCTGTAAATAGAGCCTATTATCCGCCAATTTCAGGTATTAAATCATCCCGTTTAATTGGCAGGATCGGGAGGCATTTATTGTGTCTTCCAGTTGTTTAAGTGTCACACCTATTATAGCATTTATAGGCCAAAACCTTAAACAAGAAATGTAAATAAGTAACAAAAATAAGAAAGACATCTTTATGCCTCTACAATCTTCTTTAGCACAGTTTTAGAAGAAAATCCACGGTAGTGTAAGGTGGTATGCCTATAAATATTTTACCACCTGAAAGTGGGAACAATGTCAATTAAAAATTTCTATTTAACAGAGGGTTAGAATATATGATGATTTCGTCTGCTAAGTGTGTATAAGAGGTTACATGTACCTTCAATTTTCAAATTTTTTTACGGATTTTTATTCTCTATATTTTTAAGAATTATTCAAAAAAAAAAATTAATGAAAAAAAATTCTATTCCATTATAAAGTTACAGCATTAAATGTGACCTGGCGTCGGATTGGGACCGCTACTAGTCTTCAGACACTCTCTGCAATATTACTCAGTCAATATTTTCAATTTTTTTTTTAAATCATTATAATTATTTTCTTGTTTTTAATTTGAAAATATTTTGTTGATTTAGTTTTTTATTTGTTCATAGTTAACTCTGTTTTTGCGGAGAAAATTTATTCAAAAAAACTCTGCTTCAATTGGTCAAGTACAACCTAAAGTATGCCATTGGCCTTGTCATGTTATCTAATCTATGGCATCTCTCTCTCTCTCTATCTCGCTTTCTTTTGTCGTTTATTCATCCATCTCATTCATTGTTGTTATACATTTACAGTTTTTTAATAATTTCCAATGACATGTACAGGGTGGTCCAAATTGGACACTTTTAAGGAGTTGCTTCTGGGAATTCCTTTTACGATTTGACCGCTATCGGTAAACAATTGATATTGCCGCTCCGTCCAAAGCCTACTTCACAAAATGTGCATTAAAAACTCGCGTAAAAACTGAAAATCTTTATATTTTGAAGTAGATTTAAGCAAAATATAAAGTGTGCTATATTTTTAGAATGGTAATTTAAGGCTCTATTCTGATAAGGAAAAATATACAGGGTATCCCATTTAAAAAATATATTTTTGCGTTAATAACTATTAAAATATTAGTTGTAAAAAAATGTAACTTAGTTGAAATCCACGTGAAAAAGTGCTTTGAGAATGTTTTTACAGAAATCAAAAATTTTCAATGGGAAAAGAATTACAAAAGATTTTTGAAAAACACCCTGTATATCTGAAACGGTACTAGATATCGATATGCGGTTTTCACCATTGAGTTTATCATAAAAATTGAGCCCCAGGCACCGACATCGTCTATCTCCTTTAGATAAAGAAGTTTACCTTTAAAAATGTCCAATTTAGACCACCCTGTACATATTCACAATTTTGCCAATTAGGATTGCGTTTATAATACATTCTGTTTATTTATTTATATTAATTTAGTTTTTTTTTATTTATTTGCTTCACTCACTTGTACTATGTGGATTTTTACTTTATTTATTTATACTATAAACTATAAAACTAGTCTATTTACACTATAACATTAAACTATAAACTATAAACTACTCAGTATGTATTACCACTACACCAAACACTTTATTTTTGCGCTTGACGCTTCTGATGAAGCCAACATGGTTACTGAAACGCGCGTCGAGTGTAAAAATAAAGTGTTTGGTGTAGTGGTGATATATACTGAGTACTGTCATTGTGCCAAAGATTCCACATTCCCAACTTAATAAACTATAAATGTAAGACTATAAAGATAGAAAACTGATTCTATTCCATTTATTAATTTAGTTAGATGAACTGTTAAAAATTATCTTCGTTGCTGCTTCATGTAGAATAAATTGGTAGTCGTGCATATAGAGGCTTATATTTTGGACTGTATGTCTCACGTGTTGTTGTTAGGTCGTGGGTGTATTGTCGATGTTAGTGCCTTATATTTGTAAAATGCATCAGATATGTCAGTGATGTGTTGTTTTACTTTTTGTATGTTGGTTATGTCATCCATTCTAGTGCATCGTGCTACGGAGGCTACACATCTGAGGATTCTATTTTGCGTTCGTTGTATTCATGCGACCTGTGTATCTGATATGCTGCATCATACTGGCGTAGCAAAAATCAGGTCAATTTATTCTGAAAACTAAACTGAGAATTTGGTGCTAACAGTGCATATAGGTTCTGCATAACAATGAAGGTTTTTTCCAAGATGTGATTGACGTGTAGGTTGAATCTAAATCTGGTGTCTATTATGACTCCAAGATATTTCAGACGATTTCCGAAGGGTACCTGGATGCCATTAATTTTAATTGGTTCGTTTATGTGAATTTTTTTTTTAGTTAGGACTATGCCTTAACATTTATTTTCATTCAAATTGATCTTCCATTGTCCAAACCACGGAGCTATTTTTCTTAGGTGGTTGCAGATATGAGCCTTTGCTACATTTGCAAAATAGGAGTGCGCGTAGATCAGCGCATCATCTGCAAAAAGATCCATTATGGTTGAAGGATAGGTTCATAGGTCATATATAAGTTATATAATTTGGGAGCCAACACCGAACTCTGCGATACTTCGGATTTCGTTTTTCTCGAGGTGGATAGAGAATTTCCCACTCTTACTCTGAATTAACGTTTAGTTATGTAGGAATGCAGTCGTGTCACTACAGAAGGTTGCAGATTATCCAAAACCTAGAGTTTGTATAAAATCCCGTTGAGCCAAACGGTATCGAAGGCTTTGCAGATATCAAAAGCAAACGCAATAGTGCTCTGCTGCACGTTGATTTTGTTTAATATATCTTGTAACATTTTGGTAATTAGCAGAGAAGTGGTATGCCCATCCCTACTACTACCTAAGAATTATACCTGTAACCAAAATAATATATACAATGTAAAATTATACCTATTTTGGGAAACAACCTGGATTTCAAACGCTATTTGACAAATTATTATGTTATGGTGTCCAAAAACGCTAATCTTGAGATCTCTTTCTTAAGAAAAAGTGACAGGTTATATGTATAATTTATCTTTCTACAGACCTGCGCAGATAGGAAAACGAGATACATGGTAATTGTGCCGATTATTGAATTTTAAATCTCTTGAGGTTTAACCAAGCGAACACAGAGGCTTTTTGTTGGTGAAACTTTTTTCCACATTGCCACTGAGATTAATTCTATCTAAGTTAAATAAAAAAAACCGGTCAAGTGCAAGTTGAACTTGTGCAATTAGTGTTCCGTACGTTGATTGCTTTTAGGAATAAAAAAGTTTGTTAAAGATGTATAAAATGATCAGTGACTTCACAAAACACACCCCAAATGAGTTTTCAACAAAGTTTGTTTCCAAACTTTACTGAAATCTGATGACCTTGAAATTTTTGTTTTTTTTAAATACCAGAAAAATTATTAAAGGTAATGCACTCGTGATAATTTTCGTTCAGTCTATTTCCTGAATTTTTTCAAAAATTTTTGATAAGTACTTTTCGAGATAAGGCGGTAAACTTTTTCCACATTGCCACGAGATTAATTCTATCTAAGTTAAATATTTGAACTTGCGCAATTAGAATTTTTTAGAAAAAAAAGTTTTTAAAGATATAAAATGTAGTGACTTTGAGTTTTCGAGTTTGTTTCCAAACTTTAAGGCCTTGAAATTTTTGTTTTTTTTTAAATACGGGAATGCAGCGATTTCCTGAATTTTTTCAAAAATTTTTGATAAGTACTTTTCGATAAGGCGCGGGACAGCGATTTTTCGCGATTTTTTAAAAATAATACAAAGAAAAGTGTGCGGAAGTATTACATTATATATACATTTTTTCTCGTGTTTTCACAAGCTTTCATTTGACACCACACTGGACGACCTAGTAAAATTTTTTTTTTTTTCACTTCCGATTTCACCCCCAAAAACTAACCCCTTAAGTCAAAATTTAACTCTCAAAACTACATGGCTCTGATGAGGCCATCAATTCCTATATTATTACCAAATTTCAACTTTCTATGTCAAATAGTTTCGGAGAAAATCGGGTGTGACAGACAGACAGACACCGAAGTGATCTTATAAGTGTTCCGTACGGAACACTAAAAATGTAGTAATTTAATTCTTAAAATTTCATGAATAAACAAAATTAATATATTTTATAATATTTTTTCCAAATCTCCAGTTTTAAAACAATAATAATACTTTTCTCCTGTTACTTTTTTATTTTTACTGAATCATGAGAAATAATATTGATTGTTTCAGTCATTGCTTCCTTTTAAATTTATTTTACCCATTAAATTTGCTTTACGTATTAAAAGGAATAAGTTACGCTAATTGAAGTCAATCACTTTTATATATTTTTTCATGGGCAAATATGAAAACACTCACACAACAGTTATTATTATTGCAACGACACTAGTTGAGAAGGCCAAATAGTTAGTTAAACTCTTTACTTCAGATCCTACTGTCGACTTCCATGGAAAAACACCACCAATTATTCCCATAGCGCACGCAAGGATGTCTGATATTTTCTTCCGACAGCGTATCATAACTCGTATTTTAATGAAGCATAGATACCAAAAAAGTTTCTGGTGCTGATGGAATACCTGCCATAGTACTTTAAGAAATGTGCGAGCGAACTAACACCAGTTTTCTGTAGACTTTCCAACTTTTTCTACAGAAAGAGAATAATTCCTTCTTGCTGGCACTCCGCTATAGTTCATCTGATGACAAAAAAAGATAAGCAGACCTTGCCAAACAACTACCGACTAGTCGCACTGCTGTCAATAACATCGAAAGTTATGGAAAAGGCTATCAATCAGTTATCTTCTAAAATATCTAGAAGGATTCAATATTATTAGCGACCATTAATATGGTTTTTGTAAACAAAGATCAACCGTACATAGTTATGTCGGAACACTCCATTCCTCTAGCATCGTTACTCACTTTGCTAGGCGGTACCTTAGGAGCAAATATGTCTTGTCATAAACATGTTGCATGTATAGTAAAGAGAGCTTTTTAAAAGCTGAGAATCTAATTTCTAATTAGAATGCTTCACATTCCACAAGAACTGCTTATTTACATATTTATTTATCAACGGGTAACCCATTTTTACAAACTTAACATAACAATGAAACGTATAAAATTTCCTTAATTTAAGCAACAAAAATTAACAAAACAAGACAGAGGACAGAAAATCAGAACTAACATAAATTACTATTTACGAGGCTGGTTTGAAAAGTCCGTGCAAAAATAAAAACTACTTATGTGTTTGAGGTAAAGCTTTTTTATTTTTCGACATAGTCTCCTTTTAGGCTTATACACTTCGTCCAACGATGTTCTAGTTTGTTGATCCCTTCCGAATAATAGGATTTGTCCAAGTCTGCAAAATATCCATTAGTGTCTGCAATCACCTCCTCGTTTGAATAAAATCTTTGTCCCGCCAGCCATTTCTTCAAATTGGGGAACAAATAGTAGTCCGAGGGAGCCAAATCTGGAGAATAGGGGGAATGTGAAACGAGTTGGAATCCTATTTCCATTAATTTTGTGACCACAACTGCTGAGGTGTGTGCTGGTGCGTTGTCGTGATGGAAAAGGACTTTCTTGTGGGCCAATCGCGGGCGTTTTTCTTGCAGCTCGGTTTTCAAACGGCGTCACTTGTGCCCATATGGCCAGTCCGAAAATTTTGAAACCACTTATAAACTGTTCTAATCGAAGGTGCAGAGTCACCATAATGTTTATCAACCTTCTCTTTAGTCTCCTGAGGCGTTTTGCCTTTCATAAAGTAGTAATGTTTAATCACCACACGAAATTCTTTTTCGTCCATTTCTTGAAAATCACTCGACTTCCTTGATTCACACGAATGCCAAACACAAAGAAATAGACCAATATGGCTGAAACTTGGTGTGCGTTCATTCAAGAGATGCTACTAACTAAACATGACCTCGATAGGCGCCGGTGGTGCCATCTCTCGGACTTTGCACGGACTTTTCAAACTAACCTGGTACATCGTAAGTCCTTCGCAACGTTAAGTTTCTCAAACCAGTCAGAGTCACATTGAATATATCAAAGTCCATCTCATTACCCTCAGAAAGAAGTCTCACGATAGGAGAGTGTAGCCATAGTTACACTGGTGAAAAGTTTGTGCAAAACTGTAGCGAAACCTAGTGTTCCTCTGAGGAACAAAAATGCCAATCTGAACCAATAGCACTCGCACTTCGGTCCGAAAGTCTAGGTAACCCCCCAGAGATCTCATGGCAGTTGCAGAGAACTCCCGTGAGGCAATATTTACTTTCATTGAAACAAATTTTAAAAACTTATCTTGAACCATTTCTAGAGATGAAACATGTGATATGTAAGTCTCAGACCAAACCGGTGAAGAGTATTCCATAATAGATCTAACATGGTATTGAGACAATAATATAAGAGTAAAAATATTTGAAAAGTTTCTACCTACTCTTCAAAGAAAACCTAATAATTTTAGGGATTTATTAATAATATAATCAAAGTGAAAACGAAAATCTAGCTTGGAATACAGCATTACACCCAAATCTCTAACCCTATCAACTGAGGCAAGACTCTGATTATTCAGATAACATGAAAAGTTAATTTTATTTCGGCCTCTGCAAAATGACACTATTTGAAATTTATCAATATTAAGGGTATATTAATTCTACACCACTCCACTAAGCTGTCCAAGTCCGCCTGAAGTGAATAACAATCAGAGACAGAGTTAATTACTTTAAATATTGTACAGTCGAGTCGTCAGCAAATAGCAAGAAGGGACACGTCAGGCATACTTCAATATCGTTAATAAATATATTGAATAAAAATGTCCCAAGTTGGCTTCCTTGGGGGACCCCCGAAATAGCAGCAAATACATTAGAGAGTGCACCCTTTAAGTGAAGCGACTGAGTTCTCCCGGTAAGATAGCTGCCCCTCCACTCCATCAAACTACCCCCAAAAGTACCAGTATCTTCTAAAATATCTGGAAGGATTCAATATTACACAACCCCACAAAAAAAAAAGTGGGGTATACTTTTGATGCGATATATCAGATCCGTAGTATTTTTTGCCGGCTAATCACGAATCTGACGTCAGAATATCGCCATCACATCTCAATTTTTTTCTAACCTCAAAAAATAGGTAAAAATTAGTAAAAATTAAGAAAAATATACTCCTAAAAAATTGATTCAAGCTTTTTCATGAATCCAAAGATGTATTAATATGTATTCGGACACGCTAAGCTAATATTCATCGGTTGGATTAAGCCATACAGTTCTGTTTTCTTTCTAACCTCAATAAATCAGATAGATATAGTGCTTCTCGAATGCAAAAACGAATTCAAATTAAAATTCAACCGATTCTTACCAAATTTGGTACACGGGGGTTTTTTGGGTTGCTGATCATGAATCTGACGTCGGATTTGCAAAATTCAAAATGGCGGATCCAAGATGGTGGACAAAATTTTTGAAAACCAACCGATTCCTACCAAATTTGATATACAGTTGGGGAATCCTCAAACCTGATACTCTTAAACCCTAAACCCTGAAACCTTAGACTCCCACACCCTGTAACCTCAAAAAATAGACCTCAATAACCCTGTAACTTTAAAAATGAGACCCAATAAACTCAAAACCAGGACTTTTAAACCATATACTCTCAAATAGTAGACCCTTAAGCCCTAGAATTGCGAAGGTTAGACCCGCGCCTAACTTTCCTTTTTTTTGGCTGTATCTTGTTCTTTTTTCCGCGAATGACCTATTCAAAGGCTTTCTGCCCAAACGCTTTTGAGGACTTGTTTCTCTTTTTAGCGACCAGCAATAGTCCGCTAGCATATGGTCATCCCATCGTCCTTGATACCAATTTTCTATGATTTTCAGATCTTGGTGAAAACGTTCCCCTTGCTCCTCACTGTAGTCACCAAGATTATCTGGGAAATCATCGATGTGGGAGTCCAGGAAATGTAATTTTAGATTCATTAAGCAACCTAATGTTTGAAAATTTTTTACCATTTTCTCGACTATTTCTTTGTACTTAGGACATTTATTATTTCCCAAAAAGTTTGTTGCGAATTCTTTAAAACTAAGCCAAGCAGCTTTTTCAACTTTATTCATTTTAGTAACAAATAATGAATCTTGAAACAATTTTCTTATTTGTGGCCCGTCAAATACGCCTGCCTTAATTTTAGCTTCAGAAAATTTCGGAAATTTTTTATGCAAATATTTGAAACATGGGCCGTTTGTATCTAATGCTCTCGTGGATTGCTTAATAAGTCCAAGCTTAATGTGAAGCGGAGGAATAAGAACTTTTCCTGGATCTACCAATGGTGGAAACAATACATTATTTTCACCAGGACTGAACGATTCTCTTGTTGGCCAAATTTTTTTCTTATAATGACGTTCCCTGTCTCTGTTATTCCACAGACATTTATAACAGGGATAAAGTGTAAACCCTGACTGTTGGCCAAGCAATATTGTTACAATTTTCAGATCTCCACAAATTTTCCAGTTATGATCAGCATATTTTATTTTTATCAAAAGCTGCTTCATTTTTTCATATTGCTCTTCCATAACTGTGGAATGAGCAATCGGAATGGGAGCGTAAACGTTGGTATTATGCAGCAAAACTGCCTTAATGCTCCGTTTAGAAGAATCAATGAACAGTCTCCATTCTTCAGGATCATATGAGTTATTTTGAAATTCATCCATTAGACCTTTTACATCGGTACAATATGAAAGTGACAATTCCTCGTCCATTGTGAAATATTTTCGAAATTCTTCATCTCTATTTCTATAATAAGAAATCGTAGCTTCTGGCTTAAGTAAATGTCTTTTCTTTAAAAAGGAAGCAAGATGCTCTGAACCATCTTTGGATAAGCCTAAATCTCTGACTAGATCACTAAGTTCTGACTGTGATACGAGTATTGGTTCTGGTTTACGGTTGTATGGTAGAAATTCTTTATCTGTGTCACTAGTATATGATAGGTTGTCACTAGAACATTCATTAGTAACAGTGTTTGAATCTTTTTCGACAGTCTCAATGTTTTCGGCATGAACTGATAAGGTGAAATCATTTGTTTCCATAACATCAGCATCAAGGAGGCGGAATTAGTTAGTTGGTCTTGTTACTGTCGAAACATCGTTATAAGTAATAGTGCTTTTTTTTTTTCGGTTATGCCTAGATATAACATTCATACAAAAGTAGCAATCATTTTCACTGTAAGGTCTATTCCATATTGCTGGTCTGGAATATTTAATCGCCTTCTTATTGATGTACAACATTATTTTGCAAGAATTGCAAATGATGTGGGGAACCCAATCTGTATCCTGGTGCTGTATTTCAATGTTAAAACAATCCTTATATAAGGTTTTAATCTTATCCGTTATCGGTGACCCCATTTTACTCAATATGTGTTGACAGCAAATATAACAAAATGAATCACTGTTTTTCTCGCACTTATGAAAAGTCCTTGTACCGTGAGACCATTTTCTTGTAGCATTATACTATACATGAGCCAAGTCACCCACACATGAAGAGCTACGGTCGCTGGATGACGACGGCTGCGGGCCCGCTTTCCCACCCTGACCAACCGCCGATACTGGGTTTCCGAGTCCCTGCATCGTAATTCTCTTTCTTCTACCTGCCATGACGGCATCTAAGCCGTTATTCAGGGACTCTACCGGCTAGTGGAGTAACACCGTTGCCCACCGTCACCACGTAGAGGTGCCCTGGATGCAGGTAGAAGAATAAAAATCGACCGATGAATTTTCTCGGCGTTCAAAATGGCGCGAAAACATCTGCCATCTTGAATTTTGCAAATCCAACCTCAGATTCGTGATCAGCGACCCAAAAAATCCCCGTGTACCAAATTTGGTAAGGATCGGTTGAATTTTAATTTGAATTCGTTTTTGCATTCGAGAAGCACTATATCTGTCTGATTTATTGAGGTTAGAAAGAAAACAGAACTGTATGGCTCAATCCAACCGATGAATATTAGCTTAGCGTGTCCGAATACATATTAATACATCTTTGGATTCATGAAAAAGCTTGAATCAATTTTTTAGGAGTATATTTTTCTTAATTTTTGCTAATTTTTACCTATTTTTTGAGGTTAGAAAAAAATTGAGATGTGATGGCGATATTCTGACGTCAGATTCGTGATCAGCGGGCAAAAATACTACGGATCTGATATATCGCATCAAAAGTATACCCCACTTTTTTTTTGTGGGGCTGTGTTATTAGTGACCATTAATGTGGCATTTGTAAGAAAAGATCAACAGGAAATCTTCTAACTTATATAATACATGTTTGAAACAATGTAACTAAACACTTTGGAGAATCTTGCGCGATTGCAGTTGATATATCCAAGATATTCGGATTGTTGGTTAAGCTACCCTCTTATAGTACGATAGTTTCATTTATAGCTCTCGTGTTTCCTCAGAGAGCGTTCTTTATGAGTGGCAGTCGACGGATTTCTTTCTAATACCTTCACCTTCAATTCTGGTGAGCCTTAAAGCGCCATACTGTCCCCTACTCACTTTTATATTTACATTAACGATCTGCTGAAAAAGATCAGGAATCCAATCGGCAGCTTGGCAGATGACACTTATTTCCTCATTCACTTTGAACTATCCAAAATTGGCTACTCATGCAAATATCTGCGACAGCAGGAAGTCCTTCAACTAAACAAAGTATTGGAAAAATTTTTTTCTCGAGGTGAAAATAACCAAGTAAAATTTAACGCTACAAAAACCCAGGAGGCAGTTTTTTCTAAAAAAGTTAACGTTACTGAACCCGACACAGTTATGTCGGAATAATCAATTGCTCTAGCATCGTCACTCATTTTGCTTGGCGTTAATTTGGGAGCAAATATGATATAGCATGAACATGTTGCATGCATAGCAAAGAGAGCTTTTCAAAAGCTGAAAATCTAATTTCTAATTAGAATGCTTCACTTTCCACAGGAACTATTTATTTATTTATCAACGGGTAACCCATTTTTACAAACTTAACATAACAATGAAATGTATACAATTTCCTTAATTTATGCGACAAAAATTGACAAAACAAGACAGAGTGCAGAAAACCAGAACTAACATAAATCACTATTTATATCGTAAGCCCTCGCTACAGGAGAGTGCAGCCTATAGTTACACCGGCGAAAGGTTGTGCAAAATTATAGTGAACCCTAGTGTTCCTCTAAGGAACAAAAATGCCAATCTGAGCCAATAGCATTGGTCAGTTCACTGTAGAGTTCATCATTTTACAAAAAAATAGCAGGTTCGCACTCAACCTTAGCACAGTGTGTCGACTAGTGCAAGTTAGCTGGACAAAATTATTTTTTCACTTATTTCAATTGTTTATGTATATTCTAGGCATATTAAGTTATTTTAAGAAAAAATTCATCGCGTTGGTTTTTTTTATGGGCGTGGCTAATTTTTTCCCCTAAATTAGTCAGCTACGCAGACATATTTAACGATAACTCGGGAACAACTTGTCAGATTTTTATAAATAAAACATCAAAAAATGCGTAACAAAATTTTATTAAAGTTGATTGAATATTATTTTATTCTATCTTTTATCGTTTTGGAGTTATTTAGAAATTAATGGAGAGAAAAAAAATTTTTTCGTGTAAAATTCATTATTTTTTTCGGTAAAAAAAAAGCGCAATAACAAAAGAAAAACAAAATATTATACATTTTTCTGACAGTTGCGTAAGGTATTAATCATGAAAATCGGTTAATAAATGTGGGTTTTATTCACAATTTACCGCAGGTACTCAATATCGATAAAATTTGTGTAATACAGCCACCCTTGCATATCGCGGTAGGATTGCATCAGCTTAGCAGGTAGATAACGGAACTAAAGGGCAAGGGTATTTTGTATGGTTATTAGAATTAAAAATTATAATACAGTGTCTTTCATTTAGCTGCATTTCGCTTACCTGTATTTTTTGTCCAGCTGCACAGAACATTGTATAACAAAAACAAAATATTCTGCGTATGTGCACGAATTTTTCTACAAACTTGAATGTGCAACTAAATGAAAGACACTGTATTATTATTTTTAATATTAACCACATGAAAAATCATTTATTGCATTTGTCAATTAAAAATAAAACAATTAATCCATATTACTAAGTTTTATTGACACAAAAAGGATAAACTCAAATAATACCCGCCTTTCAGGTAGGTAACTTGTGCATTATACATACATAAGTAGTTGGTATTTTTAAAATGTTTTTGATTTTTTTAAGGTACATATTTCTTGCTGTTCGGTTCAAAAAAAAAATGTTTTTGAAAATTCCAGTCAAAAATTGTTTTTGTTTAATTTTAAAATAAATGTTATAAATGCTCTGTAATAAATTTAGCATAATGACACTGACTGTAATTATATGTAAAATAAAAATACTCATTTATTGATAAAGAAAAATTTACAAGTCAAGGTTTACATGCTTAGTACAAGCACTACATAACTAAAAATAGTAGCTGAACCTAATAATCATCATCAGAGTCTTCTGATGAGTCGTTTACTGTATAATCGTCATCATTTTGTGGCATTGTGCGACAATATGATGACGATTCCAATCTTGACTCTTCTATGCTAGGGCTTATAATTAACTTTAATACATCTGTACATATTTTTTCCGGCTTTTTTTTGGGAATCTCTCGAAGGCTATTGATCAAAGGATCAGATGTTATAATTAACATGCACAGTAAGTCTCTATTCGTGGCAACACGCGAGCACTTGCGGGTATTGTACTCCCTAAATCTGCGGCAATCTTTGTTCCGTGCTTCTTGAGCCTCTTCGGAAAGCTGCCCAATTGGAAGCAATGCCGCTTTGATGACGTCTGTGCTGTGAATTAATATTTTATGCACAGTAGCAGGCATACAGTACCACGAATAGAGACTAAGATAATGTTTTCTGGTTTCAAGACAAAATTTTTTGAATTAAACTAAGTTTATCTCGAATCCAGAAGACAATGTTCTCAAAATAACATCAAACTTTTTTATAATTGTAACATCCAACCCTGTGATCTGAGCACTGATCTCAGCATTCTTAAAAAAGCGACGGGTTATATTTCCATCATTTGAAGAACCAAATCCTGGCTTTGGTTTATCTACAATGAGTCCCATCTCGTTCTTAAATTTCAATTTGATTTCCTCGGAACGAACCTTGATATCTGCTTTGTCTTCGTTGCTTCTAGCCTGCCATTTCTTAATATTCAACTTGTAACTGATATGTAAAAGACATTCGAAGCAACGAATCCAAGCATGAAGTGTAGATAAACCAAAGCCAAAATGTTCTTGATTGCTGTTAAACATCGCGGGGTCATCGTTCATCGTCTTGGGGGTGGCGCCACAGATGAAACACTTTTGGGATGAACTAGTTTCCGTTAAGGCGTTACACACCTTTCCGTCTGTCATTGTCAGCAAAAGTTCGTGTTTTACAGAGATTTGAGAATCACCAAAGTTGATAAGTGTTGGAAGAAGAACCTGAACTAACATGAAGTCGTTCGTTTCTTTGGCAAATATAAATTTGATTGGGCGACAATACAAAGTTGATGAAGGCCGAGGATTTTGCCAAATAATTTTGGACCTATCATATAACTTAAGGGGAACTAAAGAAAATGCGAAAAGAAACTCGTCCGTATATTCAGTGTTCTCAAATTTCTGTTTGTATGTGCTGTCCAGAACTTCCATCACATCCCCATTTACTAACAAGTGTAAACGATGAACTTGTTGGGAGCACACTGCTGATAACTTCATTCTGTGCTAATACTAGACGTTCCACTGTTTTATTTAATAAGGCTTGCAAATTTATTTCAGCACGAGTTTCTGTTATAGCAATGTGCTCCTCTGCAGGGTAACAGGCCTGTTTGGACTTTTTTAAACGAAAATATGACGGAAACACATTATGCCCCGCCTTCATGGACCACTTCCTAGTTTGTTTGTAAGAATGCGTTGTTGACTTAGAATCTATATAGTAAGCTAAGGCTTCGTCACTACGTAATTGCCTAGATTAACGGAACTGGTATTTTTAGACTTAATAATATTATCTGGGCTCTCACTAATGTCTCTAATCACATTGGCAATTTTCCTTTGCCCTGCTGAACGCACAGCAATTTCGGCAGCAGTCACCAATTCACTGACACTTCGGGATTCTACGAGAACCACGACGCGACGTTTCTTCGTCTTAAACGACGATTCCTCGAAATCTTTGCGAGGTCTTCCTGCAGGAGTCACATTCTCACTTGATGTTGAAGGTTGTGGCGCAAAAGAACTCGCAGTAAACTGTATGTCTGCTTCATCCAACCAATTCTTATTTTTAATTAAAAAACGCTCCTTCGACTTTCCTGAAGCCAACCATTTGGCACCAAACTTATTAGACAAGTTGGATATCTTCAACTTTATTTCTTTTTGGCTGCTTTCAGTAATGCCACCAAAGTGAAATTTTGAAGAAAGAAAGTCATATACACGCGAGTTTTTTTCATTCTTCGTGTGTTTCAACCACTCCTCAAAAAGGCTACCCTTGAAATTGAGTAAACGTGTTCTGGAAAAAAAGAAAAAAAAACATGTTGTGCTGAAGTGTGCTAAACAATATGTGTATTTTTACGAAGAATAAAGTTATTTCTGTGTAATATCTAAAAACTAGCCCGGATAGAGGTGAATGTCTGTATATTCTGAACTTTCAAAGTTTTTTTTTTTAAAAAAAACACGCTAAAATATATAGGCTATTTAAAAAAAATACTAAAAATTCAAATTAATAGATTCTGATTAAAAAAATACATTAAAAAATAGTACTTACCCTCAGTATTAATATTCATCACAAAAACTTTCACAATATTACAATATGTCACTATAAGATGTGCACGAAAGTGTCGCTAAATTGCAACTGATTGATTGAAAGAGCTGCATTAAACTCATTACCTGACTTCTGACGCTTATGACTCGCCTCTTGCAAATTTGATAAACAACCTTTTCTCGGAATTTGGGGTTTGGTGGTGTTGTTTACGTTTTGCAAATAAGATTTCCTGGAAATCATAACATGAATTTTGTCCACCTAGCATGTTCTACGCGACATACTGTGCTTTGGTCCAAAAATCTAGGCAACTCCACAACAGATCACATGGCGGTTACAGATTAGTCCCGTGAGGCAATATTTAATTTCATTGAAACAAATTTTAAAAACTTATTTTGACCCATTTCCAGAGATGAAACACATGATATGTCAAGTCTGAAACCAAACCGGTGAAGAGTATTCCATAATAGATCCAACAGGAGATTGAGAGTATAATATAAGAGAAAAAATATTTGAAAAGTTTCTACCTACTTTGCAAAGAAAACCTAAGAATTTTAGGGATATATTAATAATATAATTAAAGTAAAAATGAAAATCTATCTTGAGACCCAGCATTATATCCAAATTTTTAACTTTATCAACTGAGGCAAGATTCTGATTATTCAGATAATATGAAAAGTTCATTTTATTTTGGCGTCTGTAAAATGACATTTTTCAATATTAAGGGTAAGACAATTAATTCTACACCACTCCACTAAGCTGTCCAAGTGCGCCTGAAGTGAATTAGAGACAGAGTTAATTACTTTAAATATTTTGCCGTCGTTAGCAAAAAGCAAGAAGGGATACGTCAGGCATACCTCAATCTCGTTAATAAATATATTGAATAAAAATGGCTTCCTTGGGGGACCCCCAATCCGAGTTCTCCCGGTAAGATAGCTGCCCATCCACTCCATCAAGCTACCGTCAAAACCAAAAGTATAAAGTTTAATACACAAAAGTTTAATATTCTGTACAAAGTTCAAGTTTGACCAACGATGGAATAATGCTCCCATGTTTGAGACTCTGCTCCCAAACCTACCCTGTATTTATTGCATTCTATTCAGAAGAGTTCGCCTGATTAGCGACCCAGAACTTACTAGCAACCTTGATTTCTGGGAACATCGAAGAACGATTGGTGACTTGAGTCTATTCTATAAGTATTTTCATCGAAACTCTCCGACTGATGTAGCCCGCTTAATTCGTCCCAAAGCGGTGCACGCTAGGCATACAAGTCGCACTAATAATTCACATCTGTATGAGGTTAAGCTTGTCACTTCTCGTGTAACTTTTTTCAAGCAGTCTTGTATATGCAGAACATTATCTTTTTGAAATCATTTGCTCAGGGCTGTGTGTACAATTGACAACGATTTAAGGCCAACATGAATCTCTTTTTCGGCACACGTGTTGCTCCTGTAGCGCTTTAAGGATCTCTCTGCAGCTCTTATGCTATGCCCGTAAAAAAACAGTTGTATGTAGTCAGTTAATATTTTAATTTATTTAAAATGTGTTTTTTTTTGTTTGTATTAGTTGTTGTATAGGTTGTTTGTTTGTTCGTCGTATAAACCTGAAAGGAATATACATACGAGCTTTCAACAGGTAATGATCTGAACAACATTCTACCTTGTATCCTGCACTCTCCATTTAGAGTTCTGTTTCATGATTATATAATCGATTATTGATTTCTGGTCTCTAGTTTTCTGTGCCAAGTGTATTTTTGAATACCTTTGTGTGAGTAAAATACGCACAAAATACGCAGGTTATATTGGACATATAATTGTATCAGTCTTTGTCCGTTATCATTTAGTACTTCTTCCCCATGGCTCCCAACTACCGCATTATTTGACCTTCTGCCAGTCCGGGCATTAAAATCGGCCGAGAGAACGCACTCCCGCCGATAGCCGATAAGTAACGGGGTAACGGGAACAGATAGACAACTAACAATCCTCCTTAACTTCCTAAATAATTTGCATACTAATATAAATTTACTATAGAATTAGAAACCAATAACTCTATAAATTTCTTAGACATATCTATATCAAAAGTGAACAATAAACACGCTTTCTCGATTTTTCACAAACCTTCACATACTGAGACAGTCATACATAATAGTTCATCCCACCCTTATCCTCACAAAATGGCAGCTTTTAACTCTTTCATACATAGATTGTTGCATATCCCTATGACTAAAACTAATTTTAACAAAGAATTCAACATAATCAAACAAATAGGATAGGAATAATAGGATATGACCCCAACATTATAGATAATATCTTGAATAAAAAATCCTTTAAACAAGCAATCTCTCTAATTTATCCCACAATTAATGACCAAAAAGGAAAATTTAGTACACTCACATACACAGGGAAAATAACTAGAACAATTTCCAAACATATAAGAAAAAAGAACAATAAAATAGCATTCAAAACCAGTAATTTCTTAGGGAGTATAATTTTGAATAACAAAACCAAATCTAAGAAATCCTTAAAATCAGGAGTTTATTTATTAAATTATGGATCTTGTACTAAAACCTATGTAGGACAAACTGGTAGATCTTTTGAAACTCGCATTAAAGAACATAAACATAGTTATTTAAAAAATAAGAACAATTCACATTAAGCAACGAATTCCATAATTTTGATGATACGTTAAAAATCCTACATGTAGAAAATAAATCTAAAAAATTAAATTTGCTTGAATGTCTTGAAATTAACAAACGGAAAAACTCCAATCAATTATTAAACGAACAGGTAGGCTTAAACCATTCACCCTTACTTAATCTTTATTAGTTCTGGGAAATAGTACCACAAATAAAATAATTCTGTCTGTAAATAATAAAATAAAATGATTAGCATAATCTTAGGTAATTAAGGATAGTTTTAAGCACTATATAACCAGAATTACCACCAAATATTTTTCTTTCTTATTTACTTCTGAAAAAGCCATTGAATGGTGAAACAATTGTCAAGTGACTTTAAATATATTGGAAATTAAAACATGGTGTTGTTTTTATATAATTTTTTAAAAATTTAAATACGACGTCGATTAACTTTATTGCAACGCCCTTGTTTATAATTTTTTTTTTAAGTCTAGCTCATTGACATGCATGATGTTTTTCTACTTCATTAATTCTTATATTTTGATTTTTATTCAGGTTTGTAACGTCCTATATTAGGCTTCCTTTCAAGTACGTCCAGTCCGCTATTAACCTATACCTTAGGGCAGTATTATACGTTACAGTGATGAAAACCTTTAATTTACACCTTTTTGCTTCATTTAACATCAATTTAGTTGGGTTTATTGTTTGGCATCCAGAAAGTGCATAATTTCAACCTAAGTTAAAAAGATAACTAATAATTTTAAAAATGTTACAATGCGTTAACTTAGACTTAAAATATTGCTGATTGCTGATAACTGCAATTTATTAATTTGCTTTTGATGATTATAATCAAAAAAACTGGTATTCGCAAGATGGAGCAGCATGACACTTTTCAAACATATAATTGCCAGTAATTTTCACGTACCTCTAAATTCAAGCAGATTTATTTTTCTCGAGGGAATACGTTCTAACTAAAATGGCAGCGATTACGAAAACGATATGCAGTGATCAATTTCAGAAGCAGGATATTCTAATATCTATTATATAATATAATTTACATGAGGTACTTAGGTTTTTAAATTATACAGACTTTTGCACCATTGTAGTTGCGCCTTCTCATGGGGTCCCTAATTTTCTTCCTTTGTTTAAATATTTTTTGAATTTTCACAAACCTGGGAGAATCGATTTGGATAAGTACAGTCTGTCAAGTAAGACGTGACCGCTCGCATTCTTGAAAAAAATGTGTTTCGAGAAAATTTTTTGTCATCAATGTATTCTTTGGTGTGCTAACAACGGCGCAATTATCTTAGTATCATCTTCGAGGCATGCTGTCGATGAGATTTTCTGCCTACTCGCGCGGCAATGATTTCCGAATTTTTCGAATCTCGGGAGATAACTGCGAAACAAAAGACACGATTTGATTTTGACTTTCGGAGTGACTTTGCCTACCGAGTTGCGTTTTGGCAAGTCGTCGATATTTTTCGACTCGTTAAAATGATTTAACTACTTTTTCACAAACGATACCGACTTTTTAATATATTTAACGGCCGCGGAATATATTATTTGGCCCCTTTGGATGGGAATAAAGAAAAACTGCCTGGAACCGACGCAAAAACAAATAGCTCATTTTGGATTTTACATGATTTCGACGAAAGTTCGGAATCGATTGATACTCTTGCTAAAAGGCGTCGTAGACAAAGGTTCCCTCTACCGATTTTTTGTTGAATCTACCAAAAATTAATTATCGTGGACACGTTCTTAGTTGATAGACTGTAATAATATATAGCCATTATATGCGGACAACAAATCCAAATAATACCCAACGAGGATGCTAGAGTGCATGTAGCTATCAAAGATATAACCACCTAAAATTTACTCATCCATATATCTTTTTAGATTCTTCTTGATTTGAATTAGGTAATTTTAGAATTCGAACAAAACCAAAATTGTAATAGAGCACACCAGGAGGATTAGATTTTATTTGAAAGAAGAAAATTCACCATCAAATATTCTGATTTGGAGATCACCCTGAATTAGAATATTACAGCTTAAGAATGGATTCCTGCTGAACTAATCATATGGCCCAACAAAATTATTTCAAATAGTGTTATGATACCCTATGAATGGAAAGTTGCTTACACCCTATTCATTCGCAAAAAAAAGGAAATAAATTAGATTACTCCTATTGCAAAGTTGTAAGGAATTGAGGAAACTGCGGCAGGAAATTAGCATTAGCCACATTTTAATAAATGATTTTAAAAATTTGTATATGTTTGTCAGTATCAAAAATAAAAAGATAATGTAACTAAACTAATACCGTGGCTGACCCTTTGAAAAATCAACCTAAATGAATCAAAATGTTAGACATAATACTAACCAGAAAGTTTACAAATAACATGATAAATGCTCCTATTAAAATAAAAGACACTAGGATACACTTCGGAAATAAGCTAAAATATCTGGGTGTCATTATTGGCATAAGATTAAGATAATGTACTCACATGTAAGCCACATTTGAAAAAAAAACATTTGTGACAATATAAAATCTATATGCACTTATATCGCCGAACTCACACATGGATCCAAGAAATAAATTGATGATCTATAAGCAAATAGTAAGACCAGTGCTAATGTATGTCGCACCTGTATGGTGCAGTATATCTGATACACAAACAACGCACACAAAACAGAATACATGCATAACATCAACTGGACGTTACATAAAAATCAACGAACTACACCAAATGACTAACATGCAAACCATAAAACAACACATAGAAAATATCTAACAAATTTTATAAATACAAAACACAAATATCCACCCTAGCATAGTAATATTACACAAACTAGACCATCCCATATAAACTATTGTACCATAGATTACCAGTTTATTTCGAGGGTTCATAACATGTAAATACAAATATAAACATCTAAATAAGAGTATTAAGTGGTTACCAGCAGTCATACAAATTGAACAGTTCACCAAGGTAAAATTAGATTTAAGTTTAAACATGAACATTGACGATCTCGAGGTACCTCAGTCATGTTGTGCTGTCTTGTGTTGTCTAGATTATTTGAGAGGAAAAACGCCACCTATGGAACGAGCCTAGAGATACTCTCGCCCTCTCGGAAACCCAAAATAGCAACTTTCATATCTTCTCAAAACAACGAAGAACAAGAGATACAAAAATAACTTTTAGGGATAGATCAAGAATAATAAGCACAGGAAAACACACCACAACTATTTACCTTCTACTAACAGGCAACCCAATGTCGAGACACTTTGAGCTTCTGACACCACAAACCACTGAAGACACCTCAAATAACAGTAAACCAATAAAAGAAGCATGGGGCGAGCGACGTAATGGTCGAGGACGTCACGGGAAATGTCAGCTCGACCAAAATGATGAAGACCGGGCAAAAGAAAATGGACCTGCTAAAAGTTTTGTGGGAAAATCAAAGCAACGCATGAGTTGCACCAGAAAAATCAACGAACACGGCATGCATTGCTATAATAAAATCACAAAATCTGACAAAGAAATCACTAAGAAAAAAATTACCCGCCGCCTGGGCCCACCGAAATCAATCTCAAATACAACCGACACAGATGCGGGACAAACCCAACCACCAAAGCCAAACCAAGCCACGTATGTTTTGCAAAGACAACATGCAACTAACAAGGCTGGCAAACCAAGAGAGCGCAGTTAAAGTGGACAGATGAAATGAACAGAATAGTGATGCGCTGTTACTACACCGCCACCAATTGTTCCCCTCGTCATATCAGCCACAGGCCTTACAACAACATTCACACCACACTTAGTACAATTAGAACTCAACACAAACATACACAAGAACATTCAGAAGTCAGTGATTTTGAAAACATGTAATATTGTCAGGTCATTCCTTAATACATACCGGTAATAGCGTTTATGCGGACTTGGCTTAGGCTCGTCAGCTAAACATGGAACCACAATGACCAAATGTGAAAAAGAAGAACAAAAAGATGTTAATAACATAATAATAATAATAACAAAATAATAAAATAAAATAAAGTTAGTAATAATTTAAATACAAAATAACTATAGCATGATAATATACATTGTAAATAAGATAAACAACAAAAAGGTTGTTATTTACCTTATGTACTGGTTGTACATAGGAATGGAAGAGAGAGACAGAGAGAAAGAAATGAATGTGAACGATAGACCTAGACCTCGTACCTGACAAACTGTTTTTTTTTTTGTATAATTTTTCCCAGTATGATAAACACAAATAAATAAAATATCATCAAAAAACGAATACACTATTAACATACTCTTTTTCAAACAAACAAATATATAAAAATCATTAAAGATACGTTCGGAAATGATTAGAGAAATAGAATAAACACTAGGTAAACTTACCAAAAATGGCCGAACATCAAGCCTGCCGAAAGGCTAAAAGCAACAAATGAATATGCATGTCATTGTATATTATATTTGCTTTACACTAAGTTAGTAAGTAAACCGATTATTATTACTGATTTATGAATAATAAAGAAATATTTGACTTTGACTTTGACTTTGAGTATAATGTCACGTGGATTTTTAGTAAATATTGACTTAAGAAAAGCATGCTGTGTATGACGTAAACTCTTCAAAATATAAGTTGACTGAGAAGAAAAATGTTTATAAGTATACCTTCTAGTTCGTGGACGACCAACAAATGATATAAACGACCTGAAATATATGGCGCGAAAGCTACAAGAGGAACACAACAAGTTGGAATTAAAGCTCAACACGCAAAAACCAAAATACCTTCCTATAGGGGCAAAACCATTAAGCGTTCGACTAGAAATAAATTAAATAACAACTTGAACTAATTACTACTCAGTATATATCACCACTACACCAAACACTTTATTTTTGCACTCGACGCGCGTTTCGCTAACCATGTTAGCTTCATCAGGAGCGATGATTGACTAAAGCTAAACTACAAATCTACCTTATTTATACTTAGCCTAACCCTTGAATTACTCAAGCGGAACTAATGATATAGGCAAGGCCATCAATTCCGGTCAAGTAACCAGTAGAGGGGACTATAAGGAATAGGCCCTCTGTCTTTATTTAAACTACTTTTACATTTTATGATTTCCATACTTTCGTATGCGTTTAACAATCTCCTATCAGATACATTTTTTATCAATCTTAGATTATCTAATGTTACAGTATGATCAGCTTCAAGGGCATGTTCGGCAATGCTAGACTTTTCTGTTCTATTGTATTTTAAGTGTGCTAAATGTTCTTTAAATCGTGTTTTAATTGACCTTTTAGTCTGCCCAACATACTTTTTGTCACAATCATTACAACTAATTTCATAAATTCCAGTTTTCTCACAATTAGGAATCTTATCTTTGGGATTTCCTAAGATATTCCTCAGATTGTCTGATGACTTATAGACTAAGGTGAGGCCTACCTTATTAAATACCTTATTGAGTCTCTTGCTATATTTCGGATTATATGGTATGGAGACATACTTGGTGTTATTTTCTTCGCGTGTAAAAAAGGTGGAATTCTGAATATTAAACCTAAACTTATGTCTATTTATTAGCTTATTTACTAAGTCGTCGTCATAACCATTAACTCTAGTTATATTTCTAATACGATTCCTTTCTTTATTAAAGTTTACTCTATTCAGAGGGAAAGTGATTAAACGATGAACTAAAAAATGTAATGAGGCTAATTTATGTTGTTTGCAATGAAATGAATCATTAGGAATATATCTATCTTTTACTGTGTCCTTCCTATAGATATCAAATTCTAATCTATTATTATTTTTAATAATTAAAATATCTAGAAAAGGCAATTGTCCTTTGTTCTCAACTTCTTAAGTGAATTTAATGGAATCATACCGGCTATTTAATTTAGAAACAAAATTATCAATATTTGCTTTATTTGTATCAAAAATCGCGAAAATATCATCCACATACCCATACCATACCCTTGGGAAATATTCGAATTCTTGACTGGCTTCGATTTCAAACTTACTCATGAATAAATTGGCTCTGTAAGGTGATAAGCAATTACCCATAGCTGTTCATTCTTTCTGAACATAAAATTGATTGTTATATTGGAAATAATTTTGTTCCATACAAAGTTTAGATAATGTTAAGTATTCACGAATAATTTCGTCTTCAAAGTCATTCATTTTAAGTAATTCTTCGAGATATTGTAAAGTTTGTGGAATTGGCACACTTGGGAACAAAGAACTAACATCAAAAGAAATTAAGACTTCACCTTCATTAAGAAGTAGATTTTTTGTTTTATTAATGAATTCTAACGAATTCTTCACTGCGAAAGTATTTAATGGTAACTTCTCAAGTTCTTTTGATAACCATTTGGATATTAAATATGTGGATGATCAGACCGATGAAACAGGTAGTTAAAGGATTGAAAAAGAAAGATGTCTTCTACTTAAAAGCGGATAAAGGAAATAAGGTTGTTATATTGTATAAGAAAGATTATTTTGAACGAGTAGATAATCTTATCGAATCTGGCCCTTATGAAAAGGTAACAAGAAATCCATTACCGAGAATGATATCAGAGGTTAAAAATTCTTTAAAAAAATGTAAGAACCTTGTCTCCGACTCGCTAAAATTTAAATTAAATGTGAGTAATCCGACCATACCAAAATTGTATTGCTTACCCAAAATTTACAAACCCGGAAAAGCAATGCGACCCATTGTTTCATCGGTCGGATCACCCACATATTTAATATCCAAATGGTTATCAAAAAAACTTGAGAAGTTACCATTAAATACTTTCGCAGTGAAGAATTCGTTAGAATTCATTAATAAAACAAAAAATCTAGTTCTTAATGAAGGTAAAGTCTTAATTTCTTTTGATGTTAGTTCTTTGTTCCCAAGTGTGCCAATTCCACAAACTTTACAATATCTCGAAGAATTACTTAGAATGAATGACTTTGAAGACGAAATTATTCGTGAATACTTAACATTATCAAAACTATGTATGGAACAAAATTATTTCCAATATAACAATCAATTTTATGTTCAGAAAGAAGGAACAGCTATGGATAATTGCTTATCACCTTTCATAGCCAATTTATTCATAAGTAAGTTTGAAATCGAAGCCAGTCAAGAATTCGAATATTTCCCAAGGGTATGGTATAGGTATGTGGATGATATTTTCGCGATTTTTGATACAAATAAAACAAATATTGATGATTTTGTTTCTAAATTAAATAGCCGGTATGATTCCATTAAATTCACTTACGAAGTTGAGAACAAAGGACAATTGCCTTTTCTAGATATTTTAATTATTAAAAAAAATAATAGATTAGAATTTGATATCTATAGGAAGGACACAGTAACAGATAGATATATTCCTAATGATTCATTTCATTGCAAACAACATAAATTAGCCTCATTACATTTTTTAGTTCATCGTTTAATCACTTTCCCTCTAAATAGAGTAAACTTTAATAAATAAAGGAATCATATTAGAAATATAACTAGAGTTAATGGTTATGACGACGACTTAGTAAATAAGCTAATAAATAGACATAAGTTTAGGTTTAATATTCAGAATTCCACCTTTTTTACACGCGAAGAAAATAACACCAAGTATGTCTCCATACCATATAATCCGAAATATAGCAAGGGACTCAAAAAGGTATTTAATAAGGTAGGCCTCACATTAGTCTATAAGTCATCAGACAATCTGAGGAATATCTTAGGAAATCCCAAAGATAAGATTCCTAATTGTGAGAAAAGTGGAATTTATGAAATTAGTTGTAATGACTGTGACAAAAAGTATGTTGGGCAAACTAAAAGGTCAATTAAAAACACGATTAAGAACATTAATAACGCACTTAAAATACAATAGAACAGAAAAGTCTAGCATTGCCGAACATGCCCTTGAAGCTGATCATACTGTAACATTAGATAATCTAAGATTGATAAAAAATGTATCTGATAGGAGATTGTTAAACGCATACGAAAGTATGGAAATCATAAAATGTAAAAGTAGTTTAAATAAAGACAGAGGGCCTATTCCTTATAGTCCCCTCTACTGGTTACTTGACCGGAATTGATGGCCTTGCCTATGTCATTAGTTCCGCTTGAGTAATTCAAGGGTTAGGCTAAGTATAAATAGGGTAGATTTGTAGTTTAGCTTTAGTCAATCATCGCTCCTGATGAAGCTAACATGGTTAGCGAAACGCGCGTCGAGCGCAAAAATAAAGTGTTTGGTGTAGTGGTGATATATACTGAGTAGTATCATTGTGCCAAAGATTCCACATTCCCAACTTAGTTGAACTAATTATATCTACTTAGAGAGGACACCTCAATACCGCAGGAATCGATGGCAGAGAGATTAATAAAATAATAATGTACGGACGAAAAACAATTAGTTATCTAACTGGAAACATTGGAACCATGACACTGGAAAACAGCAAAAATTTTATAGTTCCGGAATGCTTATTAAAAAAGTTTGATTTATAGTACATACATAAATGATAAAGAAGATAACCGAAATAAGCTTGTTGTTTTTAGAAAATCATTTGGAATATCTAGAACTGACAGAACTCAAAATGAATATAGACGACAGCGCGGTGGATGGTTTTTTGATGATGGATGTTGAAACAAAGCAATTAAGATGACAAGAATATGTACGAAGAGTAGATGAAGTTAAACTGCCTAAAGGTTAAAGAGTTGTGAAATGCAAGGAAGATCTGGAAAGGAGAAATCTCCAAAGTATTAAGCTCAAGAGCAGCTGATCTATAAATAATTATTTTCCTTAGATATTATTGGTAATCTGGGCGTTACTCCTGAATGACTCATTGTAATAGTTCATTTTCTTTTAACTTTGCAAAAATATCCGAAACACTCAGCAGAAAGGGCATAGTATATTATTAATAAAAAGTTAATTCGAAAAAACTTCCCGCTGCTCCAACATTGAAAAACGCCGCCATGTTTCAAAAAGGAATTAATATGGTGTCGAGTCAACAAGCTAAGCAGGCCCCGATGCGATATTAAAAAGTTGCGAACTCTGCGCGTATTAAAAACTTTTTAAACTACATGTAAATTCCATAATATAGAACGCTAATAAAGTTAACAGCGAGGTGAAAAACTCAGGTTGAAAACAGTGGCGTATATACGAAAAATAAACTTACTTTACACAATTTAAATCATATAGATCTTTTCCCAGAGAAAGGAAATGCCAAACAATAAACACATATCTAGGTGGAAGAAGGAGTACCGAGAGCTAGAAGACGTTAAAATCCCTGAGAACGGATACGAAGCGGCACGTCATAACCCCAATTAGTCTTGAAGTATGGGATAAGTACTTTTCTGAGCTTCTCCAGGAAAACAGAATGGAATTTTTGATTGACGAACAGACTCAGAATATACGAGTTGAAGCCTTCCCCATTCGAATAATACGGAAAGAAATAAAACAAATATGTCTATCGTTAAAAAATAATAAAGCGCCGGGACCAAGTAACATTTCCGCAGAGCTGATCAAATATGGAACCGAAGAAATATGCCTATAAGCTCTGTTACCTAAAAATTTAGATCGTGATGTAACACGTACGCTGAAAAGTTTTTGGTCTGACACAAAGATGTAGCCCTTTTCAAAAAATTCATATGATTTTTACGAAGTACCAACCTCAAACGATACATGTCAAAATTTCATGACATTTCGACGATTAATTTACAAAGTACAGTGGTTTTAGTAACGCTACTTTTGATATTTTCAAAACAAGAGAAAAAATCGAATTTCTTGTGTGTGATTCCACACTGTTTTTTGATAGGAAAAAATACCGTTCAAATAAAGCAAGGCTTGATAAGTGTTATGGGGATTCTACCTCTAAAAAATCACTCATCATTTACTGGTAGCTGAATTTAAACGCGGTCGGCAAAGATAAATGATGCTGAATGCTCTGGACGCCCAGATGAGGTGGTTACACCAGAAAACATAAAAAAAATCCACAAAATTGTAATGGATTACCGTAAAGTGAAATTGCGTGAGATAGCTGACATCCTAACGATATCAAAAGAACGTGTTGGTCATATTTTGCATGAACATTTGGGTATCAGAAAGCTCTGTTCGAAATGGGTATCGCGTTTGCTCACAGTCGACCAAAACTACATGTTGATTCTGAGCGCTGTTTGGACCTATTTAACCGCAATAAAAAGGATTTTTTCATGTGATATGTGACAATGAATCTACCACTACACACCAGAATCAAATCGGCAGTCAGCTGAGTGGATAGCAGTCGTTGAAAGCCACCCGAAGTGGCCAAAGGCACAACAGTCGCTGGGAAGGTTTTGGCCTCAGTATTTTGGTATGCGCATGGATAATTTTCATCGACTATGCTGAGAAGGGAAAAAACCAATAATAGCGAATATTATATAAAATTATTTGTGCGTTTGAAAGCAGAAATCGCAAAGAAACGGCCCCAAATGGGTGAAAAGAAAGTGCTCTTTCATCAAGACAATGTACCGTGTCACAAGTCAATGGTTACGATTGAAAAATGAATTGAATTTAAAATTGCTTCATCCACCGTATTCTCCAGATTTGGCCCCCAGCGACTAATATATATTCGCAGACCTCAAAAAAATGCTCGCGGGAAAGAGACTTGGCTCCAGTGAAGACGTTATCGCCGAAACTGAGGCCTATTTTGAAGGCAAAGACAAATCCTTCTACAAGAAAGGTATAGAAATGTTAGAAACAAGTTTGACTGATTGCATCGCTCTTGAATTGAGGTAGGAGAGCCATCTAGGTCATTAAAGTAAAAAACAATTCTTTTTATTGCAGTGCCCTATCCGTTTCGGACGTTGGCTGTTGGCTTGATAATCCTGACCTTATTGATGGCGATCGAAACAGCTGAATAGACGCAAGTCCGTCTTAAATTATATAGCCAATTCTCCCTGGACCTGGCTTTGCTATCTATCTTTCCCTGTATTACCAGCTACAAAAGACGGAATTTAGTATGTCTCATGACGTGGCCAAGATATTCAAGTTTTCGCCCTTTAATTGCGTATGCAATTTCTTTGTCATTGCCTATTCGGCGCAAAACTTCTAAATTGGTGATATGTTGGGTCTACGACATCTTCAGAATCCGGTGATACACCTATATCTCAAAAGCTTCAACTTTTTTCATTAGTGTTTCAGTCATCGTCCACCGTTCTACACCATATAACAAAACAGAGAATACGTAGCATTTGGCTGATCTAACTTTTAGTCGGAGTGACAATGCATGTAGATAATCTTCTCATACCACTAAAAGATGCTCGAGCTTTTTCGATTCTTGATTTTATTTCGTCCCCCCCCCCCCCCCCCCCCACTGGCCCCAAGTATATATAGGATTTCACAGGCTTGACTATTCGGCTATTTAACTGAAGCTGTCTTGCTGCTTGTTGAGATTTGCTTATTATCATCCATATGGTTTTAAATGTATTCAGGTGGACACAATACTCTTCGCTAACCCTTTGCACCCTTTCAACAAGATCTTGAAGTTCATCGATGTTACTGGCCAGCAAGATAGTATCATCGGCATATCTTATGTTGTTAATTATCTCATCATTTATTTTGAGGCCTGTGTTAACTCTCTCTAGTGCTTTGTTAAATATTTCCTCGGAGAATAGGTTAAAGAGGAGGGGAGATAAGGCCCAACTACAAAACAATTAAAGGATATTATATAGTAAGTTAATTATAAACCATTTTATCTCAGAATTACTTGATCAGTATCTACTTCAACCTTATTTACTGTTACCATAAATAATAATATTGTTCTATGTTGATAAGCAATCATTTTTTTAGAAATTATTTGTTAACCAAGAAAACATAATTATATTACGTTTTAATTTGAAATATATATTTGCCTGGTAGGACATTTTGTCATTACTCTGTCTGTATACATGTAAATTATAATTGTATAATAAAAGCCAGTTTCATATTCTATTTTACTGGTAATAGATATAATCTTGTTGGGAAAAAATATAGGATCAAACAATTTGAGTAATTAACTTGCTTTCTCATATAAAAACTCCAGGTATAAAGTACTTAAAAGTAACTGTAAAGCAATTTTACCTACCTAGTAGTAAAGATCGATTATTTATGTAATTAAACACAAATTTCTGTAACCTTTCGAGCCTCTCTGTAAGTTTCCACAAAATTATGTAAACACGATTACATACATATGTGAAATATATTACACAAAAATATATAATAAAATCTATACGTTTGTGTAAATTTCCATTATTAATAGAAATAGTTTACAGTTAAAATCTGTAAATTACGTTTTATTATGTGATAGATTAAAAGAAAAATGAAAGTAAACCAGAAGTAATACAAAAACTTATCTATTTAAATAATACATAGATTTCACCAAATGTTTCAAATTTTTTAACATGTACGTTCGAAAATAAAAAAAAATGTGATATCATTAATGAGATGAAAGTATGGACAACTAACCTTAATTCGATAGGAAACTTTCGTGCTCGATTGTGGAAACTAATAGTTTTAATCGATTAATGATTAGAAAGAAAAAAACTTGCTTCTCTAAATGTGTGTGTGTGTAAATTTTCCAAATTCCACCGTCAATCAATATCTAATAGCACAAACAGGACTGAATACTTAAATTCCTTCTTCAACGGTTTAAAACACCTACGTAAGGTAACACAGCTAGTTGTCTCCGCGGTACTTTGAATACGAAGTTCAATAGATTATCGACTGTTTTCGACATTTTATAACGTAAATATTACATACTATTATAAGTTTTCATAATTACTTTAAGTTTTTAAAGCTCAACATTTTTCTCGACGCAAACAAATGTTATGTAAAATAGAGTGGGAAATTATGATGTTAAGTGTTATGTGTATGTTGTCGCAAATGCCTGAAATAGCTCACCAGCAGAAGGTAAAGAGACAAATCGGTTCCATATCGATAACTTGCTTAGAAGAAACTGCTTCCTGTTTCTTGTGTACCGTTAAATTCTACTTGGGGACTCCAAGACAGAATTTCTTTCAGGTCGTAACCTCAGATTTTTTTTCTTTTTCAGTACATTGTTGGTATAAACCAAAAGGGTTTTTTTTATTTCTCGGTTTTAACAGGGATTAACCCATTCCAGATTATGGATATATCAACGGGAATCACATGATATCCCTTCCATGTACTAACCAAGGTTCCTTTAGATTAACTTCGAGGATCGCCAGTCGTCAAACCGAAGTAATCAGAAACAGGATGAAAACTTCAAGTAAACAAACGTTAATAAATGAGAAAACTGTGAAAAATGTAGTATTTAATATCAGAGTTAAACATCAAATATGTATAAAATATAATTTTTATTTCAGTTATAATTACTTTACTACATCCAAAAAAAAACGCTAGTTTCCTTGGGAACTATTCCCCAAATTGTATTTGATGCTCAAATCACCGTACCTTTTACGCATGTTTTAATAATGCTCACTCTTCGTGTTTGGAAAACGATCTGACAACACTTTAAGCTTTCTAGTAATCTCTTCTAGCCACAGAAAATCAAAAACAAGGTATTAATGTGAGTAGCTGAAACTCTGGCTAGTTATAATAAATCACTTTCACATTTAATGATAAACAAGCTTATCGTATGATCGGATCAACCGTCCAAATCTATTTAGAGACATCTTTGTGATATTTATCGAGAAAGGTTTCAGCTCTCCACCCTCCCACCCCGACCCGTTAGTGATTACACGTTCCAACTGAAAAGAAAAATATTGGACTATATTTTATCTGTACTTATAAATACAAAAAAACCGAGATAAGCCTTGTTTCCTTAAGTTACGTTTCTGCTTTAGGTTGTGGGCTTCGCAATTGATGCATTTACCTCAGAATACCTGTATACTTGTGCTTGGGCAGTGTTCTTACGACCCTTCAGGGATACCTTGTGCGTCGTCGAGTTTGGATGTTATAGTTTTGGAACAACCCAGTGGTCGAGCTGGTACTGTTCTTTGATTTTTCTACTCATCTTTGAAGACCGTCGATGGTAAAGACCTAAAGGCTCCTTATTTTTCTTTTTAAAGCATAAAGGTACCTATTAAAAATCTCCTCAGAAAACTTATAGTCGTACTCCCACACAATTCTCACAAACAATTCGCTCACGCTTATTCGACCACTTGCTGAAATTATATATATATATATATATATATATATATATATATATATATATATATATATATATATATATATATTTTTATGGGTCTAGCACACGTGCTACAGAGAAGTCCCTAAAGCGTACCAGAAGCGGCATGTGTGCAGAAAAAGCGATTCATGTTGTTCTTCAAACGCTGTAAATTATACTCGGTGGGAAACACCGCCATAGGCAAATTATTCCAAAGGGATGATATTCTCCAAATAAAAGACTGCTTGAAAAGCGTTGTACGCGAAGTAACAAGCTGAACCTCACGACCTTAAATCGACGTTATGGGAATAGATAGGAATATACCGCGGTTAGAATACCTATTAAGTGGATAGAAAACCAGCTATTTCACGATCCAAAGCCTCAAAGCCACAAAACTAGCAAATGAAATGCCCTTCATAGGTTATAATTACTGTAATAGTTAAATAAATAAGCAATTTATTGAAATTATTTAGTATTCGTTACTAAATCATCATCATTAGCTTATTCCATCCATGTTCGGATGTAAGCCTCCCCAAGTGGTCTCCAATGAGCTCTGTTGTTTAGCTTTTTGCATCTAATCGTGTCTCGCTGATCTTTTTATATCGTCCGTCCATCTTAATATACATATTCGTTTTATTACATCTGTCATTTTTGATCTTCTTCTTATCTCGATGTTAGGAGTTCGATCCTGGAGTCTAATATTTAGTATTCTCTTCTCCACTGCTCTTTGGGTTAGCTGGAGGTTATATATTATAGTTCTATTTAAAACCCACTTTTCAGTGCCATAAGTTAATACCGATAGTACATACTGATCGAACACACTGGTTTTTATTGTATTTGGTATGTCCAATTTAGATGTAGATTGTAACCATCTGAACGCAGACCGAGCTAACGAGACTCAGCCTTTAAATTATTTTTTGTTATTTAAATGTTTTAATGTAATAAGCGAGGCGAAGAAAAAGGGAAGTGGAATAGAAGAAATAGATGAAGTGATGTATTGTTGGAGTGAAGTAAAGAAGGAAGAAAGAGCAAAGACCGGAGTTGGAATATTAGTAAAAAAGAAGTGGAAAAAGAAAATAACATCTTGGGAACCCATCAATGAAAGAATCATAAAACTAAATATAACTATGCTAGGAAAAGACATGATAATATTAGGAGTATACGGCCCAACAGAAGACAGAACTATAAGAGAAAAAGATAACTTCATAAAAACACTAAAAATAGAAATACAAAAAGTAAAGAAAAACCAAGAAGAAGGAGAAAAAGGAAGGGACTATACGAAAAATGGCTGAATATAAAATCAGAAGAAGATCTACAGAAATATAAAGAGAAAAATACAGAAACGAGGAGGATGATAAACAAAGAAAAGAACAAGAGATTGGAAAATCGTGCGAACATGTAGAACAGTATATAGGAGGAACTAGAAACACAGAGTCATGGACAATAATTATAGCATTAAGGACCAACAATTGAGAGAAGATGTATATAGAGAAAGCGAGTTGGAAGAATATTATAAGAAGCTGCTAACAGAAGACAGACAAGAATTCCAGGAAGAGAACCCTGAAGAAGAACAGAATAGGGAAAAAAAGAGATAGAACGAAGCTATGAAGAAGTAAAGAAGGCAATAAAAAACTCAAAAATAATAAATCTGCAGGGCCTGGGGGTGTGGTAAAGGAAATGATTAAATACGGATCTAATAAATTATATCGAATGCTGAGAAACATGTTCCACAGAGCGATAAATGGAGAAAAAATACCAGAGGAATGGTCAAAAGCCTATATAGTATCTATATTTAAAAAGGGAGACCGCAGAAAATGCACAAACTATAGAGGCCTAAGCATAATATCGAGTATGGGACGTTTGTATGGAAAAATTATTAAAAATATCATATAGGAAAATATAAAAGGAAAAATTGGAGAAGACCAAGCAGGCTTTACGGCCGGAAAATCATGTATAGACCACATATACACTATAAAACAAACATGGAAAAAAAACTGCAAATAATAGAGAAGTTCATCTAGCCTTCATAGACATAAGAAAGGCCTATGACTCAGTACCAAGACAAAGATTATGGAACGCAATGGAAGAAATAGGCATTGATAAAGAACTAATATACGCAGTAAAAGCTCTCTACGAAAACAACACAGTAAACATACAAATAGGACATAAAATAGGGAAGAGACTTCAAACATCAAAAAGCCTATTACAAGGATGCTGTACATCCCCCACACTATTCAAAATATACCTTGAACAAACATTAAAAAAATGGAAGCAAAAATGTGGTGGAATGGGAGTCCCAATACGAGAAGATTACTTATATACTCTAAGTTTCGCAGACGACCAAGTAATCATAGCGCAAGATGAGGAAGACCTCAGTTATATGGTAAGAAAACTGAAAGAAGAATACACTAAAGCAGGATTAGCAGTAAACTTTGATAAAACGGAATATCTAACAACAAAGGAGGGAAACGTGGAAAATCTAGAAGTCGATAACGAAACAATAATCAAAGGAACCGATAAATTTAAATATCTACGAACCATCATTTCAAATAACGCAACATCAGAAGAAGAGATTAAAGCTAGATTAGGACAAACGCGGACATGCAATTAAATTCGATCCTGTGGGACAAGCACATTAGAAGGAGAAACAAAACACGCATGTACAAATCAATAATACAAAGTATAATGACATACGGGTCAGAAACATGGACGATCAACAAAAGAAATAAATCTAAAGTTAACACGGTAGAGATGGAGTAGTGGAAAAGATGTTGTAGAGTGACACGTATGGAGAGCATAACAAATGAAGAAATAAGAAGCAGAATGAACATCAAAGAGAACGCAATAAACACCATTGAAGAAAAACGATTAAAATGGTATGGACACATAAGACGGAGTGAAGATAATAGGTGGATAAAGAAAATAATGAAGTGGAGCCCTATAGGGAGAAGAAAAAGAGGAAGACCCAGACGATCGTGGAGAGACGATGTGGACGAGGCTATGGAGGACAGGGGTCTAACAGATGGAGGCTGGGAAGATAGAAACGGATGGAATCAAAGGCTGAGAGAAGGAAGACAGCGTTAGCTGTAGAAAATCCTTGATATGTATATTTATATATATATATATATATATATATATATATATATATATATATATATATATATATATATATATATATGTATATATATATATATATATATATATATATATATATATATATATATATATATATATATATATATATATATATGTTTTTTGTCCTAAATATATGAATGTTTGTACCTTTCCTATTCCTTCACCTTCTATTGATAATTCCTGGCTATTATCTTCACTTTCGTTGTTCAGATATTTGGTTTTGGTAAAGTTTATTTTTTAGACTTATTTTTCTAGACTTGTTATTTAATTCCATCAGCATTTATTCTAATTCTTCTTTTGTATTGGCGATTACTATATCACTAAGAATTTATTAAAGAAAAGAAAACAATAATTTTTTTGTCTACTGCACTGAAAAAAACAATATTCAACAACTTTTTACCCGTATATACCTACGGACTGGGTAAAACTTTTCACATTAAAATGTTTAGGGATTCAGGCTCTATATTTTTTGATTAATGTGTTAATAAATTGATACTGTTAACACTGAACCTTGGGAATTAACAAGGAACTTAACACCTACCCATATATTAAGAAAATTATGAAATTTCATAACTTACTAGCCTGTAACTACGAGTTCATTTGCAAAGATATGTACCTTGTATATTATTATCTGTGAAAGTTTAACGTATTACTATATGTTTGTGCTCTAATGCACAATTTTCCCTTCATGCTGTGCAGATGCTTATCGGCACTTATTTGTTGCTCATAAAAATCATTTATGGCGCTAATGGAAGACTTACTATATCACTCAAAAATGTGCAAGCGAACTAACACCAATTTTTTGTCGAGTTTTCAACTTATCACAGAAAAAAGAAATATTTTCTCCTGCTAAAAATGCGCTAAAGTTCGCGACAGACCCACAAAAGGCAAAAGATGTTGCCAAACAATTAGCGACTACTTGTATTGCTTTCAGCAATAGCAAAAGTTATGGAAAAGGTTGTCAATCGGCATCTGATATCTGAAAAGATTTATTATTATTAGCGACCATCAATATGGCTTTCATAAGCAAAAATGCTCTAGTCTATATTAAAGGTATTTGGAACAACGTAATTGAATATTTTGAAGAATTTCAACCGGTATTGGATATGACTTGTGCTTCCTCAGGGAACATTCCTTATCATTTTTTTCAATAAAGACGGGTGTAAGGCAAGGCGATCCATCTCTCCCAAATTGTTTATATCATCTCTTGAAAACATCTTCAAAGAAATAGATTGGGAAGGTAAAGGCATAAACATCAAAGGTGAATATCTGAGGCTTCTGCGATTCACCGACGATATTCTTCTAATATGTAAGGACCCTGCTGAACTATGATTATAGAACTAGATTACCACTCCAGATTAGTAGGATTATCAATCAATATTAACAAAAAAAGATCCTAAGGAACACGGATATACCCACAGATATAACGCTCAACGGCCAACCTCTTTCTAATGATGCCAAATTCCATAGCATACCTCATGATTTTTACTGATCAAAATAATTGAAAAGGGAAACAAGGATTGAAAATAGGGTAAGACAAAGAAAATATTGAACAAATATTAAGTTTAACAATTAAATTTATGGATAAAAACCAACATCACTATTTTATATTCCCTCCTAACCCTTGGTACCACTTCCAGCTGATTTTTCATGGAGCTTTTTCACCACAGGGGCCGGATTTCTAGCTGGAATCCTTCTTTCGAGCTCATCCAACATGTGCTTGATTGGATTGTCATCAAGACTCCGCGCAGGATAGTCTAATGTGGGTATTTCCACTTCTGCCAGGTATTACCGCAACGATGCAGTAGCATGTGGCCTCGTATTGTCGTGCATTAGCACGAAGCTATCGCCAACAAACACAGCGCAAGGAACGACGCATTCCTGCAAGATCTCCTTGATGTACCGATGAGCAGTTAATCCACGGCTACGAGTCTCATCAGTAACGAAAATCAAATCGGTTTTCGTATCCGGTGAGATGCCTCCCCACACCATGACAGAACCTTCTCCTTAGACGATTGTTTCAGTATTACAGCACTGCGCATAGCGCTCCCCAGGCGCTCCTAAAGCCGTGGACGTATTAGAAAGGATCGCCGAATTAAAATGGGGAAAGGCCGGACACGTGGCCCGTAGACTAGATGACAGATGGACTAAAATAATTTTGGAGTGGAGACCAACGCTTGGGCGTAGCAGTGCAGGCAGACCAAATACGAGATGACGAGATGACGTGAAGAAAAGGGCAGTATCTCAGTGGATGACAAAAGCACAAAACGGGTGGCAATAGCATGAAATGAGAAAAGCTTACGTCCAACAGTGGATCGAAATAGGAAGATCGTGACCGTGATATTATTTTTTGCGAGGTCATGGATTTCAGCAGATTGCATAGTACTTTAAAGTAACTATAGGGCGGAAAAATAATTCCAAGTTAAATAGATCTACACCTAATATATTAATTTAATACAAACTGTTTTTTTCGTATGAAATATTAACGATACCGCCAATGCCATATAAGCAAATGTTTTACATATTTTAAGTGGAAGTATATAATTATTTAAAATCAACTAACATATCAGATCCGTAATGAATGTTGACTTGATTTAAATTATATTTACATAACGACAAGTAAGAGGCCATAATAACCTACTTAAATTGCAAATTGCCCTCCGTTGTTATTGGGAAAAAAAAATTATCGCCTGCTTTTCTTCAGGTTATCATTAACATATCATTTTCAATTTTGAAAAAAACATTTTTATACAAAGGCGGATTAACGTTATCGGAAGAGTTGTATTGCATTAAAAATGGTATTTAATAATTTAATGTATATGTAAGTGTAATTACATCAGTGGGCTATGCAGATACTTGAGATATTGCCTGAAAGGAAGAGAAAAGTGTTTCAGAAAACAGGATGTAGTTGAATGTATTACGCCTGGAGCTATACACTATATGATGCAACTGATATCTTGATACAGAACCCGTTAGCACTGAATACAGTCGGTCAAATAAGAACGTGCCGCCTATAACCTTAGTCGGTAAAGTAAATTCCTTTTTTTTTAGATTAGTATTGCCTGCAATCAATGTTTGGTATAAGGAGATTTATTTCTTTACTTTATTTATCGCTAACTAGTATATTATTGAACATGACTGCTGCATACGGTTCGAGCCTCGAGGCTGTGTTCCAATGTAATCATCCAAAAGTTCCTAAAATTACTCCTACAGCGGCTGCTAAATACATTCTGTTAAGTGAGAAGGTTTCTGCTATAAGTCCTTTTTGGTAGATGCGATTCTAACAATTCAATAGAAAATCGGTAGAGGGAACCTTTGTCTACGACTCATTTTAGTAAAAGTATCAGTTAATTCGGCACTTTCATCGACATCACGTAAAATCCAAAATGAGTTACTGGTTTGCGCATCGGCTCGAGGCAGTCCTTCTTTCTCCTCATCCAAAGGGGCCTTAAATGGCACACATTCCGCTGCCTCTTAATATATTAAAAAGTCGGCGTCGTTCGTGAAGAAGCGGGGACATTTTAATGAGACGAAAAATGTCGACGACTTGCCTAAATGTAAAGGTAAGCAAAGTCACCCCGAAAGTCGAAAAACGAATCGTGTCTTTGTTTTCACGGGACCCGAAATTGACGCTGCGTCAAGGAGCGGTAAAATTAAGAAAATTGGGTTTAGATATGTCCCATGAGACTATTGAATAACATCTTCGTGCCCATGATGTCAAATTTCGAAGCACGTTAAAGAAACCTTTGCTGGGCGAAAATCACGTCGCGAAGCGGCTCGCTTTGGCCCACGATAAGATACTAAAGTAGCCCTCGCAATCGCCGGACTACAAACTTAAAAAATTTTTGGTCCCTTGTAAAGAGAAAGCTCAGCGGAAAGACTGTGAGGACTATGACTCAGTTGTCTCAGGAGATTCGAAAAATTTGCAGAGTACGCAGAAAATCTCATCGACGGCATGCCTCGAATATGCCCGGCGATTATTGATGCAGGAGGAGATTGGACAACTTACTAAGGTAATTACGCCTTAGTTAGTACAACAAAGAATACATTGATGGCAAAATATGGACGTTTGTCGGTCACGATCTTACTTGACAGAATGTATATGAGGAAGTCGGGGGCAAACGATGCTCTCAGTTAAAAAATTTTAATAATCTATCGGATCGTGATTCGAGAGGAAGAATATCGGACAAGGACGAAAAAATGAATATTAACATGTTTTCCCGAAATCTTCAGTTAACGTTGTGCAAAGGGGCGCCAAAGCTAAAGCAGAAAGTTTCGAATATATCACATGAAACAATCGGCACTCATCACCAGGCTAATAATTTAAAGCGACGGAGTACAATCACGAAACCATTGCTCAGCAAAAAACACAGAGACGACTCGGGCAGAGAAAAACATAGACCGAAACTGGAGCAATGTAATTTTTTGCAATGAAGTTTCATTTTGAGGTTATGTTATCACCCCACAAGCCTGATCAATTTCCACTAACCGATTGGTTCAACGCACCGGGGAACACCCTGTGAAAATCCATGTGTGGTGATGTCTTTCGAAAAAAGGTTCGTTTTGGTAGAGTCGTCATATTTACTTACCATTTGAACGCTGAACACAACCTCCAGATTTACCAGAAAGCATTAGTACCGGCAATACACAAGATCATAGAGCTCTCAATAAAGCAGTATCAACATCAATAAGGAGAGATATTAGAAAGTTTAACACCGAATAAGTAACAAAAGTAATCGAGAAGAATAAGAGTCTAAAAGTTTTGAGATCCAAATTATCTACGGGAACAAAAATTATACGAAAACTAAAAAACGAAGATGGAAGAGTGATAACTAAGGACACCCAAGTATGCAAAGCACATATATTGCATATTTTGCATATTATATGCATTTTTCTAAGTATTTGCATAAATGCTTTAAAAATAGCATATAGTGCATATTTGAAGGAATT
The DNA here is from genome assembly GCA_019049505.1 of Pachyrhynchus sulphureomaculatus. Lineage (NCBI taxonomy): Eukaryota > Metazoa > Arthropoda > Insecta > Coleoptera > Curculionidae > Pachyrhynchus > Pachyrhynchus sulphureomaculatus. The sequence goes on along the minus strand of CM032451.1, from coordinate 48,613,798 downwards.
TATAATAATGTAGGTCTTTGGCAGGTGTTTTTTCATTCATTTTTCGGAATAAGGGTCAATGTTTAGGCCGCCGCCGCGCCAGTGGTTTTCCCCAAATAAATTTTATTATTTTATGGTCAGTAAAAACCAATCAGTAAACCCCAGACGGCCATCAGAGCATACTTGTATTATTTCTAACATGAAGAAAATCTTCCTTAAAGCGCCTTTAAGGATTCAGTTCTACAAAGAAAAACTACCAAACACTCCGCTTCCACCTCAGCCTGTTATTACAAGATGGGGCACTTGGTTGGAAGCAACATTTTTTTATAGCGACAACTTCTGTCAACTAGATGGTCTAATTGCAGAATTATCAGACGAATCTTCCCAATCCGTTACAGAACTTAAACGATTATTCAAAAACAAGGAGATAAAACAACAACTTTCCTTTCTTAAAACAAATTATAGCTTTGTTTCTAAAACCATAACTCAAATGGAGGAATCTAATTTGCCATTAACCCGAAGTGTTCAACTAATAAAACTACGTAAGGTCGCTTTTGAAAATGTCGCAGGTAAAATTGGGAGACAAATTTTTCAAAAATTTCGGAATGTTATGGAAAAAAATAGTAGGTTTCAGCCAAGTAGCTAATGTTTTAAAGGGGGATTTTACTGATTCCATTGATTTAGATCCTATGTTATTAAATAATTTTAAAAACGCCCCTATTACATCAGTCGATGTGGAAAGGAGTTTCTCAATTTATAAATTTTTATGCAACGATAGAAGATAAAACTTTTTAATGGAGAATTTTGAGAAACATTTAGTAGTTTATTGTTTTTATAACTAACGAGGACCCTGTCTTTTGCAATATTTGCATATTTCCGCTTACTTAATTGCATCGCCCTGTATGTATCAAATTTAAAATGTATATTTTATTATGCTATACTACTACGTATATAAATTTTCATAATATGTACCTACATTATTATTATTATTATTATATGTTCATCTTTAAGTAAAGTAATAAAATACATTATTATTTATATTTATTTTTTACTTTGTATAATATTATATTTAGATTTAGTTCATTCGCCCTGTATGTTGAAAATTTAAAATGGGTTTTTTATTGCTACATTTGTATAGTACTCGTATCATGTAATGTGAAACAATAAATTTACATTTTTCAAGTCTATTTCGATTTTTTTACTGCATATTTACAACATGTATGTGCATATTTTGAGAAAATTATTTACATATTTATGCGCATATTTTAAAGTTTTTCACTTGCATATTTGGGCTTCCTTAGTGATAACGGATAGGGAAGAGATTATAAATATTGTTGATGGTTTTTATAAACAGCTTTATAAAAACACTAATAACGGCTCGTATGAGATTCCACATATTCAAAATCAAGGTTCAGAAGATATTCCCGAAATAATAGAAGATGGCATTAAGTCTTGAATGAGACGAAAAATAATAAGTCTTCAGGTGAGGAGTCCTCACAATACTGTTTAACCGATGTCTTAATAAGTCTGTAACACCAACGCAGTGGAATAACGCTATTATCATTCTCCTCTATAAAAAAGACGATTCAACAGATCTATCAAACTACCATCCTATAAGCATCATCTCCCATGTTTATACGATGTTCACAAAAATATTGGCAAAACGTTTGACATCAAAGCTAGACTTCTTCCAAACACCCGACCAAGCTGGATTCCGAGCAGGCTATGGTGTTAATGGTCATCTCTTGACTGTTAAGTTAATTGTGGAAAGGTGCGAATATAACAGGCTATTAATATTAATCTTCGTGGATTATGAGAAGGCCTTCGATTCAGTGAACCAGGATATGCTTTTTAAGGCTCTTGTTGAATGCCATATAGGTTCAAGGTACATTGAAATCCTAAGACATATCTACTGTCAGGCAACATCAACAATTAAATTACATAGGGAAACAAACAAATTCTAAGTCGAAAGAGGTTTGCGTCAGAATGACACTATTTCCCCAAAGTTGTTTATCACCCTTCTGGAACACATGTTTAAAAATCTGAACTGGAGCAATATAGACATAAATTCAGATGAAGAAATGCTGAATAACTTGAGATTCACCGATGACATAGTCCTGTTAACGGATCGCGCCGATCATTCGAATGTCATGCTTAACACCCTAAAAGAACAGTCCCATAAAATTGGCCTAAAGATAAATTTTTTTAAAACCCAGTTTATGACAAATCTTGTTTTTACCAAGCCACTATCAGTAAACGGGGTAAACATCGAGCAAATCATGACATATAAATATTTGGGACATGAAATTAAGTTGGGCAGAGATAATCAGACTCATGAACTACAACGGAGGGTCACTCTAGCTTAGGTCGCATTTAGCAAACTACGAGAAACGCTGAAATCAGGCATACCTATTTGCTTTAAACGAAAGCTCTTTAATCAATGTGTGTTACCTGTGCTTACTTATGGACCAGAAACTCTAACTTTGACAAAGAAGACAATAAATAAGATAAGGGTAACTCAAACGGCAATAGAACGGTCAATGTTGGGTTTGTCCCTTCGAGATAAAGTCCTAAATAAAGAAATTAGGAACCGAACGAGAGTGGTAGATGCAAGTGAGAAAGTTCTATCTTTGAAATGGAATTGAGCCGGTCATCTGGCCAGAACGCAAGATAACAGATAGATTAGGAAGGTGTTGGAATGGCGACCGAGACAAGATGCGTGTAGGAATAGAGGAAGACCTCCCACCAGATGGACAGATGATCTGAGAATAGTAGCGAGAAACTGAATCCAAAAAGTCCAAGACCGATTTTATTGGAAAAGATGAGGCCTATGTCCGACAGTGGAGGCTAAGGTCTGATATATGATGACGATGATGATGATTAGTATCGACTACCAAACGATGGCTTGTCGATAAAAATGAGGAGTGAGATCCTCAAGGCAATAACGACCCCAAATATCGGAGTAAAACCAGCAGAAAAGGGAATCCGGTATGGTCATCCCGGTCGCTCGATGCAAACTCAAGCGAAAACCTGTGGTCATATATCAAGCAGAAGTTTCGTAGTAAAAAGGTGTGCACAGTGAGGTAGTTGTCACGGTAAATTCGGCTAATTTGGAAATCCTTACACCAAGAATACGCGGACAATCTCGTCGAAGGTATGCTTTGAGGATGCTAGGCGATCATCAACGCTGATAGAGACTGGATGAACTGCTGAAAAATTCGCATTTTAATGACATTTCTTTACTATCGAATGATAAATAAATACATTTTTTTTAATTATTAAACAATGCGCGACACGTTCTTGGCCGACGATAGATGAGTTTGTAGCTTTAGCCAGAATTGGAAAATTTTCGAACTCTTTACTTACTACTTGCTCTTTGAGATTTAAGTACTAAATACATAGAGATCAGCAGGGTGACGGATAAAAAACAGATGATTTCTAGAATGTTTTGTTTACATGCTCATAGGCAGTATAAATTTTGAGGATGATGAGTGGAAAAAAGCATACTATGAACTATAAATACTGTTTATTTTTATTGTAACAAAATTATTTTATGTTGTAATGGATGCCACTGTATGGCGCGTCACAAAGCAAACTATTTCCTTGTGTACCATCTAACTCTTTTGATAATCATCCAAAAACCAAAAACAAAACGGAGTTTTAAAACATATGATAGTGGCTTTAGTTAATTGTAGTCGATTAAAAAGAGAAACTATTTAAATTTGTAAATGTTTAAAAAGTTCAAATTACTTCGCATTTTTTTTTTGAAGAAGGCAGATTATAGTGCATACTAAACACAGTATTTTTAATGATTTCTGCAAAGTTAGTCCAAATTTGGACAAGTTAAAAGATGTTGTGAGCGCTGGGCATCACTAAACCCGGATAGGACGTCTGCTCCAGCTGGTAGAAGCGCCTACTTCTGCAAGTTGGTCTTGTATCGTGGGACAGTTCCTCTTATTCTATTATGTGTTTCCACAATATGTAGGGCTGTTCGCTACCTGGTAATATCCCTGGCTTATAAGCCCTGGTGCTTTGGCTGATTTCTCCACTTCGAAATTTGGTTACTTTCGGTGTCCGTTCCTGGATTTTCGTTCTTCTCATGAAACTTTGAGTTACTGCGCTGGTCGTTGGTATCCGTAAAGCAGCTCCGTTGGAGGCGATCTTAGGCATCCCGTTGACCCACTCCAGACTGGTGTGTCATACTCCGCAGCAAAGAGGTATAAAGCCAAGTCCAAGGTTCAGTTGCGAAAATCTAGAGTATATGTCGTAGACCTTCGGCACCACAATTTTGAGAAAGAAAAAATCTTTATATATACATATATTGCGTATATAAATATATATATATATATATATATATATATATATATATATATATATATATATATATATATATATATATATATGTGTGTATACGTATATATATATATATATATATATATATATATATATATATATATATATATATATATATATATATATATATATATATATATATATATATATATATATATATATATATTAAGTTGGGAATGTGGAATCTTTGGTACAATGACACAACTCAGTCAATCATCGCTCCTGATGAAGCTAACATGGTTAGCGAAACGCGCGTCGAGTGCAAAAATAAAGTGTTTGGTGTAGGTATACTGACTAATTTATATATATATATATATATATATATATATATATATATATATATATATATATATATATATATATATATATATATATATATATATATATATATATATATATATATATATATATATATATATATATATATATACATATATATATATATATATATATATATATATATATATATATATATATATATATATATATACATATATATATATATATATATACATATATATGTATATATATATATATATATATATATATATATATATATATATATATATATATATATATATATATATATGTGTGTGTGTACACTGAGTCCAAAAATCTCCATACACCATTTGCTTTCTATAATATTTTTCTGTTATATTTAACTAACTAGCCGGGCCCGCGGCTCCGCTCGCGTGGACTTGATTCACTACTATCGTCACTGCTTATTCTTTATATTACCCAACGTAATAAAATATCTCCCATTATTTCTCCTTACCTCCCAATATTTCTCCTTATCTCCCCATTATCTCTACATAATTTCCATTATCTAGGATTATCTCTGCTCATCTCCCATTATTTCTCCTTATCTCCCATTATTTCTCTTTATCTCCCATTATCTCACCTTATTTCCCATTATCTTGGCTTATCTCGACTTATCTCCCATTATTTCTCCTTATCTCCCATTATCTCACCATAACTCCCATTATCTAGACTTATCTCTGCTTATCTCCCATTATCTCACCTTATTTCCCATTATCTAGGCTTATCTCGACTTATCTCTCATTATTTCTCCTTATCTCCCATTATTTCTCCTTATCTCCCCATTATCTCACCATAACTCCCATTATCTAGACTTATCTCTGGTTATCTCCCATTATCTCTCTTTATCTCCTATTATTTATACTTATCTCCCATTATCTCACCTTATCTCCCATTATCTAGGCTTATATCAAATTATATAGAACATATGTATAAATTTCTAAAAACACGTAAATCGGATAAGTGGTTCTCGAGTGATAAGCGCACTAACGGACAGACAAACAGACAGAGACGTTGCATTTTATATATACTATATTCTTTGCTACATGATATTGTTCCATATTTAATGCTTTAGGGAGTGTATTGCAAGAGAACGCGCTAGCGGCAAGCTTTTCTCCGACTTGATTCACTATTGTCGTGACTGCTTATTCCTTATGTCACCTAATAAAATATATCCTATAACCTGGCCAGAGAGCATACGTATGTTTAAAAAAAAATGTAAATCGGATAAGTGGTTCTCCAGTGATAAGCACACTAACGGACGGACAGACAGACAGACAGACGGATAGAGGGACATTGCGTTTTATATATATTATAGATATTCTCTGCTACATAATATTGTTCCATATTTAATGGTTTGGACTGTGTATTGCAAGAGAACGCGATAGCGGCAAACTTTGTCCGACTTCATTTACTAATATTGTCACTGCTCATTCCTTATGCTACCTATCGTAATAAAATATAGCCTATAACCTGGCCGGAGAAGAACATATGTATGTTTAAAAAAAAAAAGTACGAAAATCGGATAAGTGGTTCTAAAGTGATAAGCGCACTAACGGACAGACAGACAGACAGAGATACGTTGCATTTTATATATATTATAGATGTAATAAAATATATACCTATAACCTGGTCAGAGAACATATATATGAATTTAAAGAATCACGTAAATCGGATAAGTGATTCTCGAGGGATAAGCGCATTAACGGACAGACAGACAGACAGACAAACATTGTATTTTATATATATTATAGATATAGATTATTATTATTATTTATTATATAACCTGGCGAAAGAATATATGTATGAATTTAAAAAAAAGACAGGTAAATCGGATAAGTGGTTCTTGCGTGATAAACGCACTAATGAACAGACAGACAGACAGAGAGACATTGCATTTTATATATATTATAGATTATAGATTACAGATATTCTTTGCTATATAATATTGTTCCATATTTAATGGTTTAGACTGTGTATTGCAAAGGCACGCGCTAGCGGCATACTTATTTCCGACATCATTCGCTATTTTACGTCACTGCTCATTCCTTATGCTACCTATCGTAATAAAATATAGCCTATAACCTGGCCAGAGAACATATGTATGTTTTAAAAAAAAAAAGTACGTAAATCGGATAAGTGGTTCTTCAGTGATAGGCGCACTAACGGACAGACAGACAGACAGGCAGACAGACAGAGAGACGTTGCATTTTATATATATTATAGATTAATTTGAACTATGAGAAAAGATGTTTAAAGTAACATTTGAAACTTAACCAACGAGGATTAGTATTAAAAACAACTACGGAACATTTTATTTAGAAGTTACATCATTGTTATAAAAATATAAACAAAATTAATGTCAAAAAAGTCTCCATACCTCCGCGGCTTTTTATCAAGCTATCTATTGCTCGCTAAACGGAAAACAAATGAATAATTTTCAAAGTAGTATTAAAAATGAGCGAGAGAAATTGTGAAATTCAATTTCAAGTTTGAAAGATCATAACTGATTTGCGGAAAGATGGAAAATCGTACAGAAATATAGGAAAAGTTGTTAAATAGTCGCATGCTACCGTTCAGTTCATTGTAAACCAGTATACATCAACGAGTTCCTGTAAAATTCGACCACGCTCTGATCGTTCCAAAAATCTGACTCCACGTGAAGAGACCAGTATTTTTAGATAAATAATTATAGATCCCAAGAAAAGTGCACCAAAATTAAAAGAAGAAGTAACGGGAACTATTTTCGAAAAATGTTTGTTTACAAACAGTGAGAAACTGTTTACACAAGGCAGGCTATAATGGGTGTGCAGCCAGGAAGAAACCGTTAATTTCGCAAGCTAATCGCAAAAAGCTATTTTCCTAGGGAATACGTTACTAAACTTAATGAATTTGGGGAATCCGTAATCTTTAATGATGAAACTAAAATTAACTCTTTTGGGTCTGATGGCAGAACTAAAGTTTGGAAAAAGAAGAATACCGCATTCTATATTAAAAACATTTGTTCCACGGTGAGACAAGGGGGTGGTAGTGTTTTGCTTTGGCGATGCATGTCCGCTGGAGATTTTGGAATTTTAGATTTTATTAATGGTACCATGGATCAGTATGTTTATCTGGACATTTTGAGAGACAATTTAAGAGAAAGTGTCCAAAAATTAGTACTCGAAGAAAGATAAATTTTCCAACAGGACGATGATCCTAAACATACCGCAAACTTGGTGCGAGAATGGATGATCCATAGTATGCGACTGCAGCTTCATATACCTCCACAATCACTCGATGCTAACCCCATCGAGCATTTATGGGAGGAACATAACGCAAATATAATGTTTCAAATAGAGAAGAATTGCAAGCATGAAAAAAGGTTACAGGAGATTATCAAGGCCAACGGCGGTCCCACTAAATATTAATTTAAACGAAGTTATTTTCCGTTAAACTCTGTCAAATTACTATTGTTGTAATTATTAACTGTATGGAGACTTGTTTATATTTTCATAACAATGATGTAACTTCTAAATAAAATGTTCACGAGTTGTTTATAATACTAATCCTCGTTGGTTAAGTTTCAAATATTAATTTACACATGTTTTCTCATAGTTCCAATTAATTAGTTAAACATAACAGAAAAATAGTGTTGAAAGCAGGTGGTGCATGGAAACTTTTTGGACTGACTATATATATATATATATATATATATATAATATATATATATATATATATATATATATATATATATATATATATATAGCCGATGTAGAATTATAATACTTCCTGTTCACAGTCTCGATGTTCCCGGTCACCAGGTTGTAGGTTTCGTTCTGACGTCGATCTCTGAAATCCACCTACTCCGTTGGCGACGGTATCCCTTTTTTTTCGTTTCTGATGCTGTCCAGTTCAATATAAGTTTAAGAAGGAGTTCATCGCTCATTCGTTCTACGTGGACGGCCTAGATATAAGTTCATCTTCAAATTTCGTAAATTTTATGGTAGTTGTGTTTTCTTTCATGATTTGACAAATTGTTTCAATGAATGTCTCTTCTATTCGTGATATTCCTGCAGATCTTCGCCAGAAACTCATTCTAAGCACAAGGACTTTTTTGTCAAGTGCTTCGTTTATTTCCCAAACTTCACACCGGTAGAGTACGGTATTTTTAAATATGGTATTATATATAAGCTGCTTCTTTCCAATTTTTGACCACAAATGGAGTTTAGACATCCTATTATTTTTTTTTTGTTTTCCTTTTTAAATGCATTGTTAGATTTCCTTACCTGTTGGCCCCCTTAAGTCGAATTTTATACCCATATATATATATATATATATATATATATATATATATATATATATATATATATATATATATATGTATATATATATATATATATAATATATATATATATATATATATATATATATATTACTACTTAAGCACACCCTGAGGTTAATTTCAGTCTTGCTCCTTATCTCTTAAAAATTAAAATCTCATTTCTACCAAAAATATGCTGATAAACTAGGTAAAGAAATAGATAAAGATAGAGATATATTCATTCACGCTTAATCGCGTATGCGATATTAATGTTCGCGAAATGTCCCCGGCAGATTTTAAAAGTGGTTAATGTGACTGTGGCGTCCTCCTACCGCAAAATAATTTATTACACTTTATTATTATCGCAACAAAGCGGTATTTTTTTTACACGCTTCTGATTGTTAAGAAATTTATTTGACTATGTTGATTTATCAAAATTAATAAAACAATCAGTTGAAGTGGGAATTCACAATCTCGATCTCCGTAGTTTCTACTTTTACAGGTTCGGTAAGTTGGTAATCATTTTCGTTTTATTATACACTGGTGAGCAAAAAAGTCGACTCAGACTCTTTGACCTTATTTATTACGGACCCTAAAATTTAGTGTTCATAGGTTTTTACGGATTTTAGCATTGTTTAAAAGCCCATTCTATTCTCTTTCTAATGATATCAAACTCCATAGCATACCTCATGCTTTTTACTGATTAAAATGACTGAAAGAGGAAACAAGGAGAACAAGGATTGAAAACAGGGGTAAGAGAAAGGAAAAATTAAACAAATTTTAAGTTTAACAATTAAATTTATTGATAAAAAGCAAAATCAACATTTTGTATACCCCCCCTCCCTAGCCCTTATTACTGCTTTCAGCAGGTGAGCTTTTTCATCACTGTTTGTGGGATTCTTCCCCTCCCTTCCGCCATCGCAACCTTTACGTCCTTCACCGATGCAGGGGCTGGATTTTTGTCTCGAAACCTTCTTTTAAGCTCATCAAACATGTGTTTGATTGGATTGAGGTCAGTACTCCGCGCAGGACAGTCCAATGTGGGTATTCCCACTTCCGCCGCCAGGTATTGCAGCACCGATGCCGCAGCATGGGGCCTGGCATTGTCGCATATTAGCATGAAGCTATCACCAACAAATCCAGCGTAAGGAAGAACGTGTTCTTGCAGAATCTTCTCGATGTACCGGTGAGCAGTTAATCCATCGCTACGAGTCTCATCAGTCACGAAAACCAAATTAGTTTTCGCAACCATTGAGATACCTCCCTAAACCGTGGACGAACCTCCTCCGTAGGCGAAAGTTTCAGTAGCGCAGCACTGCGCATAGCGTTCTTGACGCCTCCTTTAGACTCGTCTTCTTCCATCATTCTCATGTGGACACGTTCGGGACTCGTCGGAGAATCAAACGGAGCGCCATTGCTCTAAGGTTCAGTCGACATGTTCTCAGGAAAATCTGAGTCTCGCTTGTTGATGGGCTGCTATCAATTTGGATCCGTTAGCTGGTCTCTTCGGAGTTAGGCTAGCTTCTGACCGTCCAACCACGAACTTGCGGGAGCTCCTGCTGGACCTGCAGCCCAAGTGACGATTTCTTAAGGTTGTGTTGACAATGAAGCGGTCGTTGGTTTATGTATGAATCTATGATAATTGTTGTTGGCGCATTTTCGTAAATGTTTCGGATGGTCTTCGAATATATTTGGTCAATTCCGGAGTATTTGAGTGCTCGTAGTATTGGAACCATTTCTATAGTGCCGACTGCTTAATGAAAGTCGACAAAAATCAGAGTTAAGGGACGTATTCCATCCATTTCTTGATGCAGATTTTAACGATGGTCAGTTGCTCTAAAGCCAGAGCAGAAACCGGCCTACTCCCTTGGCTGGTAGAAATCGAGCCCATTTTTCGGTCTGTTGGTAATTATACGAAAGCAGAGTTTATGTAAATGGCTCAGGGAACTAATGAGTCTATAATTTTCGAAATTTGTTTCATCGACTTTTTTATGAATCAGGGTCGTTATGGAGTTATTCCATTGAGTCCGGATAGTTTGGCTCTCTAAACGCAAGTTAAAAAGATTTTTGAATGTGCAGTTAGAGCGGATTCCCCACATTTTATGGGCTCAATCACTATTCCGTTGTCGACTGATACTCTGATCTGTTTTATTTTTTAAAAAAAAATGATATATTTTCATATCGCAGGAGTGTCTTCAGATCCTTGGTTCGTAATTTGAAATTATGGATGTTCCTCTGGGTCTAATGTCAGTTAAATACTGTATGAAGTTTCCTAGAATTCTTCAACAATGTCCAACATCTTTTCTGTTTGAATTTATAAACCCATTTTTATCGCTTAGTTTTATCATTTCTTTCTTGGCATTTGTTAGGTTTCGTCTGAGTACTTCGAGGTTCTTATTGTTTATTTGTTATATATGTATATATATATATATATATATATATATATATATATATATATATATATATATATATATATATATATATATATATGTATATATATGTATATATATATCTATATATATATATATATATATATATATATATATATATATATATATATAAATATATGCATGTCGATATTTTTAATGTGTCAATAATTTTAACAAACATCATTTCAGAGAGTTACAAGCAATCTGCCATCTGCAAGTTCCTGATTAATAATGTGTGCAGTTGCCTAAATCAATAACTATACCGTCATTTACTGTGGATTAATCTGATAGTAATATAATAACAACTACCCATAATGAATCATTAAAACAAGATACGTCCCGACTCTCAAGCAAAAACGACAGTAGTAGGACACATGTCAAAATCACACGTAACATTAAAAACACAAACACTCGTGACGCCCTCCCCTCCTGTAAACAATAGAGCATCGGCCCTTGAATGGCCCAAAACGACATAAATAATAATCAGCGGCAGATATTCTGTCTGTTTGCCATTCCCACGTTGAGCTTTTGTGACTTTGAAACCGCACGCTTATAATCGTTAAATATATGTAATAAATCCGATTCATATGGTAATCCTAAGATATGTGTCGATATAGTTTGAGTTATGCTAGGGGTGTTATGTAGTAACTTAATTTTATTTACCTTTAGCTGCTTGCGTAGGAGCATCTTTCCCTTGAGACATAAACTTGCCTTCATTCAATATGACCGTACCCATATGACGCCTATAAAGAGGTAAATCACATTAATTTGATGAGAGACGGCAGAAACTGGCTGATAAAGATGTTTAGAAGATTAAAGAGAGAGTTGCCAAATTTGACAACTATTATTATAGCATAAAACCAAAAACAAAAAAAAAGAAAACCACTATGGCTATAACAATATGGAGTCTATAAAGAGGTAAATTACATTAATTAAAGAGAAAAAGCCAATTTTCATTGACAAAAGCACAAGCTGGGCATTGAAATAGTCCCTCCCCTACCTTATTGCCCAGATTTGGCCCCGAGTGAGTTTTTTTTTTCTTGTTTCTTAACAAGGGGGGATGGAGTATTTTACCGCTTCGTTTAATTGAAAAATTATGGTTCTTGAGATTGAACCTCGACTAACCTCTCTGTTAAGATTTCGTCAGGTGATAGCTAAAAATGTTTTCGAAACACATTTTTTTCAAAAATACGAGCGGTCGCACGTTCTTACTTGACCAACTGAACTAAAATTTTTCAGGATTCTATAATTCTTATTGACGCTACTATTAATTATACACTACCTAACAAAGCTCGAACTTTCGCCCTCTACGGAAATATTATCTACAACTAAAGCTTCAGTAGACCATCCGAACCGATTATTGTTAGTTTTATCAAAATTCAATATTTAAAGGTTTGAAATGCAACCAGTTTTAGTGCGTTATCACTCTGTTGCGCTACTAAGTAGCGGCTTTTCTCGCCGGGAGTCATGGTCCCATGTAAACGCCATTGCTGTAATCTGAAAGCTTTAAGATGGGCGACTGTGTTACATGAAGAAGTAATAATATGGTTCTTGTGTTTCAATTTTTAATTAATCTTAATATGGATTCTAGATCGCCCCATAGCATAACTGTATCATCTACAGAGAGTGTAAAATTTTATTAACGTCAATGTATGGAAATGAAAAACGGGACATGATCTAAAACAAAGCCCTGTGTTAAACTAAACTCAATACATAACTCGTAGAAGGCTCTCTGATGATTTCGAATCAGAAATTATGAAAAAACAACTCCTCTGAAACCATAATGCTGGAGTTTTTACAGCAGAATTATATTACCAGCGCAATCGAATACTTTGCTTGCTTTAAACACAACAGTATCTTCGATAAGTTTCAAATTCTCATTTTTTGTTAGTTTACTTACTTTTACTTTTTCGTGTCTGGATCGATCTATTATTTTTCAGCCCAGTAAAGAGCCAGGTCCAATGCTTCGGGCTTGTCCAACCATAGGTTGTCGAGGATACAGTGAATGGGGCAGTTTAGGCATATTAAGAGATGTTCCATATTTTCTGTTGCACCACAGTGGTACTTATCGTGAACGTCTCGACATAAGCCCCACTTTGCCAGGTTTGTCTTCACTGGGGCAGTCCCAGTTGTAATTCGGTTTAGCATTTCCAGATTTTCCAGCTGCAGGAGACACCACTGGGCGGGTCTTTTGACAGTGAGTAACTGGCAGGCGGCTCGTCCAGGGGGTGTTCATTTAATCAATATGATTGTTTGTTAACCCATGCAGAATACAAGGAATATGATTTCTTTGATAGAAAGCTAAAATTGTCTGATGCTAGGACACAGTTAAAATAAACACGGAAAAAACAATAGTTGTTTGATACCACCCCTCAGTAACTCCGTAAAAACCGCATTTATTGCTTCGCTGTATAAACAAAGCCACTGAGGGGTCACATAAATATTTAGTTATAAGTGTCCCTTTCGTATTACATGTGACAGATATGATAGATTTTCGCTTAAGAATGATTTATATGAATTCTGGACCTTTAGCAATTGGATTTTAGTACTGTTTGGATACTTAGATGAATCATGACGCCAGAAAGTTGGTGGAGACAGTCTCCCTTATTAACGGCTTGTGACAATTATTCACCGATAGGGTTGTTTTAGTGATTTTTGAGATCACGTCTACATATAGGGCATAAAAAATATTCGACAATCTTATCGCTGTCCTAAGACTTCGTAACTTTTCTTTCAAATTTTACAAATTATGCTTGATTAGTCAGTGATGTTTATACATGGTAGTACAAAAGGAATTCAGTATATTGGAACGGAGACAGAATAAATATATTTTTTAAACACAATGTCTGTACAAAAGATACTCAAGTTTTAATAGAAAGTAAAATGGAGACGAAATAGATTAAACACGAAGAACTTAATGTTGCTCTAATACATGAGATAGTATCATTAATTTCAATCGGAAATCAGAGAACACAAAACAGACATATGCGCCTTACAAGAAACGAAAAAGAAGGGGAAAGGACAAATGATAAGAGAATATATCCTGCTTTACAGTGGTGTGGCGAAAGACCAGCGGGCAAAGGAAGAAGTAGTCTGATGCTAAGAAGAAATACATATACTACATAATAAAGTGTCAGTACATATCGGAGAGAGTAGTAATGGTTAAACTGAGAATAAACAACAAAAAGACAAATATAGTGAGAATATATGCACCTGAAAATTATAAAATCGAAAATGACCGGGAACAATTCTATGAAGATCTCTAGAAAATGATAGATGGGATACCAATCAACGAAACAATAATAATAATGGGTGATTATAATGCAAGAGTTAGAAATGAGGTAATACCAGGAGTTAAACAGAGATTTAATGAAAACATAAAAAATGAAAACTGGGAGCTTATGATAAATTTCTGCACTACAAACAACTTGAGAATAAATAATAGATATTTTAACCATAAGTAGCAATATAAATATACATTAGACAACACTAGGGGTAACAGATCAATGATAGATTATGTCCTAACAAACAGAGAAATACATCCACGCCATATATTAGAAGTAAAAGGCTTAACATTACCAAACGTAGTTAGTTATGTGTAAATTAAGATGGAACATAAGAAACAAAAAGGAACACCAAAATAAGGAACTGGAAACAAAGATAAGAATAGAAAATCTACAAAAAGACACAACCAGAGGCCTGGACCAGAGAAGACTAAAGGAAAAAAAAACAGAATAAATCAAATAAATGACAACAGTAACATAAATGACGGTTGGTTAAAAATAAAAACAAATGTATTAGGAGCTGCATATGAGGCATTAGGGAGTAAAACTGTCGATAAAAATAAAAAATGGAGAACAAAAACACCATGGCTCAGTGTAGAAATGCCGCGAAAAGGAAGAAAGCTACCTAAGGTCAGGTCAGTCAGGACAGACGAAGCCAAAAATATAAAAGAATACATACAGAAACCCACGAATTAGTAAGAAGAACAAAAATGGAATACTGGGAGAGATACACAAGAAAATTTGAATCAGATTTCTGTGGTCAACAAAAACAAATTTGGAGATTCATAAGACAGCGGAGAACTGAGATGAAAGAACTAATAGAGTATACACACTTAAAAAAAGGAACGTGGGTAATATATCTTACATAATTATATAAAAGGCAATGGAGTATTACACTGTCACAAACACCAGGGACGTAATAGAAGCACTGGAAAAATTAAAAAACCGTGAATCGCCCGGCGAAGACCAAACTAATGAAGTATTAAAATATGGAAGCCACTCTCTGGGTAAACAACTCCAGACACTTATATACAGGATTATAAGATCGAAGAGAGTCCCAGATGAATGGAGAAAAGCGATAATTATACTAATGCATAAGAAGGGGGAAAAAGAAGATCCAAATAACTATAGAGGCAAACTGTACACTGAAATTAACAACAAAGATTATTACAACAAAAATAAACGCGAAAATAGATCTGGAAGAAGAACAGCAAGGATTCAGAAGTGGGCGTTCATGCGCCGATGCCGTATTCATTGTGAGACAGGTAAAAGAAAAATCCATAGAATACAACATTCCAGCATTATGCCTGATAAACTTAAAAAAACTATCTTCTACCCTTTTTCTAATTTACATTAATGATCGGCTGGAAAGGGCCAGGAAACCAATCTATAGCTTTGCAGCTCACAGATCTGCAATTTTGCAATTGGCAGTACGCTTATTTCTTCATTCATTTGGATGCTCGAACACAGAAATAATATTCGCAGAGAGCAGGAAGTCATTCAACTTAAGGGGTTACATATATATCGAATTTTCAAAAATTCGATTTTTTTTACGGATTTTTATTCTCTATACTTCTAAGAATTATCCAGAAAAAAAATTTAGACAATTTCATTCCATTACAAAGTTAGTGCATTAAATGTGACCTGGCGTCGGATTGGACCGCTACCTGTCTCAATGCCGCGTCTCTCGCAAGCTGGATTCCGTATTTCTCTTATCAACCGGTTTCTTTGGAAAATTTTGCATCCATTAGTAGAGTTTACTAAGGTCGCTCTCTGATTTGTCGGGGCGGTATCGTTTTTCTCTGTATGCCTGACTTGCGCGCGATGCAGACCGAGAAAAATAATACCGCACCGACAAATCAAGGAGCGGCTTAAGTTGCAAGTGGAAGAAGCAGTACAAAGCTGGAATGGAAGACTAGCCGTAAGTTTGCTTTTATCTATCCGAAACTTTAAACGTGTTTTTCTGGAATCTATGAGTTCAGATACTGTCTGCAATATTATTCAGTTAATTTTTAAGATCTTTAAAATTTTTTTTTTAATCTTAAAAATTTCCTTTCCTACAAAATGTCGAGAGGTTGTTAAAATTTTTCTAATAGACAATTTTTTTATACATAATTAAACATAATTTTTTTGGTCGAAAATTGCGTACTAAAGTTTGAAACACAGTGAATTTTTTATTTTTGAAAAAAAAAATTCCTTCGACACTACTACTAAATTATTTAGAAGATTAATTTTTAATACTTTTTAATTTTTTTTTAATCATAAAAATTTCTTTATCTACAAAATATCAAGAGGTTTTTTAAATTTTTCTAATAGACACTTTTTTATAAATAATTAAACATAATTTTTTTGGTCGAAAATTGCGTACTAAAGTTTGAAACACAGTGAATTTTTTATTTTTGAAAAAAAAAAATCCTTCGACACTACCACTAAATTATTTACAAGATTAATTTTTAATATTTTTAAATTTTTTTTTATCTTAATAATTTTCTTTCCTACAAAATGTCGAGAGGTTTTTTAAATTTTCCTAATAGAGAATTTTGTATAGATAATTAAACATTTTTTTTTTGGTCGAAATTTGCGTACTAAAGTTTGAAACACAGTGAATTTTTTATTTTCAAAAAGAAATTCCTTCGACACTACTACTAAATTATTTACAAGATTAATTTTTATTTTTGCATATTGGATTTTTTTTGCGTAGTTATCCTGCAGACAAGGAGGCGCCATAGATTTCATCTATGGTCCATTTAATTCGATAAAAAATAATCTTAACATTTAAAACATATTTAAAGAAAAATTTGTTCTAATAATTTAAAGTACAATCAAAATATTTAATCGCCATTCTTTTGTATTATTCACTTAACATGCTTGTTTTTTTTTAAATATACATACTTTTTGCAGCGCCTTAACAAAAACCTGAAGAAATTTCATCTTGGGATGAACGTAATCAAGTAAAATTTAACTCTACAAAAACCCAGGCCGCAGTTTTTTCTAAAAGAGTTAAATACTTATGTCGGGACACTATATTCCCCTAGTCACTCAATTCGCTAGGCGTTAATTTGAGAGCAAATATATCTTGGCATTAACATGTTGTATGCATAGCAAAAAAAGAGCTTTTTAAAGGCTGGAAATATTATTTCGACTTAGAAACTATTGCACTCCACAAGAACTATTAATTTTGTACAAAGCTCAAGTCCGACCAACGATAGAATTCAGCTTCTATGTTTGGAACTTCCAAACATACGCTGTATTTGTTGGATTCTTTTCAGAAGAGTTCCCCTAATTGGAGATCCAGAACTCACCAGCAACCTTGATTCTTCAGAACATCAAACAATGTCTGGCAAGTTTTTTCATGAAAAGCGTTCGATAGATGTAGCCCGCTTAATTTCTCTCGGAACGGTACATGCTAGGAGTACACGTCACGTTAATACTTTATATCCGCATGAGGTTCAGCTTGTTACACTCCTTGTACAACCCTTTTCAGGCAGTCTTTTATATAGAAAACCTCATCCCTTTGGAATGATTTGCCCAGGACCGTGTTTCGCACCGAGTACAATTGATAGCGATTCAAGAGCAACGTGAGTCGCTTTTTCCGCATACATGTTGCTTCTGTAGAGGTTTAGGGATTTACTTGTAGCACGTGTGTTATACCAATAAAAAAAAGAACATTTTCAATGGTGTTGAATCGATTTCCTTTCAACAGCAAATGAATTTGGGGGAAGAATAAGCAGTTCTGTATTATATATAAGGAAAATATGTACTACAAGAGCAAAAATTATTGGTCGAAATGTTGAACTCAGTAGATTTTGGAATCTCCAGTTCATCTTAAATCATGTCCAGGGTAAATTCGCGATTTCTTCAATTTAATTACGCATTTTGTGACTGTTAACTCCACTAAAATGAGCAAGAAATATTCAAATAAGAGAGGAACGACAGGGATTCCGCAAAAATCGATCGACCATAGATGCCATATTTATAGTGAGGCGGATAATGAACAAAACAAAAGAATTTAACAAACCTGCTTATATGTGTTTCGTCGACATGACTCAAGCCTTCGATAGAGTGCTATTAACAGATATTATAAAATTATTACTGGAAAAGCATACATGACATTAACACGGAATGTAGAACGACATCTATTGAGCAAGGTAGTAAAAATAAACGCCGGAATAAGACAAGGCGATTCACTGGAGAATCTTCCAAAAACTAGAGGATATAAAATGGGTAACACACACTTCCACACAATCTGCTACGCTGATGATGCAGTCCTCATCTCCGATTCTGAGGACAATCTTCAGAAGATCTTTTATGCATTCAATTTGGCAGGAAAACTAAACATGATTATCAACACAACCAAGATAAAACGTATGGTAGTTTCAAAAAAGTTATTAAGATGCAAGCTGAAGATCCAAGGAAGTATTATTGAGCAGGTTAATAATTTTAAATACCTGGGAACAATGATATAAAGCTACAGAGACTTAAACAGGGAAGTAAGACAACAGTCTATGAAGGCATAACTAATAGCCGGTTGTTTCACTGATATAGTATGGAAAAATAAATATCTCACAGTGGAAAGTAAAATAAGAATAAACAAGATAACAGTGAGACTGATGCTCACATATGCTGTAGAAACAAGAGCTATGCCTACTTATATGACACACCATATAAGAAAGACGAAGAAAAGAACTTCGCAAAGTCGTTCAGAGTTTTATGGTTATTTTTAAATTTTTACTACTATTCGTGGACTTGAATACGGTATATGTATATCACTGTATGCATTTTAAAGCATTTAATGCAATTTGAACACGATAAACTTACAGCAGAGAGTGATTTAAAACTTATTTTTCGGCTATTCGTTAAAATACATTGCCACTCTTACCACCATTATCAAGTATCTAATGCCATAAAACCGCTGACATAAGACTAGTGAAGGTTATTGCTTTAGATAGAAAAAAGATCCACAGCCGGAGTTACTACTTTCCCCATATTGGTCAGATTATTTCCAGTAATTTCAAAACTTATGGAAAAGACTAACCATCACCATCTCTTGAAAGATCTGGAGGGTTTAATATTATTAACGAGTATCAATATGGCTTTTGATAAGCAAAGATCAACGGAGATCTTTTAACTTATGTTACACATATTTGGAACAAAACAATTTACTATTTCAGCAGTATTCGATATGATGGATTGTTATTATTTCTGCACTCGATATGTATTTCGCTCTCCATGTTTGCTTCATCATCACGAGCGACGACTGACTAAACCTAGAATTAAACGCTAAATTATTTATATTAATACAATCACAAATTTGAATACTTCCAAAGGATATGTTATATTAGAGGTAGATGAACTAAATACAATATTCGATACAAATGTAGGGATTTTGTTTCTAACTCTACTAGCCCATATGACTTCATTTACTTGCGAAATTGAGAACAAGGAACAAATACTATTTCTGGATATTTTAGTTATTAAAGATTACAATAAATTCAGATTTGACAAGTATTAGAAAGATATAGTAGTAGATAGAATAGAAATCCCTATTCAGGTGAGGAGATGAATGTTAAAAAAAAGAAAGACATGTGCCCAACAATTGATTGCATTGCAAAGAACATAAACTTGCAGCATTATACATTTTGGTTGACAGTTTAGTCATTTTCCTTGTGAAAAAAGTAAGATACGAAAATCAAATGAATCATACCAGAAATATAGTTATGACGAAAATTTAATAAACAAGTTAATAAATAGACATAGATGTAGATTAAATTCGACCAGTTGATACGATATCAAAACAAGGCAATACCTTCGAATCCAAAACATACCAAAGAACTCAATATAGTAGCAAGTTAGTCTATAGGCAAATAGATAATTTATGAAGCGAACAACAACATTCATCACCATCAGCTTATACTTTTCATTGCTGGACGAAAGCCTTCCTCAAGTCTTGCCACCTTTTTTTGTTCTGAGCCACTTGTACCCAATTTGTCACCCTCTTCAAATCATCCGTCCACCAACTTGGTGGTCTACTTCGACAGGCTTCGGCTCTTTGTCCCCACTCTATTATTTTTTTTCCATCGTCCATCCTTAAACGTAACAACATGTCCAGCCCAGTTCCATGTAAGATATAGAATGAATTTGACTGCGTTTTGTATCCACGTTTTTTTTCTTAAAATGTGATTTGGGATGTGATCTCTAAGACTAACGCCTATCATTTACCTTTCTATTTTTCTTTGCATACACATATTTGGTTGATATTTTTCTTCGTCAATGTGAGAGTATCGGCTCAGTACGTAATAACGACTAGTTCTATGCTGATTTCATGTCCAAGGTATTTATATCGGTATACTTGCTCGATCCCCACGTTATTCAAGTTTATAGTGTCGTTTAATACAAGATTTGTCATAAACTAAGAATTGGATAGATTGATTTTTAAACCAATCCTTCCTGAAGCTTCTTGAAGCATGTGCAGGACAGTTTGTCCTTCTTGCATATTGTTTGTTATTAAGACAATGTCGTCAGCAAAACAATGGTGATTAGACTTTTCACCGTCAATGTTAACTCCATTGTTCCTAGTTTATTGATCAACGAACTGGAAAAAAACAAGATTAGAATTGGTTATTATTAGGTAGACCTAATAGCCCATCTCTTTCTTCTTTGAACGACAAATTAAATAATTTGGGTAAGAGCGAGAATTCTTGTTTATCATGTGAGTAATGTCCTGCTGAATATGTAGGGGTATGTAGAATTAGAGAATATGTAATATCCAGTGGGATTAAATATGAAAGTAGATCTGTGTTTGGATCACATTTAAAAACAATACGAATCCAATTTTGAAACGAAACAAAATTTCAAACTTATCGACCCATCACATATAGGTAAAAGGCTATATTTTGTGAAACATTTGGTTGGGGCTCTCCCAATCTCGGTCACCTTAACATTTTAATCATTCCCACCACACTATTCGACAGTATGTAAACTCTGTTTTGGCATGTTTAAATAAACATGCCAAAACTGCTCACCAAATTGTAACGATACACTAATAGGATTGATTCCTAAATTCATATAACTGATTAAGCAGTTTTTGTTTAAAATGTACCTTATTAACTTATATGAATAAATTCTGCAATATTTAGATAATAATCTCAAAACCATTTACCAGAGATCAGAACCGCTGTTAACGAAGAATATTCTTGTAATCCAGCTTTTAAATCCATTAGATACGTTGCCATTAATGATGGTTCTCATCAATGTATAAGTACCACAATTTGTATAGGTACCCAGTTTTGAATTAAAATTGTAAATATGCAACTCGCTTTTGTAAGTAATTAGGTCAGCTACGTTCATGAATTATATATATATAATATATATATATATATATATATATATATATATATATATATATATATATATATATATATATATATATATATATATATATATATATATATATATATATATATATATATATTATATATATATATATATATATATATATATATATATATATAAATATATATAAATATATATATATATATATATATATATATATATATATATATATATATATATATATATATATATATATATCTATATATATATACATACATATATATATATATATATATATATATATATATATATATATATATATATATATTTATATAAATATATATAAAATTATAATATATATATATATATATATATTATATATATATATATATATATATATATATATATATATATATATATAAATATATATATATAATATATATATATATATATATATCTATATATATATATATATAAATATATAATATATACATATATTTATATATATATATATATATATATATATATATATATATATAAATATATATAATATATATATATATATATATATATATATATATATATATATATATATATATAAATATATATATATATATAATATATATATATATATATATATATATATATTATATATATATATATATATAATCTATCGATCCTAGCTCGACTGATGAGTCGTCTCGATGAATGAGATAACAGTGTGTAGACTGTTGAGGTATGACCTTTGCCCGTTTTCAGTTGTTTTACATTAACGACTTATCGGATCAAGACTACTATTTACTCTTGTATTAAAAGTAGGAGCCTCCAACAGAATTAACGAATGCAGGCCTATCTATAAAACACCAAACTAGGACATACTATGGGGGTGGCACAAAAGTTTTCAATCAAGCGCTGAAAGATGTTGTTTAAAAATTGAGCTGAAAAGAATGAGTTTAAAAATTTGTTATCAGTGCTTAAACCTTTTCTGACATGCCGACGACGTAGTCTTAATTACGGACCAATACCAGATTTAAGAAAATGTTTGGGGCACTAGACACAGAAGAGCTACAAACGAAAATCTTGACAAGCACATATGAAGATGTTTTATTCGCAATAAGATGAAATACAAAATAAATAGGGCAAGTCAATGAATATATATATATATATATATATATATATATATATATATATATATATATATACGTATATCGGACAAATGATAAAACTAAATAAGGAAAAAAGAGTAGAAGCAAAAAAGACGAGAATGGCCTGAGCAGCCTAGTAAACTGGGCTACATTTTGAGAAAAACTATAATCAATATATATTCTACCAGATTCACTTAGAGGTCACAAGTTTGGATACGAATATGGGATTATAAAATCAATGGAGGACAAATGCTTTTGTAAAAAGTCGGTTAAAATTGAAAAAAAATCGTCAAGAGATTTTAAAAAAATAACAAGAATTTAAAAAAAACACCAAAAATTGACAAAATTAACAAACTAATAATTTAAACAACTGTTTAAGATCACCACTTATGTTTTTTGTATTATTGCTGACAATTGTTTCGACACACTGGGTCTTTTTCTGGAGCAAGACGTAAATTAATTACAAGGTATGTTACAGAATATATAATTTATCCAGTTACAAGTACTACATTCATGAACAATATTTACCTTAATACCTAGAGCAAGTTCAATAAAGGAGACCCTCCCCCATCTTTTTGATCGTTGAGTAATAAACTTGAGGATTTTTTCTGGTTAATTTCTACCTGTTCTAAATAATTCAGTAATTTCCCTTTCTTTCCATTATGCAAAATTCTTACCCGAACTAACCTAAACAGTTGTTTAAATTTTTAATCCTAGTTATTATGGATCTCCATCGAGTAACGGCTAAGTCATTGCAGTACGGAAAATTAACAAAAATTTACAGAATTACTAATATTGGAAAAATAAAATAAAAATCGATAAAAATTGAAATAATTGACAAAAATTGATAAAATAAAAAGAACTGAAAAAGTCGGCGAAAATCGAAAATATCGTTAAAAATTACAAAAATTGAAAAAAATCATCCAAAGTTGAAAAAAAATGCCCCCCCCCCCTAAAAGCATTAAAAACTGAAAAAACCGGCTAAGTGTGTGCACTTGGTGTTGCGTGCGGCGATTGCTTTTTAAAAAATTATTACTGAGGTATAACATGATCAATGACTTCACAAAGCACATCCCAAGAGAGTTTTCAACAAAGTTTGTTTGTTTTTTTATATACCAGCTAAATTATTACAGGTAATGCTCCTGTACGAGTGGCGGTCCATGGATCCGTGGGGTAGTAACTTGCTTGCGGTGCGGAAGATCTCGGGTTTCAATCCGGGCTGGTCGGTATACTTTATTTATTAATTTATTTAAGTATATTTGTCCTTTCATTTGACACCTCACTGGATGATCTTAAAAAAAAAAATACAAATATCACCAACCAAAACCCTTGAGTCAAGATTTAACTCTCAAAACTATACGGCTCTGATTGGGCCATCAATTTGTATATTTATGACAAATTTCCACTATCTTTGTCAAACAGTTACATATAAAATCGGGTGTAACGGAGAGACGGACAGTCAGGCAGAGAGAGACAGACACCGAAGTTATCCCATAAGTGTTCCGTGCGGAACACTAAAAATAACAAAAATGAAAAAAACAGCACAAATTGTAAGAAACGAAAAAAACTCTTTAAAAATTGAAAAAAATGATTTAAATGTCAAAAAATTTTAAAATCGACAAAAATTTAAAAACCAGTAACAAAACAAAAATTAAAATTTTGCTATTAGATAAAAAGATGATAAATGGAACGAACAGATAATATAATGCCGAACACAAGAGAGGAAGAAGAAGATCCCAGATAACGACTTCTGAAACCATGCTGGATCGAAACCGATGCATCGATCCGAGAAGAATGGAAACAACAAGGGGAGGTTTATGTCCAAAGATAGATAGAGTATGGCTTACAAAGATAGAGGGAAATTTTATTTTGTGTGTTAAGGTCATTTACTACAGTTGTTTGGTCATTGACGAACTGGAGAACATATTAAAAGAGGTTACATACACCTCGAATTTTCAAAAATTCGATTTTTTTTACGGATTCTTATTCTCTATACTTCTAAGAATTATCCAGAAAATATTTTTTAAGAAAATTCCATTTCATTACAAAGGTATAACATTAAATGTGACCTGGCGTCGGATTAGGGCCGCTACCTGTTGTTAGATATTGTCTGCAGTATTACTCAGTCAATTTTAAATATTTTTTAACTTTTTTTTAAATCTTAATAATTACTTTTTCTACAAAATGTCTAGAGGTTTTTTAAATTTTTCCAATAGGCAATTTTTTATAAATAATTAAACATAAATTTTTTGCTCCAAAATTGCATACTAAGGTTTGAAACACCGTAATTTTTTAATTTAAAAAAAAAAAACCTTCGACAATTTTTAATTACTACATTGTTCTACAAGATTAAGTTTTATTTTTGCAGTTTGGATTAGTTTATTGTGAAGTTATCTTGTACACAAGGAGGCACCATAGTTTTCATCAGTGGTCCTTATAACCCGATAAAAAATAATGTTAACATATAAAAAAATATTTAAAAAAAAATTCTTATAACTTCAAGTACAATGAAAAAATATTATCACCATCAACTTTTGTATTATTCACTTGATAAGACTTTTTTTAAAATATACACATACTTTTGCAGCGTCCAGGTGTATGTAACCCCTTATTATTTCTATTAAGTGAATATCTATGCCTGTACATTTCCTTTACCGTAGGTTTACAGTTTTTGTAACATATATTTTGAAGAGTGTAGATGAGACACAACATCTTCATCCTAGACTCTAATTTACTAAAACCATGAGACATTTGTATTGCATATCTTATTTATTAGTTTAATGTTGCACTGTAAACAAATTTTTAAAATTGTTACAATCTTTCTGGATATTGTCGTGAAAATTTTCAATCATAATGTTATGAGTTTTTCAAAAACAAAACGCATTTTGTTGTATTTGAGAGCATAGTACTTGTAAAGAACAAACTCATTCCGCTTTATTTTCACATAATAATTATGATAAAACGAGAAAAATTAGTTGTAAATTGCGACTTGGCGAAAGATAAACACAGTCTCGCGTAATCGACTCAACCAGATCTTCAATCTAATTTAATTTTATCGCTTTATTTTACTTTAAGTTTGTTTATTTTTCGTCGAAAATTGCCGCTATTTTGTTTAAATAGCGTCCAGCTATTATGTCCTTATACTACGTTAAGAATTAATTTAATGGGCTATAAACGGCGTATGATATTGTTCATTCTCTACAGCACCTGCACTGACTAAATTAACCACGCTTAATGTTAGAATGTTTTCTATATAATTTGTACAAGAGTTGCTATCGATACCGTTGTAAAAACCTTTTTATTTTTCATGTTTCTTTACCTAAAGAAAATTGCTAAAAGTGATAGTAGGGGAAGTTCGAGCGATACCATTCACCGCTGCATAAATCTTAACCAGAACATACAAATAACTTTTTAATTTGAGTAAAGAGAACAATCTATAAGCATTTCTTGCATGAAAACTTATTTTAACATTACTAGGATTAGGCAGTTGTTCAAATAAAACCTAACTATAGCATATAACTTCAAGGCAGCGACAACAATGTACGTGACTGACGTCGTCGCGTGAGATAGAATCCTAGTAAAACTCACTGGCTACACCAAGTTTTAAGAGTAGTTATCTTAAAGGTAGCCAAGGATAATAAGTCGTGATGCTTAGCATCAAATTAACGTCTCTCGTTCTCTCTCTCTTATACTAGCTCAAAGCCTATTTTATTCCCTTTCTAATAATACCAAATTCCATAACATAACTCATGCTTTTTACTCATTAAAATGATTGAAAAGGGAAACAAGGAGAACAAGGATTGAAAATAGGGGTAAGAGGAAGGAAAAATTAAACAAATTTTAAGTTTAAACAGTTAAATTTGTTGATAAAAACCAAATTCAATATTTTGTATTACACTCCCTAGCACTTATTATTGCTTCCAGCCAGTTTTTCATGGAGCAAGTGAGCTTTTTCACCATTGTCTGTGGGATTATTCCCCATTCTTCCGCCATCGCAACCTTTAAGTCCCTCAGCGATGCAGGGGCTCGATTTCTGGCTCGAACTCTTCTTTTGGGCTCATCCCGCATGTGCTCGATGGGTTTGAGGTCAGTCTAATGTGGGTATTTCCACATCCGCCAGGTATTGCCGCACCGATGCAGCAGCATGTGGCCTTACATTGTCGTGCATTAGCACGAAGCTATCGCCAACAAACCCGGCATAAGGAACGACGTGTTCCTGCAGGATCTCCTCAATGTATCGGCGAGCAGTTAATACACCGTTATGAGCGAGATGCCTCCCCACACCATGACAGAACCTCCTCCGTAGGCTACAGTTTCAGTAATGCAGCACTGCGCATAGCGCTCTCCAGGCTTCCTATACACTCGTCTTCTTCCATTATTGCCACTTGTACCGTTTCTTCCGGGGTAGTATCCATTTTCTGATGACGTAAATAGTGAGTAGGTATAGCAGCGATGTTGACGGTTCAAGTTCCGATAAAGGAATGATAGAAAAATGCAGTTGCATATGTTTTTATCAGTAATATTTTTTGGAAATCCAAATGTTTTTGGTATAATTGGAAAGAGTAGAAAATCAACATTCTAATGATACCAAAAATAATACCATTGTTTGAAAATCAAATTCAAAAATCGATGTTAAATGAAGCAAAATCGTTTAAGTCGATTTTTTTGCTCACCAGTGTAGTTAGGATGTCCATGTGATCGCCAAATGGGCATATCTACGGCGCTTCTATGTGCTAATCGACCAATTTCAATATGGAAAATAGGATAATTCGGGATAAAACTAATAAAAGAAATTAAAAAATAATATTTCTTGATATGAACAACAATAGTGTAGATCAGACCTTAGATAGCATTTGAGTAGAATTACGAGTAACTTCAAAATAATGGACTGATCAAATGGTATTATTGAAAACATTTCATGTAAAATATGTTTAATAATAAAATGCTGTTCAATTAAGGATCATAAGTTAAATTTCAAATATAAAATCAGGATAAGAAATTAAAATCATTTGTATACAAGAGATTTCTAGTTAAATCTATATTTAGCTCATTATCTTCCACTAGCGACGTCAAAAATCTGCGATCGGTAACAGTTTCTCTAAACATTAATTCAAAGATCATTTCATATTCGTGGCACCCAAAAATGTTTAACTAACCAACAAAACCGGCAATTTAAACTCAAAATTTCATACTCCAAACCAATAGCTCATATTACCACGAGAAACCCTATAACAGGGGTCGGCAACCTATGGCACGCATGCCATGTTTGACTTGACTTCAATCGTTCCGACGCGCGCCGCTACTCTTTTTATATTGCCGAACTTTAGTTTTTGTTAGATTTAACTTCTATGCGGCCCTTTGATTGCAATGGGCGCGTTGTAGATAATAATTTTTGTTCTAAGAAATTTAATAAACGTAATTATTGGAATTTTCTGGAAACATTATTTTTCTATATATAGCAAGCGGCTACATGTTTGGATCATTTAGTATAGAAGTAACATCCGTTCCAGTCAATAGTCGTCGAAAAGTTTAAAAATTAAAATTACGTTGCGTTATGGCCGCGAAGAAACAGAAGGTAGACGTTCGATCATTTCAAACTTCATGGACAACAGATTACGGTTTTGTACAGCAAAACGATCTGGCCATTTGTGTCCTATGTCGGGAAAGCGTAATTTTCCGGACATCTAGTGTTCAACGACATTTCCAGATAAAACATGAATCGTCATTTAAAGATAACGCTGATAAAATGGAGGCAATACAAAGAGCAAGTAAATAATACGAGAAACAGTCAACATTCTTTAGCAAAGTTCTCCAAGGAAAAAATCAGGTAACTGAATGCACATTCGTTGGCACAAAAGGGTAGGCCGTTCACTGACGGAGAATTTATGAAGCAAACGTTTTTGAGTACTGGCGAGATGTTATTCGACGACTTGCCCAATAAAGATACAATATTGTCCAGGATTAGGGATATACCGGCATCAGCGCGGACCATCGAGAGACGAATTACCGAAATGACGCAAAATGTCCAAAAACAGCAGAGAGACGCTATCAAACGGAGTTTTGTATTTAGTGTAGCATTGGATGAAAGTGTCGATATTAATGACACTGCCCGTCTGGCAATTGTTGCGCGATACTTCGATGATGGCAGTATGTATGAAGAGCTGATTTGTCTGCTCCCATTGCAGGGAACTACAAAAGGAGAGGATATATTTTCAGAATTTGTTAAACATTTTGAAAAGCGGAACATTGATTTAAATAAAATTTTTTGCGTAACGACAGATGGCGCTCCTGCTATGATTGGGAGACATAAAGGATTTGTTTCCCTTCTTATTGAACCATGGGTGGATCAGTTTTGAATTTTCATTGCATAATTCACCAAGAGAGTTTGTGCGCTAAAATCTCCGCTGGAAGTTTAAAATCCGTGATGGATAGGGTGGTTAAAATAGTTAACTACATTGTCGGTCGTTCTTCACTGATCCATAGACAATTTAAGGCGTTTCTGCAGGAATTAGCAAGTGCATATTCAGATATACCATTGTACAATAATGTGCGCTGGCTCAGCCGTGGTAAAGTGCTCTCTAGATTTGTGCAATGTCTGGGCGAAATTAAATCGTTCTTGTTGGGAAAAAATCAAGTGGATGCTTATACTGAACTAGAAGATAAGAACTGGATCTGTATATTAATGTTTCTTACTGATATTACAAACCATCTCAGTCAACTCAACTTAAAGTTACAAGGTTCAGGCAAAACAGTTCTGGATTTATACGAATCCTGGAAATCATTCAAATTAAAAATAGATTTATTTATCAGCGATATTACTACAAACACATATAAATATTTTACAAATTTAAAAACTTATATATCCAGTGTCGATGATGGTGCACTATTAGACGAAATTCTTAAATATATGACTAATTTAAAAGAGGAGTGTATCGAGAGGGGTCAGGATGTTGATAAACATGGTCCTATGTTCGCTTTTTTAATCAAACCAGATTTAATGGATTTTTCCAGCAATTGCTTTGACATATCTCTTTTCTCATGGATGGACATTAATGATTTTGATCTTCAATGAATTTAAAAGCTCCGAGTTATGGAACACGAAATTTTTAGAATTAAGAAGGGTATTAGAAGGTTACTGCCAGAACCATTTAAACGAGATACTCAGCTGTTGGATGAGTTTACCAGAGAAATTTATTTGTCTTAAGAAAGTAGCGTTTGCTATGCTTACAGCTTTCGGATCATCCTATATCTGTGAACAACTTTTTTTCCATATGAGAGTGATTTTAAACCCGCACCGAAGCAGGCTGACAACAGACAACTCGGAAGCATGTGTGACACTGAAAATAACCAGACATGAACCGGATATAAGAAAACTCTCTAAAGAACTTCAAGCACAGGGTTCACACTAGGTCCTAGGACTAGTATAATAAAATTATTTGTTAAATGTTAAAATTTTTTTTGTAATTAAACCTTTTAAAAGCAATATTTTAAGTTAATTTTTGTTAATTTTAGTTGTAGTAAGTACCTATGTCGGCACGCAAAATGTTGTATGGATGAAAACAGGCACGCCTTAGTTAAAAGGTTGCCGACCCCTGCCCTATAAGATACAACAAACACTTTATAGCTTGAATTGAAAAAGGATCTTCGAGAAAACTTATTGTTCCTATAAACATGGTAAGTGCCAAAAACCAATTACTCCCCAACCTGAAAATTTTTTTAGTAAACTCCTGTCAAAAATTGTCTACATAGAAAAGTCTTTAATTAAAATAAACGACTAAGCGCAAGTCGGACGTGCGTTCATACACCTGGAATTTTCAGAAATTCGATATTCTTTTTACGGATTTTTATTCTCTATACTTGTAAGAATTATTCAAAAAAAAAATTTAAGGAAATTCTACTTCATTAGACAGTTACAGCATTGAATGTGACCTGGCGTCGAATTGAGACCGCTATCTGTCTCACTGCATTGTGTGCAATATTAGTCAATTTTTAATTTTGTTTAACTTTTTTTTTTAATCTTACTAATTGCTTTTTCTACAAAATATCGAGAGGTTTATGTTTCCATAGTTTTCACCAGTGATTCATTTAACCCAATAAAAAATAATGTTAACATTTAAAACATATTTAAAACAAAAATTCTTACTATTTATAGTTCAATTGAAATATATAATCGCCATTCTTTTGTATTATTCACTTAATAACCGATAAAACATTTTTTTGAAATGTACATACTTTTTTCAGCGACCAGGTGTATGTAGCCACTTAAAATAAAAATTTTTGTTACGGAGGCATAAAACGATCAATGACTTCACAAAAACATATATCGAATGACTTTTTAACTTTTAAAAATACACGGCTCTGATGAGACCAACAATTCTTATATTAGTGCCAAATTTCAACTGTCTATGTCAAATAGTTTTGGAGAAAATCGGGTGTGACAGATGGACAGACAGACACCGAAGAGATCTTATAAAGGTTCCATACGGAACACTAAAAAGTGAAATTGAAATGAAAATACGATTCTTATCTCTAACTTAATTTCTAATATGGGCCAATCTACGGCGGTTCAACCAATTTTAGTTGTTGAGGTATTCGATTTTTATCAAATTTTATTTTCAAGTCAGTTCGATCTAGTCAAAAAAAAACCCAGTGACAATATAACATTTGGAAATATTGATTTTTAACCTAGATACTGCCACCGTTAAAAATTAAATATTCTAGAGCAAGTCAATTTCGGAAAATTACAGGAACGTCAAGATTTTCGTTCAGAGATCGCTTATACTCGTATGTTTCAGAAAAATTTCAGTGAGTACTATTCAAATGAAAATTTAATAGCAAGTTTTTGAGATATTTTTATAGTTTCGAAAAAATTTAAACTTGACTTTCTCAAAAACATTTTTTTTTTAAATTTTTGTGTTTTAAAATCTATAGCTTGGGCTACGAAAATGACAAACTAAAAACATGAATAGCGTCAACCGACAGAGAAATTAAGGTTTATTTGTAGCCATGCTACTGCCTGTTTTGTTCCAGGGTGTCGCGCCAGTTATCACTACCATGCCTCTTCAGGCACTCAACCTTACTTCTCTGATATTAGTCACCGTCCAGTCCCCGTCCCCTTTCGTCACTTAACGCCCCCCACCCTGCTCTCTTTCTTTCTTACAAATCTGTGCTCGAATTTTTCAAATCGACTTTCCTTGCAGTGAAAGTAGCCTTCACACACACAGCCTGTTGGCCCTATGCTCATCACGATCTCAGTTTTCGTCTTGCATATTCCTTATTCTACCTCTCATCTCCTAGTCCACTTAATCCACAAGAACACCACGACCAATCTGTGAATGAATCCTTTTACGATGGCTTCGTACGACAACACGAACCTTAGCAATTTTAAAAAGCTTCACGAGTACTTTCAGCGGTTGCCTTTTCTTCTTTTCGCTATTAGTAGACGACTTCTCAAATGTATAGTATGTGAATCAATACGAGATAAAGATCTAGCTAAGCCAGATCACCTTCGGCGGGTTGATGTCATTTAAAAGATGACAATTTAGCTACAAAACTCAAACAAGCATCAATACATATTTCATTATTTTGCGTTACATACCCAAAGTTCCTTAGATGCCATTTAATTGTAACGTTTTTGAGCATTTTCTTTTGCTTGATATTCTTGAAATGCATTATTATTTTGGTAGTTTTGTTTGGGTAACTTCTCACGCTTCCCCTACGACAAACGTGAATTTTTTTGGAAGAAAATTGAATATAAAATTGGCCACGACTACGGTTTAAAACATGTTAATCAGTGTCCAATAACAGCATTACGTTTAAAATTATCCGATAATGTGAAAAATCAATATTGGTGGTCTTTAAATTACTTTTTAAATTATCAAGTTCCCAGTTTTTAAATTAATTTGTAACCCTATACTATACTAATAAGGAATTTTACTATGTATGGTTTGGGTAAAAAACATACCAATTATTATACAATTACTTTAGTACGAGTATACTTATTGATTTTTTATTGCGACGATCTGATAATCTTATTTTGTTAAAAATCAATTTTCCAATATGTTATTTATTTATGATCCGCGAGATGCACGAAATTCTTTATGTTAACTGGACCCCAAATCACGAAAATTATAGTCCCCCGTTTCCGTCTGCCTGTAAGTCTGTCGGTCTATTGGTTCGTGGGTCAGTCTGTCTATCTGGCAGTTTGCTGATCCCTCTGTCTGTCGATTGGCCTGTCTAAGGGTCTGTCTATCTGTTGGTACGATAAATCTTGACCGAAATGAGATGCTGGTTTTAAATATTATAAGCCTGTCTCAAAATATAAGATCCTGATTTTTGCCGTTTTATGTGGGCAATATAAAAATTCTGACCTTTTGTTTATGATAGATTGCCGAGATGGACTTAAGAATTTTATTCATTAATGTAAATAAATAAAATTATAGTGTTTTTGGGGATATTTATTTACAGATGCATGTAAAAACAAATGAATAAGAAGTACAAGTATACAGTTGGAATGAATGGTGTTTACAAGAGGGGATATATTGTATAACTAAAAATATATTTTAACTTAAGCCTAATTTGGTTGCACTATCACTGTCATTAGCTGAGGTAATTATCAGTGGTTTTATATTATTTAGATAAATATATGAATTTTCAACTTTAACGACGTGCTGAATGGAATTCTTTCAGCTTTCACAAGGTATATCATTTATAACTTTTTTTACTAAGTCAACCACTGACACGCTTAAAGTAGGAGAAACATTTTGTGCCCTTATTTATGATTTAACTTGATGCCAAATATGTTCAATTGGATTGAACACACAATAATACGAAGGAAGTCGCAAAACAGTGAGTCCCATTTTCTCAGCCATACTATCACAAACATATTTCTTTTTCAATTTATAGTCTTTCAAAACTTCCAAAAGATCACTTTTTTTATAACTAAAGTAAAAAAAGTCATTTTCTAACATATATTCCTGTATTTCCGATTTGGCGTTGGCTGCATTAGGAACCTTATTTAGTAGGCGACTATGGTAGCTTGCATTGTCCATAACTATAACATTCTGTTCGCGAACATTTGGCAAAAGAGAATTTTGAAACCAATGTTCAAAAAGTTCTGTGCTCGTGTCTTCGTGATAGTCCAAACTAGGATCTTTTATGTTTTTTGCAGATAATAGTAGACAATTTAAAACCCAACCCTTTTCAGATCCAGCATGCAAAAAAGTTATTCGTTTACCGTCTTCTAACTGTTTTAGAAGAAATTGTGACATTGCGAACAGCTTCGAGTTCGTTTCTTATTATAGAACTAGTGACAGTTCTGTTTCTTGAAGCATATTGTCTTATAAAACGTTCATCTAGGTCGCTAGTGCATCGTTTTCGCCCTTGAATTAGCCTTCTAGAATAAGTTCCTACTTCATTCAAGCGTCTTACCATACGACTTATTGTGGAACGATGTTTGCCTAACAAATTGGCAACATAACTCTGACAATATCCCTCGTCCAATAAACCTGAGGCTCGCACTACCTCGTGTTCAGTTAAATTCCTTATTCGATTCATTTTGGAAGGTGCGTTAGTCTGACATTTTGTACTGCTGTCAACCTACCCTTTTTGCACAGTGTCATGGGTATCGAACCATGTTTCGTCAAGGTAAATTATTGACCAATACTCTGATCGATACTTTTTAATTTCTTGTAAATAGGTATGTCGCAAGATTCGTAATTTCTGTGACTCCATCACTACTTGCCTTTTGTTGATTTTTTGGAACGTGAATCCCATTCTTAAGAGAATTCTGTGATGGGCTGATCGACCACAATGTATATTGGTCCCGTCCTGCACCAGTCTTAGTTTTATTTTGTCTGGTGTTGGCACCAACTGTGCCTTCATACATAGAATATATTTTTCTCCTGATGACGTCTTTTTCACGATTGTTTACATGATACATTTGAAAATCTTTCCGTTTTTTCCTGTTCCTGAGTGATGGTTTTCGTACAATACCCTTAATCGTAGAAATTGGGATTTTTGTTAGTTCTAGTTTCTTGCGAAGCACTTTGTTTATTCAAATTTCTTTTTACCAAACTGTCGTAAACATTTTTCACTATTTGTTTAGCGTCAAGTGATAAATGTTTTCTCTTTCGATAGCCACTATTGCAATTTTCCCACGGACGCCAGATAATTAAAATAGAACCGTTACGTTGTAAGTTGTAAGTAAAATAATAATAAAAATATTAAAAAATATCTTTCGAATCTTATTGGAGACCTGTGGACATTAGGCCTATATTATCAAATCCCTAACGGGCTCCAAGCCGGGTTGCCAAGTAGTAAATATATAAGTAAAAATAGATCCAATATGATTGCAGGTACAAGTGAGGGCGGCATACAAACCAGGTAAAATAAAAATACGTTTATCGTAATACCTAGCAACTATGCACAAAATCTTAATAGAGTCGTTTATTGCCCATTGAAAAAACAAAAAGGCATGATCTTATATCTTGGGATTTACTTTACAACAGAACTCTTGAGATATGAATAGAACCTATAGTTTTTGAGACTTATTACTTCAACAAACGGGAGTAAAAGGGATAGCGGTTGATACATTTTTTGTATAGTTTCAAGAGTATCATGAGAATTTGTCTTAGTTTTCTTGTTTGGATAATGAAAAAAAAATTTAGAATAATTAATTATTTATAATTAAACCTTCCAGGCGTTAAAAGGCTAGACAGAGGAGGAAAGAAAGTTTGAGTATAAGGTATTATGTTGTAGGTCCTTGCTAAGGTTCTTGGAGTCGAAGAAGTAACCTGAGCTAAATATTAACAAATAGGCTCACTAAACAGTAAATTCAACATAGGCATCGTACTTATCTTTGTATTATGATTATACGAGTACCTACATGTATGGAAATAACATTTGAAACTAAATCTTATTGGAAAATTGTGATAAAATCAGAATGAAAACTTATTATTAATATTTTTTTCCATATTAGGCAAAATTTTAAGCAATAATAATATTTTGCAAATTGTATAAAACTAATTCAACATAATCTCTATTAAACTCCATGCATTTGGTTCAGCGAGATTCCAAATTTTTATTTCCTCAGAAATAAAACTTACTTACTTATTTAATACTTATGCCTTTCTACCCCTTTAGGGGTGTAAGGCCCTTGGAGTTGAGTTATCCAATATTTGTCTTTTCCATATTTCCTTCCATCTCTTTTTATCCTATGTGGCTCGTCTTGCGTATTCCCACTCTATTCCTCTTTTGCGTATTCCCTCTCTTTCTCACTGCCTCTCTAACATCCCCCAACCATGCCCTTCTAGGTCGGCCCCTTGTTCTTTTCTTGCTCACTCTGGCTTCAAACACTTGTCTAACTATTCTTTTAAGTTGGGAATGTGGAATCTTTGGCACAATGATACTACTCAGACTATATATCACCACTACACCAAACACTTTATTTTTGCACTAGACGCGCGTTTCGCTAACCATGTTAGCTTCATCAGGAGCGATGATTGAGTCAATCATCGCTTCTGATGAAGCTAACATGGTTAGCGAAACGAGGGTCGAGTGCAAAAATAAAGTGTTTGGTGTAGTGGTGATATATACTGAGTAGTAACTATTCTTTGTTCAGGCATTCTTTCGCCGTGACCATACCATCTTAGTTGTGCTTCCTCAACCTTTTCCACTATTGGTTTCAGGTTCAAATTATTGTTGTATATTCCTAACTCTGCCCATCATTGTTTTGTCGTCTGTTTTCCTTATGCATCTCATTCTGTATTCGTTATCTTTCCTTTCTGTCATTGTCCTTGTTTCTCCTCCATATAAAACTATTGGTGTTGCAGCCTTCTCGAATATTTGGGCTTTAATATTTTTTGGTATCTCTTTCTTTCCCAGGACTGTATTCTTTATACTATTAAATAATCTTCCTCCTGTTAGTATTCTCTCCTTGATCTCCTCTTCCATCATTCCATCCTCCGTTAGTGTTGATCCCAAATATTTAAACGTCTCCACTTGGTCCAGCCTTTCCTCTCCTATCTTTATTTCATGTTGTCGCTTTTGCTTTCCTGTTATCATAGTCTTTGCCTTTTCTTACATTGTTATTTTTTCCATATCCGTATGATCTTATTAAGCGTTTCCTCGTCTTTTGCTATAATAACCATATCAACCGCATAGCATAGTTCTGATATTTCTATCTTTTTCATCTTCCAATAACCTATCTGATACGGTCTTACCCTTTCTTCTTTACTTCTTTTATTTCTTCATCCAGAACTATTGAGGAAAGCATGGGGCTCAGGATGCATCCCTGCCTAAGGCCCATAGTTGTTTCAAATATATCAGATCTGTCTTGTCTTGTTCTTACATAATTTGTTGATTCTTTGTATAAACTCTGTACGCCTTTTATTATTATTTCTGGTATTTCTCTTTTCTTCAGTGTTTTCCAGATGTCTTTTCTTTTAATCTTGTCGAAAGCCTTTTGTAGGTCTATAAAACCCAAGTGAATTTCCCTATCTTCTCCTATTGCTTTTTCATATAATTGCCTCACTATAAATATTCCATCATTCACCCCTCTACCTGGCCGAAAGCCAAACTACGTTTCTTCCAATGTGTGCTCAAGTTTCTTTTTTAATCGTTTTTCTAGTATCCTAGTATATACTTTTGACACGGTGCTAGTTAGGGTTATGATGCCTGTTGTCCAGTCCGTAGGTGCATTGTTCTTGATTACGTTGTTCATTATATTTTTAAGTTCTTCTATTGCTACCTCAGGGAGCGCTTTCATCATATCTGCTGTGATCTTATCATGTCCGGGCGCCATTCCTGATTTTAATTTGCCCATTGCCTCTCTTATTTCTTCTGTATTATTCTCTTCTGTTTGTGTGAGTTCCATATCTTGTTCTGGTATAATGTCTCCATGTTGATTTTTATCTGCTATGTCACTCCCATCCAATAGTTCTTTATAATACTCCCTTCATCTTTCCATAATTTTTTCTTCTTCTTTTATGACATTTCCTTCTTTGTCTTTAATATTTGCTATTGTTTCTACCTTTTTCCTTCTCATATTCTTAATCATACCGAAAAATAGCTTCTGATTATCTTTATAGGCTATTTCCATTCGCTCTCCAAATTGTTTCCAGGATTTTCTCTTTTCTTCTTGTATTATTCTTTTAACCTATGTTTTTTGTCGTCTATATTCCTCATAATCTCAGAAATAATGATAATATATAGTACTTGTTTAGGACAGACATTCGACGAAAATGTCTTTCGTCCAAGACAATTCTTGAGGTCAGGAACAAAAAAAAGTCACTTGGTGTCATATCTCGGGAATAGGGTAAGTGGGAAACTATTTTGAAGCCCAGCTTGTGCTCTTTACCATTGCAACGGCCCATGTGTGAGTATTCGCATTGTCCTGGTGAAAAAATATTTTTTTGCGTACTAATCTTGGTTGCTTCTGCGGTGCATCCACTGTTTTGACTGCCGTTTTATCTCCGGGGGGTAATGATGGATCAACGTTTCGCCTTTAGTCACAAAACGCTGCCAGAAATCGTTCTGATTAGGCTGCAGCTTTTGCAAGCTCGATTTTGAAATGCTCTTCCTAGTGTATTTTTAATCTGGAGTCAACAAGCGCGGCATTACAGCGCTCTCAGTTTTTTCATTTTTAGAACTTCGTGCGATATTATGTAACCGTTTATATGAGATGCATACCATTTCGGCAATCTTATGAAACTTAATACGACGATCATCCATCACGATACCATTAATTTTATCGACCAATTGTTCAAAAGAAACATCAATCGAGCATCATGAACGTGCAGCAACTGCAGTCCTCGTACAACCATGTTTAAATTTATGTATCCATTAATAAATGGTCCTGAGCGCCGGCGCAGAGTCCTCAGTTCTTCAGTTCAGTTTTTATCTGGCCTACAGTCCATTTTTTTAAACAAAGAAAAAAACTGGTATGCCTCCATCTTATTCGCTTTTTGTGAGTAAATTAATAGATAGACACCAATTACCATTTGAAAGTTTGACGGTCTTTTCTTTAGCGCGATCTAATGGTCATCTTAAGTCAGGGGTCTAAGATTAACTGATCTTTAAATCTTCAATATTTTCATAACCTTAGTCGCTTGCAGTGGATCAGAAGACGCAAGAAAATACTTCTTGATTTTTAACCAGTGACAAAGAATGTTTTGTTTTGAAACATATGTTATTTTTATGAAATAATTGTCATTTTTGCATACTACCTATATTTCTCCATGGTAATGATATCATAAAAGTCGAGAATCACTATTAAATTCCTTTTTAAGTTATTACATTTAAAACTGAAATCGAAAAGTATGATTAAAACGGTTTCCCTGTGTTTATCTCTATTACAACAAACTAGTAAAAAATTATAAATTTTAACAAAAAAATATTTAAAAACAATAAAATTGGAATTCAGGAACAATTTCGTAAACATAGATCAACAGGAGATCTTCTGACTTATGTAACACATGTTTGGAACAACGCAATTGAACACTTTGGAGAATCTCGAGCGGTTGCTCTTGACATATCCAAGGCATTTGACCGTGTTTGGCACGACGGATTGTTGGCTAAGTTACGCTCTTATGGTATATCTGAAAGGTTCTGTTTGTGGCTCTCATGTTTCCTCAGAGAACGTTCTTTACGAGTGGCGACGGATTTCTTTCTAACATATTCACTATCAACGCCGGTGTGCCCCAGGGCTCCATACTGTCTCCTACTCTAATTCTCATTAACATTAACGATCTGCTGGAAAAGACCGGGAATCCAATCTACAGCTTTGCAGATGACAGTACCCTTGTCTCTTCATTCACCTTGAACGCTCGGACATCAGCTGCTCAGGCGAATATCTGCAGACAGCAGGAGGTCGTTCAACTTAACAAAGATCTGGAAGAAATTCTATCTTGGGTGACAGTAACCAAGTGGAATTTAACGCTACAAAAACCCAGGCGGCAGTTTTTTCTAAAAAAGTTAACGTTGCTGAACCCGACATAGTTATGACGGGGCACTCCATTCCCCTAGCATCGTCGCTCAATTTGTTGGGCGTTAGTTTGGGAGCAAATATGTCCTGGGATGAACATGTTGTAGGCATAGCAAGTAGAGCTTCTCAAAAGTTGGGAATATTATTTCGAACCAGAAAGCTTTACACCCCACAACAACTGTTAATTCTTTACAAAGCTCAAATTTGACCAACTATGGAATACTGCTCCCACGTTTGGGGCTCCGCTCCTAAACATACACAGCATTTGTTGGATTCTGTTCAGAGAAGAGCTGTCCGTCTGATTGGAGACCCGGAATTGACCGGGGGCTTTGATTCGCTGGAACATCGAAGAACGGTTGGCGACTTGAGTCTGTTCTACAAGTATTTTCATGGAAAGTGTTCGAAGGATGTAGCCCGCTTAATTCCTCCCAAAGCGGTGTATGTTAGAAATAAACGTCGCGCCGGTGCTTCACATCCGTATGAGGTTCAGCTTGTTACTCCGCGTAC
Source organism: Pachyrhynchus sulphureomaculatus (assembly GCA_019049505.1). Taxonomy (NCBI): domain Eukaryota; kingdom Metazoa; phylum Arthropoda; class Insecta; order Coleoptera; family Curculionidae; genus Pachyrhynchus; species Pachyrhynchus sulphureomaculatus. The sequence continues at coordinate 48,573,164 of CM032451.1, read as the reverse complement.
AACGCTTTTCAAGCAGTCTCTTGTATGGAGAACATCATCCCTTTGGAATAATTTGCCCAGCGGTGTGTTTCCCACCGAGTACAATTTACAGCGATTCAAGAACAACGTGAATCGCTTTTTCCGCACACATGCCGCTCCTGGAGCGCTTTAGGGACTGTAGCACGTGTGCTAGACCTATAAAAAAAAAACAAAGAGAAGTGAAAATACCCTCATACAATGTAAGTTTCATCGATTGTTTTTACGTTTTAAGCATTGGATAATTTTACTGCTAATTTTCAATCTAATTTTGCAAGTGACGGTCCCGGTTAAATTGTCACCTTAAAATCCTAGCTAGTAAGACGCCAAATTCAGAATTATTTTTGTCCTGAACTTTCTTGTTTTTCTGATTCTTTCGGACTTTTCATCGACAATTACCATATTTTCTGTTGATATCTTCAGTTCTTCTTAACCCACTGTTCTCTTATTCGTCCATCCATCCTGAGACGCATTTCGCCGTATCACGGCTCATCAGTCGAGCTAGGATCGACAAACAAGAGATCAGAATTTCTAGTACTTATTCCGATATTTACGGAACACAATGGTAAAATACAACGAATTGTACCAAATACGCATACCTAATACTCAATCGGAGTTTTTTTTAAGACTGCAGGTGTGTGAATATTGACCACAGCGATATTCTCAGAAAATCCTAGTCCTGTACCTGTCCGTTCATGTATTTAGAGATTTTTTTCTGTAAAAATAAAAAAATCAACGAAACAATTTTTAGGTAGAAATGACATGAAATATGCTTAAAATGTATTATTTTTATTACCTTATAAGACTGTTTCATTAAATTTCCCGTAATAGCTCTCAACAACGTCTTCGTTTTTTTTTAATAAAAAAACAAGATCCTCACCTAATCTGATATCATTGTAAAGAACAGTAGTAAAAATTGACAAAGATGCTATAAAAAATTATTTCTAGTTATGTAGCTAAGCTAAATTAGTGAGAATAATACACCGTTTTATCACAGTAAACAAAAAACACAGCAGTGACGCTCAAGAAAATTTTTAGGTCTTGTTTTTTTAACACGTATACGTCTCCTATCATACCAACAACATGGCTGCCAGCGCAGTCGTAGGTTATATTTACATCTGGATTTCAAGGAGAATGTTTTTATAACGTGCTCCGAAATTCATTAATAATTTTCCAATAAGTAAATGACTCGTTTGACGTTATAAAGGAAAATAATTATAAAAAAGATGTCAGTTGTTGTGCGGTTAGTACTTGTAATAATATATGTGGTATCTTCAAAGGAGGAGTTTTTTAGATTTCCCACAGATCCTAAAAGGTAATTTATTCATATTTCTTCATTTCTATCATGCAATATATTATATAAAAATTATGATAATTGTGGTTTCATATTAGAGATTCATTTTATTTGTAAAACATTTGATGTTTTATTATTGTTAAGTATTGGTTTATGTTAGTCCATTTGCACTTTTTTTCTAAATTTAGGACAGAATGTTTGCTAGAGTTAAGTTATATTATCTGCTAAAATTCGCTAACCAAACTTTCAAAACTTAATCTGGGCATGCAAAAGTAGTAATTCTCCACTACGAATGAGTTTAAATAAATCAGTTGTTTGAAAATTATTATATTAGATTTAACTAATGATAAAGTGGAGCAAAAAGTGTGTTCACTTCATTTTTTAAGTTCAGAAAAAAGACGATCTCATCTTAAAATAATAATTATAATTAACACGTAGGCTGAAAAGTTTTTGGTCTGACACATAGATGTCACCCTTTTCAAAAAATCCTTATGATTTTTAGGAAGTACCAATATTCAAACGGTATGTTTCAAAATTTCATGAGATTTCGACGCTATTTTTGATATTTTCAAAATAATGGGAAAAATCGAATTTCGTGTGTTGATTAAACATTGTTTTTTGATGGGAAAAAATACCGTTCAAGCAAAGCAGTAGGGAACTCTGTCCCTGGAAAATTACTCATCATTTACTGCATGAACATTTGAGCGTGAGAAAGCTCTGTTCGAAATGGGTACCGCGTAGGTCACAGTGGACCAAAAACAACAACGTGTTAATGATTCTGAGCGCTGTTTGAACCTGTTTAAGCTCAATAAAAAGGATTTTTTCATGCGATATGAGACAATGGATGAAACATGGATCCACCACCACACACTCGAATCAAATCGACAGTCAGCTGAGTAGACAGCAGCCGGTGAAGACCCCAAATATGAGAGCAGTATTCCATAGTTGGTCGAATTTGGGCGATATAGGGAAATTAGTGAAATTTTGCCTAATAACATTAGCAATTGACCACAAGGACCTGAAATTGTTGGGGCAGGCAAGAAGTATATTTTTAGTTCTTTGATTGTGTCCGTTCTTTGTTTCGTCGGTACTTTCTTTGCATCTGTTCCAAGTACGAATATGATGTATGACGTTAAGATTTTCACGCCGTTGTCGGCAGGTAAGATGTTAAGAAGCCACAGCGTCTTTGCATTTTCGTTCTCACAAAAACCTGCAATTGGAAGGGCATTTCTTTGAAAAAGGGCTATAAGCATCCGTACCAGCAAAGATGATATCGAAAACCTCTTTAGCGTCTAACTAAGGGAAAGTCCGAAAATGTTCCATGAGTTTTTCCCATTTAGCTGATTCATAGTGCCAAATTTTCCACGGTTCTCTGTCACAGAAGCAGCTTATGGTCGGAAGAACCTAACATCAGATTCACGGTGACGCACAGTGTGGATTTGCCTCAGTGTGTTGGACAAAATTCTGTCATTGCTTCAATTTAAGTCGAATCGTAATATCTTTTTTTAATTACTTGTCAAAAGTAGTGCTATAACGTAGGCTTGCGGGTTTTTTGAATAAAGAAATTGTAAGTGAACATTTTTGAAAAAAAACAGTTAAAGGATTGAAGAAATTGCGGTAAGTAAAGAATTCATATTTACAAATTCATATGTATTACATGCAATCTGTATGTACTACTTATTTGAGAATGTACGTGTACGTGTGTATGTGTATATGCGTGATTGTATATGTTTGTGTGTATGTGTGTGTGTGTGTGTGCGTGTGTGTATGTATATAGTATGTGTGTATGTATGTGCGTGAACGTGTTTATTTTTTACAAATTTAATTTTTTAGATTGGTATTATACGAATGAACGTATGTAGGCGTGTTTATATATTTTTATGTATTTGTTGGCTTTCTATGGTCTGTATAAGGAAGAGGACAGTATTTTCTTATTGAAGATTCCGATACCGTCCTTGGGATGAAACAGATTAAAAGATAAGTTTCTCTTGATTATTTTGAGGCTTCGATATGAAGTTTAAATATTGGAGAGGAGACGACAGAGTCTAAAGATTGTTTTTTATAAAGTTTCTTAAATTTTACTTTATATAGTTTGTAATGTGTATCGAAACTAAAAAGAAAACTGGAAGGAAAAAGAACCAAACACAAAGATTAGACAAGGAAGAGTTTAGGCATAACTCAGCTAAATATAAAGAAAAGATAAAAGAGAAATGATCTGGAGAATAAAAATATTGACGAGATAAACAAAATATTAACTATACACTACTTAATGCTGGAAAAGAAACCGCGAAAGTGACACCAGCAACATCAAAGACGATGATATCTCTCAACATACAAAAAGCTAATGAATAAAAGAAAAACTCTACTAAAAGAAGAAAAAAGAAACAGTAGAATATATAGAGATTAACAAAACAATTAGAAAAAATATCAAGGAAAACAAAAGAAGAAAACAAGAAACCAAAATAGAACGAATAATCCAGCAAAACAAAAGTATGAAATGCTTGAAACCACAGCTAGAAAAAACTAAATAAACTAAATAATATAAAATACAAAGAAGGAGTCGAAACCAACAACATAAAGCAGATAATAAAAATAACTCAAGAATATTACAGGAACTTATACATCACAAAACAAGAACCACCACAAGAAATCCTCAACCGTCTAAACACTAAGATAAAAACGGCAACTCTGATCTACGACCCGAAATCAGTAGCAACGAGATAAAAAGAGCTATAAAAAAATTGAAAAGCAATAAATCTGAGACAGAATTACGGCAGAAATGCTGAAGAACGGAGGAAAAACAACAAGAAAAGCATTACACACCCTTATGAATAAAATACTCCGTATCAAGCAGATACCAACTAGCTGGAACGAAGCTATATTACTGTTTAAGAAGGGAGACCGAGAAGATTTGAAAAACTATAGACCAATGACATTGCTTAATACCATGTATAAATTACTAACGAAAATACTGACAAATAGACTAACTACCAAGCTCGACAGCAACCAGACAAGAGTACAACCTGGATTTAGAAGGGGTTTCAGCACTTGCGATCACCTTTTGACAATGGAAATATTAATTGAAAAAGCCACAGAGTACTATATCCCACTGTATATGGCATTCATCGACTTCAAAAAGGCCTTCGATAGTGTAGAACACTGAACAGTTAAACATGCATTACAGAATAGCAGAATTGACTACAGATATACAGATCTAATAACAAACATATATAACAATGCAAGTTCCACCATTAAAATAACAGAAGGTCACGTTACTAAACCAATAAAAGTGGGAAGAGGAGTCAGACAGGGAGATACAATGTCGCCAAGAATATGCAATGGGACAAATATGGAATCAAAATAAACGGAGAACCACTAAATCACCTAAGATACGTGGACGACATCGTACTAATAACAGAAAAAAGGGAAGAATTGCAAAAGATGATAGGACAACTAGAAACCGAGACGTCAAAGATAGGTTTAAAAATAAATTTTGATAAAACAAAGATCATGACTAAGGAAACCCAAATATGCAAGTGAAAAACTTTAAAATATGCGCATAAATATGCAAATAATTTTCTCAAAATATGCACATACATGTTGTAAATATGCAATAAAAAAAAGAAAATTTAATTAAAATCCCAAGGAAAAAATTCGTTAAATAAAAATTTCGTTAAATAGAAAACTAGGTGCTTAGGGCAGGCAAAAATTAAAATTCTGCTTTGTACCTTTTTTATTAGATTACCTAGAAATACATACGTTTACGTATGTATTTCTACGAGTATTTCGTGGTTTCGTTAAATAGAAATTTTGTTCGTTAAATGGAACAAAAATAACTTAAATAACATTGAAAATAGCATCAACGGCAAAATCCTGACAAAAATTTCGTTATGTTTAAATATTAAACGAAAATGAAATACCCTGTATATTCAATAGGTATTCAAAAATTATACTTACAATTTTAACACATGCAGAACAGTAGATTTTTCCCATATCTATTCTTAGTTCTTTGTATGGTTTAATCCACACTGACACACTACTGGCTTTAGGCATTTCACTGTAGTAAAATACGACTCACAAGATAAAAAGCACAAATCGACGTAACCACTTTAAAAGCACGACCAAAAATGAAATCTAGTAAATTAATAATACAAGTATGCTCTGATGGCCGTCTGGGGTTTACTGACTGGTTTTTACTGATCATAAAATAATAAAAAATTTATTTGGGGAAAACCACCGGCGCGGCGGCGGCGGCGGCGGCGGCCTAAACATTGACTCTTATTCCGAAAAATGAATAAAAACGCCTGCCAAAGACCTACATTATTATAAATTCCTTCAAATATGCACATATATGCTATTTTTAAAGCATTTATGCAAATATTTAGAAAAATGTATATAATATGCAAAATATGCAATATATGCGCTTTGCATATTTGGGTGTCCTTAATCATGACCAACCAGATGGAAGAACTAAACAGCACAGTTGCACAAAAGAAACTAGAAGAAGTCACAGAATATATATACTTAGGTAAAATAATAAAACTAAATAAAGACAACCAGAGGAAATAAAAAGAAGAAAGAGACTGGCATGGATGTCATTTGGCAAACTCTCATACATCCTAAAAAACAGAAAATATCCGCAGTACTTGAGAACTACGGTTTTCGACCAATGTATATTACCTCTCCTTATATATGGTTCTCAAACATGGACGTTTACAAAAGAAAATATCGATAGAATAGCGAAGACACAAAGAGCAATGGAGAGATAAATGCTAGGCATCAAACTTATGGACAAAAAGAAAAATACATGGATAAGAACCAGAAAAAAAGTAAGCGATGTGTCAACACATATAGTTAAGCTTAAATGGAAATTTACCGGTCACACTTTACGACAAAAAGACGATAGATGGAATAAAAAGATTCTGCAGTGGAGACCTTGGGAGCATAAACGAAAACAAGGTAGACCACAAATGAAGTGGACGGACGACCTGAAGAAACACGCCGGACAGGGATGGATGCAAATCGCTCATAACAGAGAACAATGGAAAAGAGAAGGGGAGGCCTATGTCCCAAAATGGATGTTTGAGCCTGATTAGATAGATAGATAGTTTGTAAGATCGTATACCCTTAACCAGTCAAGAAAACTATTGGCGAACGTAAAATCAATAGAGTAATAAATATTATTATTGTTGATAAAAAGGTGCAAGCTTACGTTACCGCGCTACTTTTGACGAGTAAGTTAAAAAAAAAATGTTACGATAAGGTTTAAATTGAAGCAAAGACAGAATTTTGTCCAGCATAGTAAAGCGTATCCTCATTATGTGACTGTGTAAATCTCTGGATTGGTAGTTAAAAACAGGTCAAGAAGACTGGCAAACTCTTCAATATCGATAAGTAAAGCCACAACTGATTAATAATAATTCAGCTTCACGATATCGCTCGTCGGTCGTATTTAAATACTTAAGCCAGTTGATGTTATGGACATTAAAGTCGCTCAAGATGGCAATTTCGGCACTCGGATAATTTATATATAAAAATCGATGGTATCTATACGACGATACTGGATTCATCCCAATAGATACATTGCGCATTATCAAAAGTATATTGGCATATATTTGATTTTTGGAATTTTGTGTTTTCGATAAAATTTTTGTGTCCATTTTTTTTCTAATCTAATAATTCTAATATTTAATAGTCTAGAGGTATTCCCTATTTGCTGAAACGTGAATCAGCCACAAACAAAAATAGATCTTGTGTGATAGAATGAAAGGTCTCTTTCCACATGTTTTAGTAGTCAGTGTGTTCCATTCGTTATAACTAAATGAGGCTCTACCTGCCTTTAGTTAATAATATGTAGGTAATTTGACTTACACCTGTATTGAAACATTCATTTTCTCCGAATTTGCCAATTTCATGTAGAACAAAACCGATAACTCAACACGCAGGTAAAATAGTAGGTACCTACTCTATTGTTAAAGCTTATGTTGAAGTAGTCAGTTCGTTCAGTCTATTTTTATTAATTGTGAAACGTATTTTTTTATGGAAGTTGTAGTTAAATTATATTACTAGCTCTACTCAAGATCAACTAATCACAGCAAGAATATAAGTTTTTGTCACATTGTTATTTGAAACACAAAGTATTGTCGAATTGAATCGGAATAAATCCAGATTCAAAGGAATTTATTAAATGTGTGTTTTTATTTCTTTATAATGATTCGATTCTAGGATTGCATATTAACACTAGCATTTTTTTTTTGGGTCTAGCACACGTGCTACAGGGAAGTCTCTAAAGTGCTACAGGAGCGACACGTATGTGGAGAAAGCGATTCACGTTGTTCTTAAATCGCTGTAAATTGTACTCGGTGGGAAACACAGTCCTGGGTAAGCCATTCCAAAGGGATGATATTCTCCATATAAAAGACTGCTTGAAAAGCGTTATACGAGGAGTAACAAGCTGAACCTCATACGGATGTGAAGTATTAGTGTACTTCTAACATGCACCGCTCTGGGGGGAATTAAGCGGGCCACATCCTTCGAACACTTTCCATGAAAATACTTGTAGAATAGGCTCAAGTCGCCAACCGTTCTTCGATGTTCCAGTTCAGGGTCTCTAATCAGACGAACAGCTCTTCTCTGAATAGAATCCAACAAATGCAGTGTATGTTTGGGAGCGGAGGTCTAAACATGGGAGCAGTATTCCATAATTGGTCCAATTTGAGCTTTGCAAAGAATTAACAATTGTTGTGGAGTGTAAAGCTTTCTGGTTCAAAATAATATTCCCAACTTTTGAGAAGCTCTCCTTGCTATGCCTGCAACATATTCATGCCAGGACATATTTGCTCCCAAATTAACGCCCAACAAATTGAGTGACGATGTTAGAGAAATGGAGTGCCCTGAGATAACTATGTCGGGTTCAGCAACGTTAACTTTTTTAGAAAAATCTGCCGCCTGGGTTTTTGTAGCGTTAAATTCCACTTGGTTACTGTCACCCCCAAGATAGAATTTCTTTCAGGTCATTGTTAAGTTGAATGACTTCCTGCTGTCTGCGGATATTCGTCTGAGTAGCCGATGTCAGAGCGTTCAAAGTGAATGAAGAGATAAGTGTACTGTCATCTGCAAAGCTGTAGATTGGATTTTCGGTCTTTTCCAGCAGATCGTTAATATAAATGAGAAAGAGAGTAGGAGACGGTATGGAGCCTTGGGGTACACCGGCGTTGATAGTGAAGGTGTTAGAAAGAAATCCGTCGACTGCCGCTCTCTTAGGGAACATGAGAACCACAAACAGAACTTTTCCGACATACCATAAGAACGTAGCTTAGCCAACAGCCCATCGTGCCAAACACGGTCGAATGCCTTGGATATGTCAAGAGCAACCACTCGAGATTCTCCAAAGTGTTCAATTGCGTTGTTCCAAACATGTGCTAAATAAGTCAGAAGTTCAGATCAGAAGCCATATTGGTGATCGCTAATAATGTTGAATCTTTCAAGATATTTTAGAAGATGCTGATTGATAGCCTTTTCCATGACTTTCGATATTAATGTAAGCAACGCAAATGGTCGGTAGTTATTTGGCAAGGTCTTCTTGCCTTTTTTAGGTATCGGCTGAACTGTGGCACATTTCCAGGAGGAAGGAAATATTCTCTTTCTGTAGGATAGGTTGAAAAGTGTACAGAAAACTGGTGTTAGTTCCCTCGCACAGTTTTTGAGAACTATGGCAGGTATTCCGTCAGTGCCAGAAGCTTTTTTGGTGTCTAGCTTCATCAAAATACGTTTTATAATACGCTGTCTGAAGACAATATCGGGCATTCTTGACTGCACTATGGGAATAGTAGGTGACGTTTTTCCTTGGAAATCGATAGTGGAATGTGAAGCAAAGAGTTCAGCCAACAAGTTCGCTTTCTCAACAGGTGTCGTTGCAATAGAATTATCTAGCCGTGTGAGTGGTGGTATGGTGGATTTGGTGAAATTTTGACTAACTGCCTTAGCGACTGACCAAAAGAACCTAGAATTGTTGGGGCAAGCGAGAAGTTTGTTTCTAATCCGTTGATTGTGTGCCTCCTTGGTTTTGTCGATAATTTCTTTGCATCTATTCCTGGCGTTAGGATTTTCACGCTATTGTCGGTATGCAAGATGTTTAGAAGCAACAGCTTCTTTGCACTTTCGGTCAAATCAAGGCTTGCCGTTGAAAGGGCATTTCTTCGAAAAAAGGATGTAAGGCTCTATACCGGCCAATATAACATCTGAAATCTTCCTGGCGTAGTCAGATGGGTCGTCGGATCGAAAACAAACGTCTAACCAGGGAAAGCTCGAAAATATTCCATGAGATCTTCCCATTTAGCAGATTTGTAGTGCCAAATCTTGTGCGGCTTAGGCGCCTCTCTGTCACTAACTGGTAGAATACTCGATGTCGAAAGTAGTTTATGGTCGGAAGAACCTAACAGCGGATTTACGCTGGCCGTGTAAATATCCGGATTGGTGGTTAAAAACAGATCAAGAAGATTGGCAAACTCCCCGTCTCGATCAGGGATCCGTGTTGGTTCGTCAATAAGCTGAGTTAAGCCACAACTGATTGAAAATGATTCGACTTCGTTCTTCGCATAAAGCATAAAGTTACAATTACTTGGAGATGAAGACCCTACTTAACATCCGTAAAAACTGCTGTGATTGTATTTTCGTTTACTCGTAGTGATGTCGATGTTGAAGGTATCACTGTAGACAGAAGAACGATAAGTTTGTCTCAATTCGTAATATTATTATATATTATAGAAATTAATGCAAAGAAAAATTGCCCTCTTCTTATTTTAGTCTAGTCAGTCTAGTGAATGATTAGATATTTCTGGTCATCATTTATATCTACGATGTACATTGGAGTTTATTAAAAGACTTTTACAGAGTTGTTTTAATACAAAAATATGAGCGACCCCATTTAAAAAATACGATTTCTCCAACCCTTCAAAATAGACGTTTGTTTCAGCAATCACCTCATCGTTTGAACTAATTTTTTTTCCGCCGAACAATTTTTTCATATTCGGAAATAAGAAATAATTGCTGGGAACTAAATCTAGCGATTATATATTGCCATGGTGATGTCACAACTGTGCACACGTGCATAGCCGTTTTTCTTTCACAGGATGGTTCAAATGAGCCAATAAGTAGACATAATACTCTCCATTAATCGTTTTGCCCTTTTCAAGGTTATCGACGTGGTTTATGACGGGTACTTTCCAAAACACTGTGGCCATGACTTTATTGGCTGATAAAGTCGCCTTGGCCTTCTTTGGCGCCAATTTGCCACAGAAAACCCACTGTTTGGATTATTTTCTGGTCTGGTACTTTGATGAATCCATGTCTCGTCAACAGTTATGAAGTGACGTCAAAAATTTTACAGATCACGTTTTAACATCGCCAAACACAGTTGACACACATGCGCGTTTATTGTCAATTGTGAGCAATCGGGGCATCCATCTTGCGGAATGCTTTCTCATATCCAAATGGGTTGTTAAAATATTCTACACCTGTTCAATTGAGATGCCCATAGTCTCAGCAATCTCAGGCACTTTCACTCTTCGATCAGTTATCCTGGATTTTTTCAATTATTTCTGACATGGTGACCTCATTTGGACGACCTGGACGTTCTTCATCAAAAATGCTTGTGGGGTTTGAATTCCAATATTTTATGGTTTATAACGAAGTGCCTATAAACTTCGTTGAGTTCCGCTTTTATCTCATTGGTTTTCTTTTTCAAAAACAAATATTTTATCACTGTTCGATATTCAGTTTTTTCAATGTCGTAAAATCACAAAAATTGTACTATTTACTGAAGGTTATGTTTACGAAAAGTATCATTTTTTAAATAGTAGTAGTACCATCTCTGGCTAATGCCAGGTACTTATCATACAACCCTCGTATTTATAGAACATTTTATTTTAAATGCAATTGGTCTATTTATTGTTAAATTGATTTTTTTTCGTTAGGAAAAATTGCTAGCATTATTTTTTTAGAGAACTATCATTGATCATAAATATGAAACAAGTAGATGTACTGTAACTGACATCTATTATGCTATTTAAACCCTCTTCTCCCCACTACCGCCACTGTCATCTTGCCAGTTTAAGCTTGGCTGCTGCTATAATCAACTCCCCCGCTGAGGGCAAATTACGTAGTGCTATCCGATTTCTTCAGAAAAAGGGGAATACTGCAGCAGAAAGTTATATCAGAATTAACAAGCCACTGAAAACAAATGAAGAGACATTCTTACTTCAGATGTTGTCTGGCAAGATTCAGTTAGGAAGTATTTTATGACACCCCCTAAAAGACAGACGTGGCACCAAGTGACTTTCATCGTTTTTGGGAGATGAAAAATTGGTTAGGAGGATAGCGCTTCCTCTCAAACGGGGAGCTTCGAGGTGTCATAGATTGTTTAAGACACAGGAGGCAACTTTCCTTGAGGAGGGTATAGCAAAGGTGGTGCACAGGTACTATAAGTGCGTCAACCTTTAAGGCGATTATCAAGGAAGTACAGCTTTACATACCTTCTGTAAATAAATCATTTATATGTTTCTACTTGTTTTGGTTTTATAGCCCATCAGAGTTACTAAGACTGAAAAATATCTTGTTGATTGGAGCCTCTAAACTGCCAAAAGATTTTTTTGTTTTTAATAATATTTGATTAACATTATTTTTCCATAATATTTCGCCTTCAAATTTTTTACTTTAATGTTGTTTTATACTTGTATACAAGTAGTTCTTCTTATTGGATGTTTTTTCTTTATTTATTATTTTTTCATTTAATCATGCGACTCTATTTTAGTATTGTTATTCATGTATTTCAACTTATGATGGTGGGATACAACGAATTGTATTAAGTACGCATACCTATTACTCCATCGAAAGCTGACACAGCAGCTTTCGAATCGACAGAGTGGTTGACACAGTCAGCTCTTAAAAGCAGGTAGTGCTTTTCGAGGGATCCTTCCTCAGGCATATATAGTTATCGTAAAGCAACTAAAAATAAACAGAAGTCCATATTTCAACAGTTTACTAGCTGTTCTCTTGTCTTTACAATAACTATATTTCAACTTAGATATATTTTATATTTTAACTTATATGAAAATAAATTCACAGTAATTCAGGATTAAAAATATTTTAATTTCTAATAAGGCACATTTTTACCTGAACTGCTACATCATTAAGCAGAATGGCTATCAAAAATCTATTGACTATTTACACCACATTTGCAGTTTATACTTCTTTGATGATGATGAAGGCTGCACATCAACCGCTTTATAAAATGTTGATGGTTTAGGCAGGATGTCGCCATATTACACGTATCAAATACACCTTTAGCAGTCATATTCCCAAATAACTTGTTTTCCAAAGGCCAAATTGACCTTCAAACAGCCCTGATTTGGCCTCGATAGAATTTTTTATTATAGGGATATCTCAAAACTAAAGTTTATTATAACAGCCTTCGTTCCTAAGAACAAATAGAAGAGAATATCCCCCAGAAATAGCAACAAATACGAAAACGACGTGCCGAGCAGTGAAATTTTACCGTTCATTTAGGAAAACATAACGGATCATATCTTGATGACATAGCTCTTAAAGAAAAAACCATTTGGCCGTCGGAGTTGCGCAATTAGTGTTACGTACTGTGAATACTTTTAAAATAAAAAATTTTGTTACCCTAAATGAGTTTTTAACAAAGTTGGTTTTCGATTTTTGTTGAAAACGTATGGCTTTCAAATTTTTGTTTTTTTATATATATCAGATGAATTATCAAAGGTAATGCACTCGTGATAATTTTTGTTCAATCTACTCATGGCGGAGAATATTCTAAAATGTTTTTAAAATTTTTTGATCAATATTTTTCGAGATAAAGGTGGGAGACTGCGATTATTGATAATTTTTTAAAAATAATTCAAAGAAAAGTGTGCACAAGTATTACATCATATATATTTTTGAACTCGTCTTGTTATAAGCTTTCATTTGAGACTTCACTGGATGACTTGGTATTTTTTTTTTCACTTACGATTTCATCCCCCAAAACTAACCTCTTAAGTCAAAACTTGACTTTCAAAACTACACGACTCTGATGGGTCATCAATTCCTATATTTGTGCCAAATTTCAACTTTTTATATCAAATAGTTTCAGAGAAAATCGGGTGTGACAGTCGGACAGACAGCGAAGTGATACCGTAATAAGTTTTATATATGGAACACTAACAACATTTTTGAGCACTGATATTACCTAAAAGTTTTTGACATATCAATTCTTTTTTTTTAACTATAGGTAAATGTTTTAAAAAAAATTCTGTACGTCGCCATTATCATCTTTAAATTCGCATAATCTTGATGAAATTCATGAAACTTATTAAACGAACGTCTTTTTCATAAGACCGCTTTTTGTTTAATTGCATGCTGGTAAGTTATAATTGTAACCTTTCAAATAGTACAGTGGATATGTTGAGACAGACCGGTGGTTGAAAACAACACCTTACAACATTTAAATTGAGTAAATTGGCTACTCGTTCCTAATGACTACAGGAAAGTTTGACGTGATCGGATAATTAAGATATCACGCGTATCCATTCTCGTGTTGGTAATTGTAAATTCTTAATTAGTGTCGAATCACCTTAACGATGTCAATTCTTGTTTACATAGGAAAGAGTTCAAGAGAAAGTTTCTTCACATCGTTAAATGAAGTTATTGTAGGAAAATAAATTTTCAAAATAGGAATTAAAAACTCTTCCGTGAGACCTTCCCGATTACCGATCTGTCCAGTTACAGTTAATTTATTGGCTAATTAGGTAGCTTGACGCTATTACTATTATACATTTAATTAATTACAGAAATATAATATATATATATATTGGATCTTAAGATATATACATGTGAGGGACCTAACTAACTTAGCATGGGAGGTAAGGAGTTTATATAAATGTTTGGGAGAACTTAAGATATTTGAGCTTAAGATATTTCATCAACATAGGCTTAAGGTTAAAATAGAAATTAATTATAGCTAACTTAAGCTAATCTGGTGGGATTGGGGCGGTTCGAGGCTTTGTCCAGGAATTTGAGTTGAACGCTGCTCATAAATTCCCGGATTGTTGACATTTGGAGGTCTCGGAGAAGCTGGGTGTTAGGAACAAACCCTGGGGCTGTAGCGACGATACGGAGGGCCTTGTTTTAGACAGTGTCGAGGGAGGATTTGCGGGAGCGTGACATCTGGGCTGGAGTAGGTCAAATCGGCTCGGATGATCATCTTGTAAATTTTCAACTTGTAAGTTGACAGCTTGCTAGGCTTGGAGAGAGGGTAGAACTTGTCGAGGAATTGGTTGACCTTCTTAGTGGAGGCGGTGACCTGGTCTTTCCATACTTGCCGCTTGTCGTAGTGGAGGCCCAGGTACTTGATGCTCTTTGACCTTCGGAGTCTGGTTCCTTGGAGAGTGAGGCTTTTCGGCGGTCAGTTGCCGGCCTTTGAAAACATGATGGCTTGACCGATCTATCCAATCTTCCACTAGGACCAGTAAGTCTAAAAATTGTATATGGTGGGTATCGGTAAGGACGTGCACAAGAATTAGAAATTGAGTAGTTTTATAGTAAAAAGAAATAATTTGAAAATTAATGAACAAATAAATACACTCTCTATCCAAAAAGAAATGGAACATTTGGAGGTCTCGGTGAAGCTGGGTGTTACGAGCAAACCCTGGGGCTTTAGCGACGATACGGAGGGCCTTGTTTTAGACAGTGTGGAGGGATGATTTGCGGGAGCGTGACATCTGAGCTGGAGTAGGTCAAATCGGCTCGGATGAACATCTTGTAGATTTTCAACTTGTTGTAAATTGACAGTTTGCTAGGCTTGGAGAGAGGGTAGAACTTGTCGAGGAATTGGTTGACCTTCTTGGTGGAGACGGTGACCTGGTCCTTCCATACTTGCCGCTTGTCGTAGTGGAGACCCAGGTACTTGATGCTCTTTGACCTTCCGAGTCTGGTTCCTTGGAGGGTGAGGCTTTTCGGCGGTGAGTTGCCGGCCTTTGAAAACATGATGGCTTGACCGATCTATCCAATCTTCCATTAGGACCAGTAAGTCTAAAAATTGTAGATGGTGGGTATCGACAAAGACGTGCACAAGAATTAGAAATTGAGTCGCTTCATAGTAAAAAGAAATAATCTCAAAATTAATGAACAAATAAATACACTCTCTATCCAAAAAGAATTGGAACTTTTCGAAAATTAGAAGTGTATGTTAGTGCCTAGCATATATTTCCGTTCATTATTATTGTGTCTGATTTATGACATGTGTTTCATTAGACACATAAAGAAAGTGGTAACAGTGACAGGGTGATTTGATGGTGGTTTGGAAAATGAGTTCAAATAAAGAGTAAATGAGTTGACGGTAACCAGCCATTGAAACAAATGATTTGAGCAATTATAACTAGCCCATGTTTTATTTTTTATTAATTGCTCGTTTTTTTAGATAGAGAGTGTTACTGGGTTTTAACAAGGTTATAAATTATAAATTTCCCAAACCTCGTTTGAAATATATTCAGTAACTATTCCAAAGAAATAATAGATATATTATTTGCTGGAATGAGTGTAAATAGAACCCAGTACATAGAGTTTGTCAAATAAGAACGTGACAACTCGTATTCTTGAAAAATTTAGTTTTAAGGTAACAATTACTCGAAATGTATACCGTTAACAGCGAGACAATGACCCAATCTATCATAAACAGCTTAAACAGAGTTTGACAGAGAAGCCGGGTTGATCTGTGCTACTTCATATTGAATTTCAGGTCGACTTCGGTAAATTTTGGTTTTCAAATGACTCCATAAAAAAAAAATCGAGTGACTCCTTGCAGGCCATTCTACAACACCTCTTCTGCCTATCCATCGACTAGGAAAAATCGCATCCAAATATCTACAAGCACTGATTTCATAGTGAAGAGGTCCTGCATCCTGTTAATACCATAGATTCCTGTTAGAGGTATCCAAACTATTTTCATCGGGAAAAAGACCGGCACAAGTTGGAATAACTTGCTTTTGGAGTAACTGTAAATAACGCTGTCCTTTAAGATTTCTATCTATAAAAAAGCGACCAATGATGTGATGTCCACAAATCCCTGCCGACAGGTTTTTCTTTTTTGGTCTTTGAGAATAACTGTCGATTATCCAGTGGGGATTCTCAGTAGACCAGTACCGGCAGTTTTGCCTGTTAACTTTTCCGTTAAGACAAAATGTGGCCTCGTCGGAAAAAAACAATATTATGAATTAGGTTAGGATCATTATTGATTTGTTCCATCATGATCTCGACAAATTCAACGCGTCTATCATAGTAACCTTCAGATAATTCTTGCAATAGAATGGGTTTTAATGGATGCAATTTTTCTTCATTCAAGTTAGTTCAGGTTCGTTTACTAGTCTAGGCAAAGCTGACGAGCTAACTTTTCATCATCGCTTGTTTGTCTAAATCGTTTTAATCTTCGCTGACTAAAGATTGGATAATAGGTTCTCGATTCGGATATTCTGCGTTAAAAATGCAGCAATAAACGTTTTCGTCAATAAATTATTTTTTGGCGCATTAAGTCGTTACCTGACAGTAAATGTTTGACACAAGCCAGCTTAAAAAAATAATAATTTGGTCTTAATTTCAAATATCAATAATTCCAAAACAGTTTAATCTACACATATGGTATGTTAAGCAAATAGTATTTAAATTTTTTAGTAGGACTCAAAAATAAAGTAATATACAAGGCTTTTCATTTAAAAAAAATTAAGTTGGCGTAATTTATTCGAAGTGACAGTTCCAAACATTTTATTGTCAACGTCAGCATATACGCCGTATAACACCCTATAACTATTATTTAAATATTTTTTTGATATACTGATTAATAAATGCTGTGGACTCATTATTCCATACATATGGGGCACCCTGTATATTTATATATATATATATATATATATATATATATATATATATATATATATATATATATAAATATATGTAAATTAACTGCATAAATCTAGATTTTTTTAGAAAAATCTCCTTTTTTACACTGTTAACTAAAGAAAAACTAATTATTTAGTCTACGTAGTGTGGCGCACAAGAAAATACATCTCTGCTGCCTTCTGCTATATGTGACAGCTAGTCTAGCTTCTATAGCAGACTGAGAACATGTTCGAACTTGCTACAAATTCTGCACGATTGTTGAAAATCTCTGGTAAAGTTGTGTCTACGGAGTGTGATACGAAAATGTACCAGCAAAATATTAAGGAACGTTGCGCTATCAAATTTGGTGTCAAGCATGTCGAATCTATTACTGTTACTTATGAAGACTTTCAATAGACTTATGGGACATAAAACATTTTCTATCCGGGGCAAAAGTGCTTAAGAGACACAAGACCTTTGTAAAGGCCAAGAAGAAGTGGAAGACGATCCTCGTGCGGGAAGATATTCAACCTCAAAAGGAGACAACAATGTGGAAAAAGTAAGGACTCTGGTGATGTCATATCATCCACTGATGTTTAGAATGATCAATATTCAGTTAATTTTGAACCAGTTTGCCGTCCGATTAGAAGGTGGGATTTGCTAGCAGAAGGTGAATTTGAGGGAAGATGGATATTCTGCACCATTCTGAGAGGAAACTTTTAGCCATATAATAACAGAGGATAAGTTGTAGATTTCCATGTATGACCCCGAACAAAATCTTATAGTCGCAAGTCGCACACTACGTCCTAAGAAAGTGAAAATAGAAACTCGAAAATTAAATCCATTACCATTTGTTTCTTTGATAGTCAAAGTATCGTAACCAAAATTTTGTACCTATAGAATAAACCGGAAATCAAGCTTCTTGGAAGTACTTGAAAGACTTGTGAAAATCAGACATTGGACTCATTTGATTCTTGTACGACGACAACGTCCCCATTTCATAGAGTAGTCTGCATCCAATAATTTATACAATAAGATTATTTGTGTTTACCTAGCCACCTGTCTTCTATTAGCCGTATTTCAGTCTCTCCGATTTCTGTTTATTCCTTAAGCTCGAAAACATCTTGAAAGACTAGTTAGACTCACTAATCTAGAGGAACTGCCTTGTCATGCCCGAAAAAACGAGAAAATTCAAAATCTATTTGAGTTGTCACAAAAATTTGCGATACTAGAAGTTAGTACGATACAGTTGAGCCCCACCGCTCCATTTATATAAAGTGCATTAAGAGCAAAATACTAGATGTCGCTCAATTGAATAACATAGATAAACTATGTACGTATGAGTCTGACAAATGAAATGAAAACTACCAATGATCATTCCAATACTATTCTCATTTGTTTATCCATATTACTAATTACCAGCCGACAATAGAATGAGTTAGGGATGACGTTTACACCGTTTAATCGAATTTGAAGTAAGTTAATATTTCTTTTGGCCTTTATTCACAACTAAACCAAATAAAAATGTCGTAAAACGACCAGTTTATTTCTACGAACAGGTAAAACCGATGTTATTAAAATTTATAAAAGTAAAACAAGCTATTAGTTATAATTATGTTGCATGCTCTTAGGATCTAGATAAGACGAGGTTTGAAATTTTGTTGTTTAGTAAGTTATGGCATCAGATTATTTAATGATTTACATTTTTTACAGGGATGGAACTTTCTGATTTATATCTCCTGTTATTTTCGTTTTGTCTTTTTTTTTTTTTTTTTTTTTTTTATGGCTCTAGCACACGTGCTACAGGGAAATCCCTAAAGCGCTACAGGAGCGACACGTGTGCGGAGAAAGCGATTCACGTTGTTCTTGAATCGCTGTAGATTGTACTCGATGGGAAACACAGTCCTGGGCAAACTATTCCAAAGGTATGATGTTCTCCATATAAAAGACTGCTTGAAAAGCGTTGTACGAGGAGTAACAAGCTGAACCTCATACGAATGTGAAGTATTAGCGCGACGTGTACTCCTAACATGCACCGCTCTGGGAGGAATTAAGCGGGCCACATCCTTCGAACACTTTCCATGAAAGTACTTGTAGAATCGGCTCAAGTCGCCAACCGTTCTTCGATGTTCCAGCGAATCAAGGCCGTCGGTCAGTTCCGGGTGTCCAATCAGACGAACAGCTCTTCTCTGAATAGAATCCAACAAATGCAGTGTATGTTTGGGAGCGGAGCTCCAAACATGGGAGCAGTATTCCATAGTTGGTCGAATTTGAGCTTTGTAAAGAATTAACAGTTGTTGTGGAGTGTAAAGCTCTCTGGTTCGAAACAATATTCCCAACTTTTGAGAAGCTCTCCTTGCTATGCCTGCAACGTGTTCATGCCAGGACTTATTTGTTCCCAAATTAACGCCCAAAAAAATTGAGTGACGATGGTAGAGGAATGGAGTGCCCCGCCATAACTATGTCGGGTTCAGCAACATTAACTTTTTTAGAAAAAACTGCCCCCTGGGTTTTTGTAGTGTTAGATTCCACTTGGTTACTGTCACTCCAAGATAGAATTTCTTTCAGGTCATTGTTAAGTTGAACGACTTCCCGCTGTCTGCGGATATTCGTCTGAGTCGATATCCTTCCGTATGTCAGACATATGTCCGAGCTTTCAAAGTGAATGAAGAGATAAGCGTACTGTCATCTGCAAAGCTGTAGATTGGGTTTCCGGTCTTTTCCAGCAGATCGTTAATGTAAATGAGAAAGAGAGTAGGAGATAGTATGGAGCCTTGGGGTACACCGGCGTTGATAGTGAAGCTGTTAGAAAGAAATCCGTCGACTGCCACGCGTAAAGAACTCTCTCTGAGGAAACATGAGAGCCATAAAGAGAACTTTTCAGACATACCATAAGAGCGTAGCTTAGCCAACAGTCCATCGTGCCAAACACTGCCTTGGATATGTCAAGAGCAACCTCTCGAGATTCTCCAAAGTGTTCAATTGCATTATTCCAAACATGTGTTAATAATGTTGAATCCTTCAAGATATTTTAGAAGATGCTGATTGATAGCCTTTTCCATGACTTTCGATATTATTGAAAGCAGTGCGACTGATCGGTAGTTATTTGACAAGGCCTTCTTGCCTTTTTTAGGTATTGGCTGAACTGTGGCACATTTCCAGCAGAAAGGAAATATTCCCTTTCTGTAAGATAAATTGATAAGTCTACAGAAAACTGGTGTTAGTTCCCTCACACAGTTTTTAAGAACTATGGCAGGTAATCCGTCAGCGTCAGAAGCTTTTTTGGTAGCGTATCATTAAAATACATTTAATGATACGCTCTCTGAAGACATCCATCCATCCATCCGGCATCCTTGACTGCGCTATGGGAATAGTAGAATCCTTAGTTAAATATCTTTAATATACTTTTGGTTCAAATTAATTGAAGATCCCCGATAAGTTTGTGCAGCCCTTGATATAATGAAAAGACGATCCTTGATCTAGCAATCACCATCTAGGTCTGGATAATCTTTAAACCACATGTGAGTAACATGTGGTGTTACACATAATCCGTTGCTATTAAATCTTTGGCACGGAAAGCACAGGTAGAGCATTAAAAGAGAAAGGTTCAGTTTGGACTGTAGAGTATCTTTGAAGCGGACGAGCTCACAACTGGTTAGCTAGTGTAAAGAGTTGTGGAGAGAAATAACCCACGTCTCGTTTGAATACCTGATCATATGAGGTCCAAGATAATACGATGCGATATCGGCTAAAAAAAGGGATTTAGTTACTTTCACGGCACTTGAACCCTTTTGAGAAACTCGTACAATATGGAAAGTGCAGCAAGTAAAGATCTGATGAACGATAAGTTGTGAGATACTGGATGAGACAATCCTAGAATCTCATAAGGACATTTAACCCTCAGTATATTAAATCCCAATCAAATTAAACAGGACAGATCTAAAAATATTGACCAGTATCCTTACAAAAAGCCTTAGAAGACAATGCCACTTAAATGAGCACCTAACCTACATCGAGATCGAAAATGATTTAGATCACAGATAACAGATAAGAATTAGGTAAGAAAGAAACAGCTCTTCATCTAATTGTGTCTTATCCGGCAAGCACACAAGTAACTTAAACTTACTTAAACTTACTTGGGATCCCGAATAATTCTGAACCAGGAGTCAATCAAAGGGATTCAACCTGATTGTTATCATTCTTGAAAACGGGTTTATAACGGGCCCTTGAGAAGCCAAGTACTGTAGGTATTTATGTCACCTGTCACGTGTATTTCTACATCTTAATATTGTAGGTTACTTTTGTACCGAGTCTGGATTACAAGTGAATATACAAGCAAATGTATTCTTAATCTAAAGTATTTTGTTATTTTTGACGCAATACATTTTAGAAAGTCTTACGAAACAAGAAAATCTCGCGAATAATTTTGACATTTCGTGTAATGAACTTTTTTTACTTGCCAAATTTTGTTCAATTTAAAGTTAAGTACGTCCCTGCGTTTTTATTTTACTTAACTTCAAAGTCACGCAACTTTAGTGCTGGCGAAATTATCATAACCTATGTATATGGATGTTTTTAAAATATGTATCTCTAGCTAGTTACTTAGAGCTTATCCGGGGATTTGGGTCTACATTGGAAAATTTCGTGCTTTTCTGATAACAACATAACGTTGGAATTGAAATAATTCTCTTTTGTGCTTTTTGTATTTAAGCTAATTTTATTTATTTATACAAAATCGTATCGCTAAGGCAATGCTCTAAACGCAGTTCAGTTTTAATATTTTTTTTTCTCTTTTTTTTATTATTTCAACATCTAACAATTTTGTATAGTTTTTTGTATACAGTCTGTCAAGTAAGAACGTGTTCGCAATGATTCATTTTTGGTAGATGCGATTCTAGCGATTCAACAAAATATCGGTAGAGGGAACCTGTGTTTACGACACCTTTTAATGAAAGTATTAGTCGACTACGAACTTTCGTCGAAATCACATAAAATTCGAAATGAGGCACTTATTTTCGCATCGGTTCGAGGCAGTCTTTCTTTTTTCTTATCCAAGGGGGCCTAAATGACATATTCTGCTGTCATATCAAAAAGTCGGCATCGTTTGGGAAGAAGTGGGTAAATCATTTTAATGAGACGAAAAATATCGACGACGGCTCGGTAGGCAAAGTCACTCCAAATGTCGAAAAACGAATTGTTTTTTGTTTTCACTGTATCCGAAATTGATGCTGCGTCAAGGAGCAGCAAAATTAAGAAAATCGGGTTTGAGTGTGTCCCAAGAGACCACTCGACAACACCTTCTTGCTCATGTTGTTAAATTCCGAAGAAACCTTTGCTGGGTGAAAATTACGTCGCGAAGCGGTTCGCTTGGGCCCACGATAAGATACTAGAGTGGCCCTCACAATCGCTGGACGCGAACCCTATTGAAAACGTTTGGTCCCTTGTTAAGAGAAAGCTTAGAGGAAAGCCTCCATGGACTTCGACTCAGTTGTCTCGCGAAATTTAAAAAATTTGCAGAATATGCAGAAAATCTCGTCGACAGCATGCCAGGCAATTATTGACGCAGAACACCATTGGACAACTTATTAAGATAATTGCGTCGTTGTTAGAACACATTTTTTTCAAGAATCCGAGCGGTCACGTTCTTACTTGACACATTGTAGTTATTTTATATCTGTTTCAAAAGCTAATTTTTAGTTCAAATTTCTGCTTCAGTTTCTGTCAATTTCTACAAAAAATATCCCCCAATAAGCAGTCAAAAATGGCCGATGGTATTTTTAGATAACGTGCCATAAAACATATCTTAGTAAAGCGAAATACCAAAAACCACTTCTGATGACATTACCATATTCACAAATTGTTCCAGCAAAATAATACAGAAAAGTAATATTTTTTCTATTGGACATGCAGCATGCGCTTAAGAGGTGTCAGTTCTTTTCTTTATTAACCTCTTGTTTTATACATTATATTTTTTATTAGTGTTCCGTAATCTTATGACTTCGATGTCTGTCTGTCACGAAACTATTTGTCATAGAACGTTGAAATTTGGTAATAGTATAGGAAAAACCTTACTAGGTAAAAACACGAGTAATATATATATATATATATATATATATATATATATATATATATATATATATATATATATATATATATGTATATATATATATATATATATATATATATATATATATATATATATATATATATATATATATATTTTATTTATTTATTTATTTATTTTTTTTACTGCACTTTACAAATTGATCACAGAGATCTTTCCAATTACAAAGTAATAGAACTTAAATTAACTTAATTTAAATAATATTACATAATAATCTACATACACTTAAAACAACGCACGCAATTTAGTTTTGAAAAGACTGCACTTATCATTAAATATATCTACACTATTCTGGATTCTATTTTATAGCATGCAAGCATTATACAATGGAGATCCCAGGTAATGGTTATTATGGGCTACATCTGATATATAGAAAGTTCTATGATTTCTTGTGGTGTACGTTGGCACACTAAAATATAAGTTGGACAGAAATGCCGGGTCATCAATGAGCCATTCACTACTTTGTACAAGTAGAGCATGCAATATTGTTTTCTACGTTTCTCTAAGATTACCATCCCATAGCGTTCGTGCAACAGTGTAGAAGAGATCATAGAGTTATATGAACCGGTTTGTTTATAATGCATGTAACGCATCATTTTATTCTGTATCAATTGAAGTGTTCGCTTGTGACAATTATAAAAGGGTGACCATACGATACTCGCATATTCTAATATGCTTCTAACATAGGATATGTATAGCTGTTTTATGCAATTTGTACTTTTAAAATCTTTTGTGCTTCTGACAATTAAGCCATACATTTTGTTCGCTTTACTTGCTGTATAACTTACATGATAGTTAAACGTCAATTTGGAATCAAAAATCATCCCTAAGTTCTTTGTCTTATCCTCATACAAAAGTGGGACATTCTCAATACTATATGTAAACTTTATCGGCTTCAGTTTTCTAGTATAAGAAACAACAGTACACTTACTTACACTAAAGTAAATCCTATTGTCAATTGCCCATTTTGCAACGTTGTCTATAAAATTCTGCAAAATCCGGCAGTCAGCTGGCGATCTGATTTCATAATAAAGTTTTAAGTCGTCAGCAAATAACAGGCAGGATGCATTTTTAACTACACCGTTGATATAGAATAAAAAGAGCAGAGGTCCTAGGTTGGACCCCTGCGGAATCACGGATGTAGGTGTAAAAGGTTTGGACTCATATCCCTTTATCTTTACTACATGTTCACGATTATAAAGGTAAGATTTTAACAACTCAATTAAATTCACGTGGAATCCAAAATCCTTCTCCAGCTTATTCAACAATATCGCAAATGAGACCTTATCGAATGCCTTTTCAAAGTCTGTATATACAATATCCATTTGGCCGCGCCGATTTAAGACATCTGACGTTGCCTGCGTTACCGTTAATAAATTACTAATGATAGATCTACCCTCCATAAAGCCGTGCTGATAAGTACTTATACTGTGACGAACCGAGTTTGATATATTGTTATAAATAATCTTCTCAAAAACTTTAGCTGCCATTGAGAGTATTGCAATTGGTCTATAGCTCTTTATATGGTTTTTGTCACCCTTTTTAAAAACTGGACATATTCTTGTTCTTTTCCACAGGTGGGGAAACATTTTTATTTTAAGACTCAAATTAAACAAAAACAGTAGCGGATAACATAATATATCCTCAAAGCCCTTAAATATGTATGGAGGAATGCCGACTGGGCCTGTTGCTCTACCGTCCTTCAACTTCTTCAATGTCTCCACAACATTAACTACATATATCAATTTTGTCAATTAGAACACCTTGATGATTGACACTTTCAACACTATCATTACTGCTACCTAAATCATTAGAGTAGACGCTTTCAAAGTAATTAGCAAATGCATTAGATATTTCATCCCCTCCATTAAACTCCTCTATATTGAAAAACATTTTATTTGGTATGTGCAATGACCCTTTTTTGTTATTTATAAAGGACCAAAAAGAACGAGGGCTTATTCCAATATTGTTCTGTACTGTTATCAAGTACGCACATTGAGCACTTCTTATGCCCTTTTTCAGTCGAGCCCGTATTTTTTTAAATTCTAACAATACCATTAAATCATTAGTCCTTTTATATTTTTTTCTCAATTTTGCTTTATACTTGAGTTTATTTATTATTTCTATGTTAAACCAAGTAGGATAATTTTTTGATTTATTATTAGTTTTAGGTATGCACTTATTAAATATGTCATATAGTTTCTCATAAAAGCCGTTGAGGGCTAAATTAACATTATCATAAGATTCAAGAATTATATATATATATATATATATATATATATATATATATATATATATATATATATATATATATATATATAATGTAATACTTGCTCACTATCTCGAAAAGTACCAATCAGAAAATTTTGAAAAAATTCTGGAATATTCTCCACGGGGTGTAGATTGAACGAAAATTATCACGAGAGCATTACCCTTACTAGCAAGCGACAAACAACAAACAACAATTACAAGGTCATCAGTTTTCAGTAAAGATTGGAAACAAACTTTGTGAAAAACTCATTTGGGGTGTGTTTTGTGAAGTCACTGGTCATTTTATACCTCCGTAACAAAATTTTTTATTTTAAAAGCAATCAACGTACGGAACACTAATTGCACAAGTTCAACTTGCATTTGACCGGTAATTTTAAATCTAATTTCGAACAAAGAAAAAAAACGTTCTTAAAATCACATTGTTTAACTGGAATTAAATAAGGTACAATTAATTAGAAATAACACCAGCTATTAGTAGGTATGTCAACTAATACTACAGAAAAATAATATGTTTTTCCTATTGGGCATACAGCTGATACCTAGAAAGCCAAAAAGTTATTAATCAGTAGCTTTAATTTGAGTTATATCGTAAGGTTGTCAGTCAGCATAAATGAAATGTCTTGAAGGATGTGATTTTCGCAAATAACAGTTTACAGGAGATCTTCTAACCTATGTCTTTTATCTCTGGAATCACGAATGAATATTGTGGAGATTCTTAATCAATTGTATTTGGTATAATTTAATGCGTTCCACCGTGTTTGACATGTCCGATTGTTTAATAAGCCACGCTTTTCAGGTACTCGTACCTCTAAAATGTTTTATTTATGACTCTCGAGTATCCACAGAAAAATAAGTTATTTATACAGGGTGAGTTAACGATAGAGTAAAGTTCATTATCTCATTTGTTTCGGGAATGACGGAAAAATGTTAAATACAATAGTAAAAATATTGTTAGAATGTTAAGGTGCACAGTTTAAAATTATTTTTGAGTATACAGGGTACTTCAAGAAAGTGTGGCCGATATAACAAATGTTTTTTTTTTAAATAGAACATCCTATTTTCTAATTTATTTTTAAATTCTGCTTAAAATTTTATAACTTTTTTGTGAATAATGTTATATACCTAAACCTAGTAGTTTTTCTAACATTTTAATTTTTTGAAAAAAAATACTAGTTTTCAGTTTTGTAAAAAATTGCCAGTAGCGCCATTGTTTCTGAAGGTGGAATACTCATAATTGGTACGAGCGTTCTATAGAGATGAAAAAAAGATATGTAAAGAATTTGAATTAGATGCTACAGGGTGTTCAAAATAAATTTATGCATTTCGACTATTTTAAATTGAAAAATCTAAAATGTAGGCAATGTCAAATTTTGACAATGCCTACATTAAGCAAGTAAAAATAGCTTAATTTGTTTTAGTAAGTGCCGTATAAAGGTAACAGTTATGGATTTTCCTAAAAATGAAATAATTGATACGGTTTATATGCTGGGCGAGACGGGAAAAAATGGTCTTTTTGTAGTAAGGCTTTACGGAGTGAAGTACCCTAATAGACGTATACCATGTAGAAAATCTTTTCAGTGCTTAATAGAACGGTTTGATGGTAGTGATAGCGTTGAGTATACGAAACGGAAAATAGTAAACCAGAATACTATCAATGAGGAAAAAGAAATAGAGATTTTACTTCATGTTGAAAATAATTCCCAAGTCAGCAGCTGTCAACTAGCTGATTTATCTGACACATCCCAATCTACTGCTAATAGCACCACGAGAAAATACAAGTATTATCCCTTTCATATTACTTAACAGGACAATAATGCACTTTATGGTATGGAAAGTGAAGGAAAATATAGTAAAACGACTAAACATGTGTATTAAAGTACACGGTCATATTTTTGAATATTTATTATGTCATAGTAATTAATCATTAATTAAGTTAAACTATATTAAAATTATTATTACCTATTTGTTTATGTTTTCACAATAGCGTAAGTGAATTAAAAACAAGGGTAAAAATTGAAAAATTCAAAATAAATTGAAAACTATTAGAAATAGGTATATGACATACTTAAAAAAAGTTGGAGAGTTTTGTAAAATCTATCAGAAAAAATAATAATATTCAAGATGTGCCACTTAAAAAATTTGAGATTTTTAAATTAAATATAGTCTAAATACATAAATTTATTTTGAACACCCTGTAGCATCTAGCTCAAATTTCTTTACATATAACTTTTTTCATCTCTATAGAACGCTCGTACCAATTATGAGTATTCCACCTTCAGAAACAATAGCGCTACTGGCAATTTTGTACGAAACTGAAAACTAGTATTTAAAAAAAAAAAATTAAATATTAGAAAAACTACTAGGTTTAGGTATCTAACATTATTAATGAAAAAGTTATAAAATTTTACGCAAAATTTAAAAATAAATTAGAAAATAGGATGTTCCATTTCAAAAAAACGTATTGTATTTAACATTTTTTCGTCATTCCCGAAACGAATGAGAAAATGAACTTTACTCTATGGTTGACTCACCCTGTACATTTGAATGACCACTGTAAACTATAATGTAGAAAGTACGTGTAATATTTGTTCTAATACACAGAAAAATATTTGTTGGTTTAGCAGATTCTGATGGTTTGCAAGTTTTGATTAGGACATTATATTAAGTGCGTTAACGTCAATATGAAATAGATATTATTATTGTGATACAAAGATATAAATCCATTTAAAAAAAAAAAATAGATTTCATTTTCTAATTTGTTATTCATATTTCAAATAGTTAGAAATCCGGTGTTACTTATTATTAAATCATAATCAAATAAATTTAAGTATCGTGAAGCTCAAGTGCTAAAGACAACCCTATAAGGGGGAGTCCAAAACAAGCTGCAAAATTAAATTTCATACTTAATATAAGTAAAGCAATTTGCGAAAGGGTCTAACCGCAAAATATCTTGCTGACACTTGGTTTCCAAGTCGCAACAAGATTCAAAAAGCAGATAAGTGTGATTAGTACCTATTTCAGAAAACTCTGTTGTAGAGAAAACCTATATGAAGTATTTGTTGTAATATTGTAGCTTTTATTTTTTGGCGTAGCCTGTAGTTTTTGAATAAACGGCATTAAAACGCAGTAACCTCTTTTAACTTTAGCTTTTATAAGGTTCGTAAAACAGATTTTAAAGATATACTGCCTCGGTAAGTCGCCGTGTCTATATTTTCAGTGTATTGAATGTCCGAAGCTTAGATTCACTAGCTAGTTTTGGAATTTTCACTTGTTTGGCTTTTTGTATTTCTGGATAAAGTCCATGATTTTATCTTCGATATTGTCCTTGTTAATAACACATATGTTTTGGTTGAGTTCAGTTTAGATTGACAGATCTATATTGTGTTTGAAATGAACTACTCAACTAGTATTAGTACGTAAGAGATGTAACTGCAAATTTTCTTACTCTTATATTTCTTTTGTAAACTGTAGCTTTAAAACACAGCGGTTGGTAAATCTGGTTAGTCTTTATATAAATATATTCCTGTATTCTCTTATTTTTATTTTATTTCAATGACAATCACTCGATACGCCCTGATTTTCTGAATCTTTTTTAGATAAGCATAGTTGATGAGAATTATTCCATGCGTATCCCAAAGTACAGAGACCAAAACCTGCCCAGCCGAATGTTATGTCTTTGGTAGCTTTGGGCGGTTTTCACCAGCTGCTGTCTACTCAGCGGGCTGCCGAATTGATTTCGGTGGATAGTGATGGATCCATGTTTTATTCATTGTCACATATCGAATGAAAAATTCCTTTTTACTGCAATTAAACAGGCTCAAACAGTGCTCAGAATAATAACCACGTTGTTATTTTTGGTCTGCTGTGACCAACGCGGTACCCATTTCGAACAGAGGTTTCTCATGTCCAAATGTTTATGCAAAATACAACCAACACGTTCTCTCGATATCCTTAGGGTGTCAGCTATCTCACAAAATTTCACTTTACGGTCATCCAAAGCAATTTTGTGGATTTTTATTATGTTTTCCGGTGTAATCATCTTATTTGGGCGTCCAGAGCGTTCAGCATCATTTGTCTCTGTAGGACCCCGTTTAAATTCAGCATATCAGTAAATGATGAGTGATTTCCAGAGGCAGAATCCCCGTAACATTTATCAAGCTATTGCTTTTCTTGAACGGTATTTTTTCCCATCAGAAAACAGTGTTTAATCAACACGCAAAATTCGATTTTTTCCATTGTTTTGAAAATATCAAAAGTAGCGCCACTAAAACCATTGTAACGCAAACTAATCGTCGAAATATTATGAAACTCTGTCACGTATAGTTCGAAGCTGGGTATTTCCCAAAAATCATATGGATTTTTTGTAAAAGGGAGGCATCTATGTGTCAGACCAAAAACTTTTCAGCCTAATTGTTATATATTTATATATATATATATATATATATATATATATATATATATATATATATATATCTATATATACATATATATATATATATATATATATATATATATATATATATATATATATATATATATATATATATATGAAAACTAGTTGAGGATTTTGTTAGATACGGCAACTTTTGCTTTCTCTCTCTTTATTTGTTATATATATATATATATATATATATATATATATATATATATATATATATATATATATATATATGTATACATATATATATATGTATATATATATATATATATATATATATATATATATATATATATATATATATATATATATATATATATATATATATATATATATATATATATATATATATATATATATATATATATATATATATATATGTTAATGGAGAGGGATGGAGAAATGTGATTTCCTGACCAGGAGTACATTTTAGATTCAAAAGTGAGTCAGACAGTCAAGCTCCGACCAAGAAGCAACAATAATGCCCAGCGAGATTTTGGCGAACCATCTGTAACTTTTAAGTTTAAACAATACTGACCCAGGGATGTTTTCCTGGACCGACAAGGAGACATAATTTGAGGTAAGTAACTTATTTTTATGTTTGAAATTCATTAAATATAACACACTATTTATTATTGAGTGTTGTGTGTTCATATAATTCTTTATTTTACATAATCTCATCTCCTAATTTTCAAGATAATCCACATGTAAAAATAAAATTTGTTGGTCGCAAAGCTATTAGAATCTTCATTTTTATAACATAAAGTTAACCACAAATAAACCTATATCCAAGATTAAACAATCAAGAATATATATATATATATATATATATATATATATATATATATATATATATTTATATATATATATATATATATATATATATATATATATATATATATATATATATATATATACAGGGTGCCCCATCAGTACGGAATAATGATTCCACAGCATTGATTAATCAGCGTGTCAAAAAAATGTTTAAATAAAAGTTATAAGGTGTTATATGGAGTATATGATGACGTTGGCAATAAAATGTTTTGAACTGTCAGTTTGAAGAAATTACCCCATCTTGATTTTTTTTTAAATAGAAAGCCCTGTATGTTTTTTCATTTTTAAGTCCTACTGAAAATTCTAGATATTATTTGTCTAACATACCATATGTCTAAATTGAACTGTTTTGGAATTATTGTCATTTGAATGTTAAAATTAAAAAAAGACAAAAAAAAAATATATTTATGAATACTCTAGGTTTATTTTTAAGGTAACAATTGCTCAAAATGCCTACCGTTAACTGCGAGGCAATGAACCAATCTGTCATAAACAGCCTGAACAGAGTGTTGCAGAGAATCAGAGGTGATCTGTGCTACTTCATATTTAATGCTTTGTTGTAAATCTTCTACAGTTTCATATTGACTTCGATAAACTTTGGTTTTCAAATAACTCCATAAAAAAATTTTGGTGGCATAAGGTCGGGACTTCAAATATCTACGAACATTGATTTCATAGTGAGGAGGTACTCCGTCCTGTTGATACTATAGATTCCTGATAGGAGTATCCAAATTATTTTTGTCGGGAAAAAGACCTGCACAAATTGAAATAACTTGCTCTTGGAGTAACTGTAAATACCGCTGTCCTGTAAGATTTCCAACGTTAAAAAAGGAACCAACGATATGACGTCCACAAATCCCTGTCCACGCGTTTATCTTTTGTGGTCTTTGAGAATGACTGTCGATTATCGAGTGGGGATTCTCAGTAGACCAGTACCGGCATTTATGCCTGTTAACTATTCTGTCAAGACAAAATGTGGCCTACTCAGAAAAAAATTATTATGAATTAGGTTAGGATCATTATTGATTCGTTCCATCATGATCTCGCAAAATTCAACGCGTCTATCGAAGTCATTTTCAGATAATTCTTGCAATAGAATGGGTTTTTAAGGATGCAATATTTCTTCATACAGTTTACGACTTAAGGTACCTTTACTTATGTTGTGGTCCAAACAAAGCTGGCGAGTGGCTGTATGGAGATTTTCTGTAATTTCCAATAAAACATCTAACTTTTTATCATCAATTGTTTTAACTTTTGGAGGTCCAGATTTAGAACGATCTTTAACATAACCTGACTTTCTAAATCGTTTTAATGTTTTGCTAACTACGGATTGGGTAATATAAAAGGTTCTCGATTCGGATATAAAGGTCACACACTTCCTATTGTGTTCTCCTACGGTCTCCGTAACCAATCTTCATTAACGAAGTGATTCTTTCAGTTTCTGTTAAATGTACCGTTATGATATTACCCTCAAATTACAGTTTCACAAAATGCACTAATAAATAATGACTTTTTAGTCAATAAATCATTTTTTGACGCGTTAAGTCGTTACCTGACAGTAAATGTTTGACACAAACCAGCAGTAAAAAAACATTGATCTTCTTAATTTCAAATATCAATATTTCCAAAAATAGTTCAATTTAGACATATGGTATGTTCGACAAATAATATCTAGAATTTTTACTCAAAAATAAAATAATATACAGGGCTTTCCAATTGAAGGTGGCGTAATTTCTCCGAACTTACAGTTTAAAACATTTTATTGTCAACGTCAGCATGTGCGCCGTATAATACCCTATAACTTTTATTTGAACATTTTTTGACACGCTGACTAATAAATGCTGTGGAATCATTATTCCATACATATGAAGCACCCTGTATATATATATGTATATATGGTATATATATATATATATATATATATATATATATATATATATATATATATATATATATATATATATATATATATATATATATATATATATATATATATATATATATATATATATATATATATATATATATATATATACATATATATATATATATATATATATATATATATATATATATATATATATATATATATATATATATATATATATATATATATATATATATATATATATATATATATATATATATATAGTAACTAATCTATAGAAGCATGGGAAACTGACAGATGAAGCAGCTAAATCGCTAATGATTTTTAATTATACTTCACCAACATTCTATGGGCTCTCAAAAATTCATAAATTTCAGCTAGATATGAGACCCATTATTTCATCCCGTAATGCCCCTATCAGCAAATGGTCAACTTTTGTTTCTGAAATTTTATCTAAAATATATGTTAAAGAAAATGACTACTATGTAACTGACTCCTTTGAATTTACTAACTTTATAACTAGCAGGAAATTTCCTAAAGGTTTCGTATTGATTAACTGGGATGCTGTTTCTTTATATACAAAACATCCCTCTTCAATTAGTAATCAAGAGTATCAGAAAGCATTGGAATGATGTTCAAAAATATACTAATTTAACGCTTAACAATTTTCTTGAAATTTTGGAGTCTATTTTTTAGTCACCTTACTGCAAAATAAATCAGCGTTTTTACAGACAAATAATAAGCACTCCAATGGATGATAATCTTTCTCCAATAATAGCACAATATGTACTGGATAACCACTTGAAAGAAACCATATCCAAACTTTCTTTCCATTACCTTTTTTGAAGAAATATGCTGATGACATTATCACCTCAGTACCAAATGATGGATTCGATGAGATTCTTAGAATATTCACTAGCTTTCACCCTAAACTTTAATTCACAATCGAGGAAGAAACAAACAACAGTGTGCCTTTTTTAGACACATATATCAAACCAACCAACTTAGGAAGATATATCTACTTCCTTTCCCTCCACACCACGAAAATCAAAATTAATATGATTTTGGTCCATAATAGAGAGGATCTCTCATTTCTCTCTCAGATTTAGTAATTTAAATAGACTTCGATATATATTGCATAATAACTCCTATCAAATTAAGATGTTAAATAGACTACTATTTAACTCAATATCATTTATTCCTCAACAAGGTAATAATCTGACTCCTGACATCAGTGCCTTTCTTTCTGAAAACCGAATTTTATATTATTACTCTTTCCCTTATTTCAAAGACATTCCCACAAAAGTCACTAAGCTTTTTAAAATTCAACCTAATTTAAATTGCTTTCAAAAATTCAAAAACAATTAATAATATTTTCACCCATTTAAAAGATAAAGATGAAACTATGAAAGTCTCTGAAGTAGTATACAACATCCCTTTTCACATGGATTTAATTTTAATGAAACCAAAATCATATGTAATAAGGTAATATCAACAAAAGAATCTTTAACGAAATGGTGGACATTCACTTAAAACCTAATACTATTCATAAAAAACTGATATTGAATATTTAAGCTCAATTTACTCAAATCTATTGCAGGTCAGCTGACAAAATGATAACTTACAAAATTTATGAGACATATCTTTACCAGATGGTAAAAAGACGCTGATCTTAAGAACAGAAATGTACACATATAAAAATTTTTTCAAATAAAATTACCCCAAAATTACACTGCTGCTCGTAGCCTGCCTAATAAAATGGAAGAAACTATATTTTTAAACATTTTCTGTTGTAATTTTCTCAATTTTCCTCATAGATACGAACAACAATGTTAATTTTCATTTAAAGAAATTGTCCTACTAATCACCACTTAGCAGTAAGTAATTTTTTTATGTTAATATTTTGGGTTCTTTCTTTTGTAAACCTTAGAAACTAATTTTCTACTATATTTATAACCCTGAAGAAGAAAATAAAGTATTTTTGAAAGCTCAGCGTAGCTAAAAAGATGTGTAAAATTTTTAGCCCTATTTCCATGATCGCTTACCCCAAGAATTTCAAGTTTGCTATATATATAGTAGATATACATTTCCTTTGGCTAAATGCGATAGAACATAGTATTAAAATTTCTCAATTAAATAAATTTAAATATCATCATAAAACCCAAGTGTTAAAGACAACCCTATAAGGGGGAGTCCAAACAAGCTACAAAATTAAACTTCAAACTAATAATATAAGTAGAGAAACTCGCGAAAGGGTCTAACCGCAATATCTTGCCGACACTTGGTTTCAAAGTCGTAACACCTTCATTTTCGGCAACTTTTGACTTAATAAGAACAGCAGTTTGGCTCGTGAAGTTTCAAAGTTCGAAATCTTATCACTGTTCTAACGGTGCCTCAGTGGTGGCATCTGGTGTTGTTTTGGAAAATGCTAATGTCAGTTTTAATATCGAGAGTTTCCGGCCTTAAAGAACAGTTTGATGAAGATTATTCAGAAATGAAAATTACGAATTGTTCTTGTTTGATTAAACGTTGTCCTTGAATCGATTTTTAGTATTTAGTATCAAGAACTGGAATATGGAACATATATTTTTCATGACATGAACAGGTACTGTTTTAGAAATAATCAACAAAAAGCAGGCATTATACCTTTACGATTCTACGTATATTGTTCCTAAGAGCTGCTATCACCTCTATTGATCAGTACTCTACAAGTACAGTTTGAAAAGTTGAATCTTGAAAGGGAAAAAAAAATTTTGCCCAAATTTTATTTAGGTTTCAACATAATCTAATTCTATGTCTGTACATTTTGCCCAACGAGTTTCTAACTTTGTTAAACCTTCCAAAAAATATGATTTTTCAAAGTCATCAAAATACGCGTTTGCTTCATCGATGATCTCCTCGTTTGCTGCGAACTTCTTTCCATAGAGCCAATTTTTTAGATTTGGAAAGAGGAAGAAGTCACAGGGGGCTAAATCTGGAGAATAAGATAGATGAGGAAGCAGTTCGTATTTTAATTCCACAATTTTGGCATTCGCAATTGCAGCCGTGTGAGTAGGTGCGTTATCATGATGGAAAATAATTTTTTTCTTTGCTAAATGGGGTCGCTTTTGCATCAACGAAATGCCAAATCGATACAATAATGAAGCATAGTGCTGTGATAATTTTTCCTTTTTTCATGTAGTCAATGAAGATTATACCACGTGAATTCCAGAAAACTGTGGCCATAATCTTTCCAGCCGGCCGAACAGTTTTTGCTTTTTTCGGAGCACTCTCCAGGAGCAATCCATTGTTTCGACTGTTCTTTAGTTTTTGGAGTGTAATAATGTATCCACGTTTCATCTGCGATAACATATCTCACTAAAAATTTACTTGGATTGAGCTGAAACATGTCCGAACGCTGCTTCGAAATAATTAGGCAATTCCGTTTTAAATCGACCGTGAGCAAACGCGGTACCCCACCTTGCTGACAGCTTCCTCATGCCCAAAGGTTCATGTAAAATATTAAAAACACGTTCGTTTGAGATGTTTACCATGTTGACTATCTTGCGTATCTTTAGTTGACCGCCATTGAATACGATATCATGGATTTTAATGACCATTTCTGCGTTTATAACCTCATTTGGACGTCCCGGGCGATGAGCATTACTCGAGCTTGTACGACCACAATGAAATTCAATGAGCCACTTGTGCACCATTCCATATGATAGAGCGGAGTTCCCATCTTCTTAAAGTGTCTATTCGGTTGGAACGTTGGCAATCATTTTGGCTATTATTAGTTTATGCAGCTCTGAAAAGATCAATGTTGAGAACCAATTTCGTAGATTGTTTAGCTAGGAGATACATCTGCGTCCTCGTCCCCTTTTTCCAAAAACCTTTCCTTGAAGTATTTGATGTAGTAATCCATATCTGTGGGAATTTCTCATTATGTGCCCTAAATACTCCAATTTTTCTACTTTTACAGTTTCGAGAATTTCCAGTGTCTTGTTCATGCGACGTAAGACATCCTCGTCGGGAATATGGTCAGTATAAGAAATTTTCAAAATTCTGCGGTATAGCCATAATTCAAATGCCTCAAGTTTCTTCGAAGTGGCTTCAGTCAGCGTCCACGATTCCATACCGAAAAGAAGGACATTAAAGACATAACATCTTAGGAGTCTTATTTTCGTGCTCTATTTTATTGCTGAGCTTTTGAAAAGTGATGCCATTTTGAAGAATACGGCAAGGGACTTCCTGTGAATGATCCCACTGGTCGTTTATCATGGTACCTAGATATGAAGAATATTGTGGAGTTCTTTGTAATTGTTGATTGTTAACAATCAACAAGGTAGCAGGAACCGGCGACTTGCTGATTACCATGTACTTTGTTTTACTGATATTAAGTTCGAGACCGTATCGATTACTGACTTCGTTTATTTTTGACATAAGATGTTGTAGACCCGTTATCAGCCATAATCACCGTATCGTCAGCATACCGACTATTATTTATTCGCTCCCCATTAAGCAGTGTTCCTTCATCAACCTCTTCCAGAGCCTCTCTGAAGATTTGCTCAGAGTATATATTAAACAATAGTGGAGTGGAGTTCCCATAATATTTTTTAATCTTTCTTCAGTTTCGTTAATGTTTTTTCCACGTAAAAAAAATGTTTTATTAGAACACGAAACTTACTTTTTTTCCGTTTTAACAAACCTATTCACTTTAAAAAGCCGTAAAAATTTTTCTGTTCGACACGTGTACTTAAAACTTGGTGTGTAACCTTAAATTAGGTTGTAAATAACAACAATAAAAGGAGCCAGCGATTTGAAAGCCATCTCTTATGAAAGTCACTGATTTATCAAACAAGTCTCGTATGGATGCCATTTATATCAATAATCTTTTAAGTAATTAATATC
The DNA here is from genome assembly GCA_019049505.1 of Pachyrhynchus sulphureomaculatus. Classification (NCBI taxonomy): domain Eukaryota; kingdom Metazoa; phylum Arthropoda; class Insecta; order Coleoptera; family Curculionidae; genus Pachyrhynchus; species Pachyrhynchus sulphureomaculatus. Next base: position 48,535,480 of record CM032451.1, on the reverse strand, counting down.
GTATAAAATAGACTTGAAGGGTAACTAACCACCCTGGAAATAAATTCCAAAATTAACTAAATAACTCGGTTTCAGGACATACGGCAGTTATTCGGCTGATTGATTTTTATGTTGGGGCTGAGTGCATTAAACGGCGATCTCTCTCCTATTTAGTTGTCGTTTTATTGAATTGAATCTGTATCCAATGTGAGTGTTTCGCATTATGGCTCCACTTAGATAAATTGCTTACATTACTTTTAATGGGCTTTTTCTCAATGGGAAATTTTACGTATGTAAACTACCACTGGCAAATTGTAAAATATGCATTTATAGGGTAAATGTCTTTTATTATTGGGGGTGTGAATTAATTTTGAGGGATTTTTCAGTAAAAATATTGCCTTATTGTAAAAAAAAATGGTTACAAATTGGTTATCTAAAGTATTGTCCATCGTTAGCCGCTACTTTATCCCGTCTTTGTGGCAGCATATGAATACCACATTGAAAGAACGACCCGTTTTTTGAGGCTATCCACGAATCGACCCATTCTTTGGTATCGTCATAAGAATGGAAGCGCTGGTTAGACGGGTCGTACGTCATCGATCAGAATAAGGGGGAATCAGAAGGAACAGTGTCTGATGAGAACGGCGGGTGAGGTAGGACATCCCATTCAGGTGCTTCTAGCGTTTCCTTGACGAGTTCTGTTGGCCGCGCGTTGTCATATTGAAAAATTACTTTGTCTTGTCTTTTGGCATATTGTAACCGTTTTTCCTTCAACGCTCAGCCCAATTGCATCAGTTGTTATCGGTAACGTTCCTCAGTAATAGTTTCGTTGAGTTGGAGTAGCTCATAACACACTACACCCAGTTGAGTCCACCAGTTATATAGCATAAGCTGGGAGCAATGAATATTCGGCTTTAGCGAGGATGTTGATGGTTCACCGGGCTTTACCCATTATCGTAGTGCATCCATTTTTCATCACCAGTTACGATACGATGCAAAAAACCTTTCCGATTGTGCCGATGTTGTTCAAAGGTGAAAAATCGCTTTTCAACGTCTCTCGGCTTAAATTAGTATGGTGCCCAATTTCCTTGCTTTTGAATCATTCTCAGTGCATGTAAGCGCTTGGAAATGGTTGTAAGATCAACTTCTAATGATTCTGTAAGTCCTTTTTCCATTTAACATTGGTCTTCATCGAGCAGTGCCTCCAATTCTTCATCTTTAAACTTTTTCGGCTAGCCTGGACATTTTTTGTCTTCCGTGTCGAAATCACCACTTTTAAAGCGAGTACTCACATGTTTTTATCGATGGAATATAATCACCATAGGTTTCCGATAGAAATCTATGACTTTTAACGACTGCCAATTCGAAGAAATTACGGTATCTCAATGTTTTTTAAAAGGAAAGCCCTATATATTATTTTATTTTTGAGTCCTACTAAAAATTCTAGATATTATTTGTCTAACATCCCATATGTCATAATTGAACTATTTTGGAATTATTGTCATTTACTGTCAGGTAACGATTGAATGCGTAAAAAAATAATTTATTGACTATTGATAAAATTGATTAATTGATTGCTGCGTTTTGTGAGAACTGCAATTTCAGCGTTTATATTATAAAGGTACATTTAACAGAAACTGAAGGAATCATTTTGTTAATGATGGTTGGTTACGGATACCGTAGGAGACCTCCTGTTGTGGTCTCCTACGGTATCCGTGTGTGATCTTTTTAACGCGAAATATCCGAATCGAGGACCTATTACCCAATCCGTAGTTACCAAACATTAAAATGATTTAGACAATCAGGTCATGCTAAGGATCATTCTAAATCTGGACCTCTAAAAGTTAAAATAAGCGATGAGACAAAGGTAGATGTTTTATTGGAAATTACAGAAAATCTCCATACAGCTACTCGTCAGCTTTTCCCAGACCACAACAAGTACCTTAAGTCGTATACTGAATGAAGAAAAATTGCATCCATATAAACCCATTCTATTGCAAGAATTATCTGAAGATGACTACAATAGAGGCGTTGAATTTTGCGAGGTCATTATGGAACGAATCAGTAATGATCTTAACCTAATTCGTAATATTGTTTTTTCTGTCGAGGCCACATTTTGGTCTTAACGGAAGAGTTAACAGGCATAACTGTCGGTACTGGTCTACTGAGAATCCCCACTGGATAATCGACAGTCATTTTCAAATACCACAAAAGATACACGTGTGGGCAGGAATTTATGGACGTCATATCACTGGTCCCTATTTTATCGATGGAAATCTTACACGTCATCGGAATTTACAGTTACTCCAAGATCAAGTTATTCCAACTTGTGCAGGACTTTTTCCCAATGAAAATAATTTTGATACCCCTAACAGGAATCTGTGGTATCAACAGGACGGAGCACCTCCTCACTATGAAATCAATGTTCGTAGATATTTGGTAACCATTTTTCCTAATCAATGGATAGACAGAAGAGCTGCTGTAGAATGGCTTGCAAGGAGTCCCGATCTTACGTCACTCGATTTTTTTTTATGGGATCATTTGAAAACGAAAGTTTACCGAAGTCGACCCGAAACTGTAAAAGATTTACAACAAAGAATTCGATATGAAGTAGCACAGATCATCCCGGTTTCTGTGCAAAACGCTGTTCAGGCTGTTTACGACAGATTGGATCATTGTCTTGCTGTTAACGGTAGACATTTTGAGGAACTGTTACCTTAAAAATAAACCTAGGGTATTTATTAATTGCTTTTTTGTCTTTTTTTGATTTTAAAATTCAAATGACAATAATTCCAAAACAGTTCAATTTACAGAAATGGTATGTCAAACAAATAATATCTGGAATTTTTAGTAGGACTCGAAAATAAAATAGTATACCGAGCCTTCCATTTAAAAAATCAAGATGGTGTAATTTCTTCGAACTGAGCGTTTAAAACATATTATTGTCAACGTCAGCTTGTGCGTCATATAACACCCTATAACTTTTATTTAAACATTTTTTGATACACTGATTAATAAATGCTGTGGAGTTATTATTCCATGGGGCACCCTGTATATAGGCAATAGCTAAAGCTTAATACTGGCCGTACCGAACTTGAGTTAACTAGTATATAAGTAATATGTTTTAACAGCAACCAATATTTTTAAAATTAGTTGCTGATACTTTTGTTAAATGCCTAGCGGTAACGAGTAGAAATGAAGAGAACAATTCCAACTAATAAAAACCGGTCAAGTGCAAGTTGGATCGGATTCAGAAAAGACACCCCAAGTGAGTTTTCAATAAAAGAATTAAGAGCCCATATTACAAACATGTCTAGTCAGATACTGACTCAGCAGGTAATCAGACCAATAAGAATAAGACAAAAAGTTCTATGTGGCATGTATATATCTTAAGATCCAATATGTATTTTCACGTTTTTCTTAGCCAGTAATGTATAATAATTATAGCATCTTAGCTATCTAATAGCCAATAAATCAATCCACCTCAATCTAGAATCTAGTGGTAAAAGCTTAAAAAATATTTTACTACCTAAACCTACCATAATTATAATTTAAAAGGCATACACTGACGTGTATGTCTTTTAAATCCTGCTGATACTGAATGTTTGTGATTTGCCTTTTTACCTATAACGAGCTCTGATATGGAGCCAAATATTCATTTCCAAGTCTTGTGATTCGTAGATAGCACGTCTGGGTAGTCTAAAGTTTTAGCAGCACGTACTTTTGATGCAAAAGCATAGTTTTCTTCCTCTAATGCCGATACACATCTCTTTATATATATATATATATATATATATATATATATATATATATATATATATATATATATATATATATATGTATATATATATATATATATATATATATATATATATATATATATATACATATAGGGTGTTATGGAAATCATTGTATATATTGGAACTCACACCTCCTTGTAGCAAGACCGATTGCATAAAATTCACCTTAAATAGCGGATCTCAATAATAAAATGAAAAAATCAACCCTAAAAAAATGATCCAATAAATGAAATTAAGATATTGTTTTCGCTCCGCCACTGGTAAACAAAACAACTAAATAATATGGCCGTTTGTTAATAAAAACGTGACATTTACCGTGTTGGTGGGATTTAACTCAGCGCAGGTGCATTTTACGAACAGCAACAGAGCTAGTTCGTACCATGGTAGCCTTTTAGGTGCGGCTTGGATTGGCGGTAAAATCCACTTTGGCCCTTTTTTCAATTTTTGAAAAATGTTCGAATATAAAAGCAAAAATATTAAATATGCTTCTACATCACTCCACGTGTCACCCGTTTCATTATATGCAATGATTTCCATAACACCCTATATATATATATATATATATATATATATATATATATATATATATATATATATATATATATATATATATAGATAATCTCGATCTTACGCCTATATATATATATATATATATATATATATATATATATATATATATATATTTATATATATACATATATATATATTATATATATATATATATATATATTTATATATATACATATATATATATATATATAATATATATATATATATATATATATATATATATATATATATATATATATATATATATATATTATATATATATATATATATATATATATATATATATATACTATATAATATATATTATATATATATATATATATATATATATATATATATATATATATATATATATATATATATATATATATATATATATATATATACACACACAGCAGAGTATGTTTTAAATGTTTGTAAAATAAAAATTTAAGAATTTTGATAAATAAATCGGCCTTATTCATGAAAACTACGGTGTATTTTTTATTCCTGCTAACCCTGCAGATAAAGCAAGGTGTCAAGAGGGGATGTGGCGGGGAAATTGTGGGGTGGTATCACCCTGAGGATGATTGATGATGGTTGTCGACACCGTGTTCGGGAAGATCCAGGGCGTCAAGCGGGGGTGGTGTATAACTAATAGTTACAATGCTGAGCCGACTGGAAATCGATAAAGGATATTCCCGAGGTGTCGGTTTTATTAAAAATATGAAAAGACAGTATGATTTTAGGAATTTGATTTACAAGAATTTTTCATGTCAATATTTTGAAAAGACTTTTTTTCACAGATAGATGATATAGATGTCATAAAACTTCGTTCAGTTGTTATTCAACGTCACTATGTCTTTTTCAAAATTTAACTGAATTTCTGAGAAATTATTGATCTCTACTCAGCATGTCGTTTCTTTAATCGACGTAAACTGTAAACTTTATAAGGCAATGGGGAGGCCACCTTATGTCATTTTTTTGGGAAATGACACTTCAGTGTCACGGTCACCATCTATCTGTCCGTCTTTCCCATGCGATTTTCTCCGAATCTAGGAAGTTGACATTTGGCACTAATATAGGAACTGATGGCCTCATCAGAACCGTATAGATCTGAAAGTTAAATTTTGACTTAAGGAGTTAATTTTGGGGGGGCGTGAAATCGGTAGTGAAAAAAAAAATTATCAGGTCATCGAGTGGGGTATCTAATGAAAGCTTGTAAAAACACGAATTCAAAAATATTTATAACGTATTACCTGCTCACACTTTTCTTTGTATTATTTTAAAAAAATTACGAGAAATCGCTCTCCCTCCCTTATCTCGAAAATAACTGATCAAAAAATTCTGGAATATTCTCCATAATTTATCTGGTATATAAAAAAAAAAAAGCAACAAAAATTTCAAGGTCATCAGTTTTCAGTAAAGATCAGAAACAAACTTTGTTGAAAACACATTTAGGGTGTTTTGTGAAGTCATTGAGCATTTTATACCTCCGTAACAAAAATTTTTATTTTAAAAGCAGCTAACGCACCGAACACTAACTGCGCAAGTTCGACTTGCACTTGGCTGATTATTTTAATATTTCTTGACTGTCAAAGATGTGTTTGAAGTGTCTGACGTCGTACCATTCTACTCAAAGCAAGTTCTTTGGTCATAATCATCAAAATTTTTTAAAGTCGGCATAAAAAATATATCGCTCCAAATTACCATTTGCCATGCTACTATGACTTATGAGTAGTAAATAAAACACGTGAGATTCAATTTTTGGGATTTGGGTGCATTTTATGAATATTTAGTATTTAAAATTAAACTTAAACTGACATTCTGCCCTTTGGTTTAGGGCATTTTCATTTTTTTCTTTAATTCTACAAAGTATAAAAGTAAATTACATTAGTACAATACAATTTATTCAACTCACACAACAATGAACTTTTTAAGTATATTCTTAGTTCGATTTTTAAAAATTAAAATAACATGGGGCCTACCTTGAATCTCACATGTTTTATTTACTACTCACAAGTCATAGTAGCACAGCAAATGGTAATTTGGAGCGATGACCTTGAAATTTTTGTTGTTTTTTTATATACCGGATAAATTATGGAGAATATTTCAGAATTTTTTGATCAGTTATTTTCGAGATAATATATATATATAATATATATATATATATATATATATATATATATATATATATATATATATATATAGAAGAAGAGAGATCAGTAAAAAGGCTTACTGGTAACAACCGAAGCAGGGTTGAACTAAGGGATAACCCTTAGGATTACAGAGTGAACAAAAAGGTCTTAAAATTCTTAGTAACTATAGTGTTACTCTAATATGGAACTTTCGATGCCAAATCGTAAGTCATCTTCAGGCCCTAGAAGATACAGAAAAGAGCACCCTCTGGAAAACTATATCTTAATCTCAATAAGAAAGATAGTGGGAATCACTACCATATTTTCAATTTTTAAATCTGAATTGTTAGCTTAAAAGATTACTTACTGAATATTTACAGGTAATTCTCTGTTGAATGAAAATCCGATTTATAACAATTGAAGCAATTATTAAAACCTTATAATTATTAAAATTAGCGAACAAAACGTATTTCACCCATTTTGAAATCTAACAATTTTTTTACAATTTTAGTGATTTTTAATTTATATAAAAAGTCACTGCTGTCAGAAATAAGACATGCGTATTGAAATTGTCTGGGAATTCAGTTTTTACAACGGATAAAAGAGCATCTAATTTGTTTTTTGCTAGGTGAAAGGTGGGGAAGTCAGTCCATTTGGACTTGGTCTAATCCCAGGAATTATTCTTTCACATCTAACCGAGTCCGTGGAAGCTTCCGTTCCATGTCAAAATCGTTTCTCTTTTATTGCATTTTTTTTAGACCATTCTCTACACGTAATTATTTTAAAAACCTTGTAATTATTTCGGTTTTTAAGTATAACAACATTTTTCAATTAAATAATGTAAAAGACACAAATCCCGTATGTCTTACAACGGAAAAGGGTCCGTATACACGAAAGATTAGAGTCACTTAGGCTTATTGTTTGCTCATTTGCCGCCAAATATATATCACCTTTGTTTGGTTAGTTTTGAGTATGTACTAAACGTCTGAAATGGGTAAAATAAAAATAGAAAATAAATATGGGGTAACATCTTAATATTTAAAGCAAAACGGACTCCAAATAATACCATCTGTCAAGTAATAACATGTCCGCGATAATTCATTTTTGGTAGATGCGATTCTACTGATTCAACAGAAAACGGTAGAGGGAGCCTGTGTCTACGACATTTAGTAAAAATATCAGTCGATTCAGAACGTTTGCTGAAATCACGTAAAATCCAAAATGAGTTACTTGTTTGCGAGGCAGTCTTTCTTTCCCATCAAAAGGGGCCTAAAAGGACATATTCTGCGGCCGCTAAATATATTAAAAAGTCGGTGTCGTTTGTGAAGAAGTGAGTAAATTATTTTAACGAAAAGAATGTCGTGGCTCGGTAGGCAAAGACAATCCGAAAGTCGAAAAACGAATCATGTCTTTGTTTTCATGGGACCCGAAATTGATGCTACGTCAAGGAACAGCAAAATTTAAAAAATCGGGTTTGAATGTGTCCCATGACACATTCAAACCCGATTTTTGAAACATATTTTCGAGCTCATATTGTCAAATTCCGAAGCATGTTTACTGGGCGAAAATCATGTCACGAAGCGGCTCGCTTGGGCCCACGATAAGATACTAGAATGATCTTCACAATCGCCGAACGCCAACTCTAATGAACAGCTCGTCAACAGCATGCCTCGAAGATGCCAGGCGATTATTGATGCGGGAGGCGATTGGACAACTTGTAAATTGATGTAACCAAATTTTTCTCTCTCTCATAATGACTCTAATCGCCGACACAAAAGAAAAATTACTGATTACTGATGAGTAAGAGCAAAAGTGTTTATGAATATTAAACAGGAAAGAAACAATATAATTATTAAAAGAAACCATAAGCAATGGACAACCCCGGAGGATGTCGATTCCTATAGAAGAGAGATCGCAAGCTCCTTGGAATACAGTGAAGATACAGCAGTTGATGACATATTTGAAAACATCAAAAATAGTACAGAAAATGCCACTGACAAAACTTTCCCAAAACAACAAAAAGAACAAAAATTAAATCAAAGAGTAAAACAGGTAATGAAGCAAAGTAGAGAAATAGTAGATAAGACTACAGAGGAATACAGGACTATAAATAGAAAAAACAAAAGATAAAAAAAAAAGCAGAGGAAATTAAAAACGTTGTAGAACAGAATAAAAGCTTAAAAATCTTGAGAAGGAAGACATTCGCAAGATTAAGGACATGCATGGTAATCTAATAACAAACAAAAGAGATATTTTACAGATCATCGAATTATTTTATCAGCAATTTCAAGATAAAAGAACAGAAATCAACAGAAGTCTTAAGTCAAGGGTGAGAGGATATCCCAACCTTGGATATTGCTCAATAAATGCCTCCTGGAAACTGCAACTCTAAAATTTTCATCATGCATAAAAAAGGAGATACTTTAGAACTTACAAACTATCGACCCATTAGCCTCCTGAGCCATATATACAAGTTATTCACTAAAACACTTACCAAACGTCTAGCAAACAAATTCAAGTTTTCCCTTTCAAAAGAACAGGCAGGTTTCCGCTCGGGGTGTGGAACAAGAGACCACTTGCTTACAATTAAAATCCTCATTGAAAAATGTATAGAATATAATAAGTCTGTTTTACTCATATTTGTGGACTTCGAAAAGGCTTTTGATTCTGTAAATCAGCAGAGACTTTTGGAAGCGCTTGTTGAGTGTCGTATTGATTATCAATATTCCAATGTAATTAAATACATATATGAAATTGCCACCGCTCATGTTAAAATACAAACTCCACCCAGCAAATCAAAAGAGGAGTACGGCAGGGTGATACACTCTCACCCAAGCTTTTCGTAACACTTCTAAAAAGTTTTCTAAAATCAGTAAACTGGGAAAGAATGGGACTTAAGATTGACGGTGAAAAGTTAAATCACCTCTGTTTTGCCGACGACTGTGTCTTAATAACAGACAAAATACAAGAAGCACAAACTATGCCACGCATACTTCAGGAAGCTTTAAGAAAGGTTTGTCTAAAAATCAATCTATCCGAGTCCCAGTTCTATAAAACTGGATAACGTAGAGATAGAGTAAGTGCACTAATATAAAAACCTCCGACATGAAATCAGCATAGGACGAGATAACCAAATACATGAAATGACGAGACGAATAAGTCCCTCCTAGGCTGCATATGCAAACTGGCCTATATATTCAAATCTAACTTTCCTATGTGTTTAAAAAGAAAAGTATTTGATAGATGTGTACTCCCCGTACTTACGTATGCAGCCGATACTCTCACAATGATGAAGAAAAACTTCAATAAAGTATGTCATGCAACGAAAGATGGAGAAGTCAATGTTACTCTTAGAGATCACCTCCCAAATCACATTATCAGGAAGAGAACGGGGGTACAAGTGGCAGTCAAATTCATTCTAATCTTAAATTGAACTGGGCTGGGCATGTTGCTAGGTTTAAGGATGGGCGATGGACAAAGAGAATCATAGAATGGCGACCAAGATTCGAAGCCTATGGGAGTAGAGGTAGACCACCAATTAGGTGGACTGATGATTTTAAAATAGTGGCTGGAAATTGGGTACAAGCAGCCCAGGACAGAAAAAAGTGGCATAACTTTAGGAAGGCTTTCGTCTAGCAGTGGACAGTATAAGTTGATGATGATGATGATGATGATGATAGTTAATTTGAAAAGAGTAGCTGGAAATTGGATACGAACGGCCCAGAACAGAAAAAAGTGACATGATTTGAGGGAGGCTCTCCTCCAGCAGTAGACAGTATAAGCTGATGATGATGAGTTAATCCAAATCTTTCGCTTTCTGTTTTGACCTGTTTGATCAGTTACTGGAGATCTTTGATATTATTTACCAAGAGAACAGTCACATCAGCATACCGTATGTTGTTCAGTGTACACTCATTAACTGCTATTGCTTCAATGGATTCATAGATAGCCTCATTAAACACAGTGCCAGAATAAAGATTGAACAAAAGTGCTAAGAGAATACATCTCTGTCTTACACTTTGGGTTATTTTTATGCTTTCAGACTTTTTTTAGCCTAATTTTAACTTCCACTGATTGATTCGAGTACAGATTTTTAATAATATTTAGATCTCTTTTGTATATATTGTTGTTTCTAAGATTTTTTATTAATTTCTCATGCATCACACCGTCGAAAGCTTTATTGTAATCTATAAAACATGCATATACATCTACATTCATATTTTTACAACACTGGACCAGTATATTTAATGAGAATAAAGCGTCCCGTGTACCCATGACCTTTGGATAATTCTCAGGAATATGAGACATAAAACTTATTAAGCGATAATCGTCATATTTCATTGATAAAACAACTATGGAAATGAAAAAGAAAAAAAAAATGATTTTCCATTCATACACCTTCTGTCTGAACATTTAATAAGAAATAGAATACGATCCATTCATATTTGTTCAAATCCTTTATTTCAATTGATATATACTTCGATAATATCCATAGATTTCGACACGATTAATTAATTTACTAAATGAGTTTGAGAAGGTTATTGAAATATTATTGAGGATGCTCAATAGATCGTTGTTACTATCGCTTGAACAATTTCAGTTTTTATACTCTGGCTTTCCTTCCTATCTTGCGTTGTATCTTTGTTGTTAAGTGTTATTAAAATTTTCTTTCGTGCAGGTTGGTGTAGGTTAGTTTTAATTAGCCCGCAATATGGTGTTGATATTCCCTTGGTCAAGTAGGTATTATACTTCTTATTAGTTAGGGTTGTACTCATATTAGGTCGGTTGCTACATTACAGTATTTTTAAAGTATTTTTGTTTAATTTAATTTTCACAAATTTTCAACCCTGACTAAAATAATAAACTGCCAATGAGTGATATGGGTATCTTCCAGGTGTGTTTCGTACACAGACTTGAATTCATAAGTAATGCCGGTCTCTTTGAAGCCATTTTAAAGGCCAAGAAAGAGTTTTCGAAGTATCGGATTGTATTTTTTCTCTATCTTTCGTACGGATATTCTAAATCTGAAGTGTCGAGTGCGAAAAATAATATTTATTTTATGGATTAAATATGGGTTTCATTGCCTTTTTTAGCCGGAATAAAATTGGCAGTAAGATCGTGTTTTCGAATGAATGAAGTGGATTTGGAATATTTTTGGAATGTAAAAATGCTAAGCAGAATATCTAAAATAATCCATAAATATTCTATAATAAAATCGGATTATTCTTTCGAAAAAGTGATATAATATATATATAAATATATATATATATATATATATATATTATATATATATATATACATGTATATATATATAAATATATATATATATATATATATATATATATAATATATATATATATATATATATATATATATATATATATATATATATATATATATATATAATATATATATATATATATATATATATATATATATATATATATATATATATATTATATATATATATATATATATATATATATATATATATATATATATATATATATAATATATATATATATATATATATATATAAATATATATATATATATATATATATATATATATATATATATATATATATATATATATATACACACTACCGTCAGAAAGTATTTGCCCACTTAGAAATTTCAATGTAACTGCCAAAATTTAATACCTAATTAAACCCTTTTATTATATTAGGTAAATTTAATTATTCCTAACAAGTGTCCATCATAAAATTGTTTAGGCAAGCCTTTTTGGTGAAATTACAATTTAAAAACCAATTAGAACAAATTTCCAAGTTTTGCATGATAATCGTTTTAAGGCGATTTCTGAGAATTTCAGTTGAAGTAAGAACTCATTTCAAGTTTCTAGGGATTATGGAGATTCCTAATGACATTTTATAATAAAAACTATGCTATAAATACCATTGCCCTTTTGGAAATTAACTATTGGCAAACAGTACTTTGTCATTGATACAGGCCCAATTGTTTCGTGAAAATGCCAAAAACGAAAGAAGTTTCCGTTGAAAATCGAGCTCTGATAATTGCGAGACATCAAAATGGTCACTCGAGTCGACAAATCGCGAGTAATATGCGGATGCCAAGGAGAACGGTGGACTACATCGTAAAAAAAAATTCTGCGGGACATGGATTTCTGAACTAAAAACGTTCAGGAAGGCCTTGAAAAACGACTCCCGCTGAAGACAGAGCTATAACAATGCTCAGCAGACGTAATCGCCGCCTAACCGCACCAGAAATCACGGCTCAAGTAAACCTGGAACGGCCCATCCCCATCAGCGTGACAACCGTGAAGAACAGATTAGCAGAAGGTGGACTACACGGGAGAGTTGCCGTGAGGAAATCACTTCTTAGGCAAGCGAATAAACGTAAACGTTTAGAATGGGCCCGAGAACATGAAATTTGGACAACAGATCAATGGAATTCCGTCCTTTGGAGCGACGAATCTAAATTCAAATTTTTCGGCTCAAATCGACGAGTTTACGTGCGGCGGCGGTCAGCTGGTGAGAGGATGTTACCTATAGTAAAACATTGTGGAGGTTCAGTAATGGTTTGGGGTTGTTTTGGTTACGGTAAAGTTGGAAAAATCTTTAGGATAGAAGGAATTATGAGGAAAGAACAGTATCAAGAAATTTTGCTAACTCGAATGCTTCCATCTGGAAGAGATATTTTTCAGGAGAAATTTATTTTTCGGCATGACAACGACCCTAAACATTCTGCTAAACAAATTAGAGAACTTTTGGACCAATAGAAATCCGATGACGTCCTGGAAGTGATGACTTGGCTTCCACAATCACCCGACTTGAACCCCATGGAATTGCTGTGGGACCATTTGGACAGGTGTGTTCGAAAACTCAATCCAACATCAGAAAATCACTGTGGGAACTTTTACAAGCAGAATAGGTTAAAATGACAGAATAAACTCTGAAAAAACTACTGGTCAGAATGCCGAAACTCTGTAAAGCGGTAATTAAAAACAAAGGAGTCACATAGATGAGAAAAAATTCTGAAAAATTATGAATATTTTTCTGATTTTCTAGACTGTAAATAATGTGAAAACAAATAATAATTCATTAAAATTAAAAAAATATATATATTATCTGGGTTTTTTGTTGTCTTGGGACTGAAATATACTGGGTGGACAAATACTTTCTGGCGTAGTAATATATATGTATATATATATATATATATATATATATATATATATATATATTATATATATATATATATATGTAAATATATTTAAGACAATTTTTTGTTCTTGGTCTTGAGGTCAATTTAATAAAACAAGTTTAGTTTTTGGTTTACGTTTCGGTTTACGTTTCGGCTTATGTTTCGGTTTATTCTATTTAAACCATCATCAGAACTACAAAAAAAAAAATTTGTTTAAAGTTGGTATTGAAGATATAGATGTTTATTATTATTGTTGTTTTATACAAGAATATATATAAATAAATTAATGTTTAGTTATAATTATCCGACCGTATGTCTAGATGGATCTTTTGACATTCAATTATTTACATTTTAACACTTTTACGGTTTTCGTTATACTAAATTTAGAAGGTTCAAAATATTTATTTTATTATTTTTGCAGGTAAAAAGGTAAATCCAAGTTTATTTATTCGTTTTTATATTGTCATTGTCATTACTTTGATTGTTATTAGTCTATAATTAAGTAATTATTTCATTGTATACTATACTTAAATTTTAATCCGTATCATTTCGATAATTTAAGGTATTTTTTGTTCTTCATGTATGTATCATTTCTTTTATGTTTCGTTTTTTATGATTATTTTAAAATTTAGGATTTAGAAATTTTTAAAATTGAAAATATGTAATTCGTCTATGGCATGTTTTGATAGGGCAATATGGTTTTGATTTGTATTTCTTATGCTATTTTTATGTTCTGTTATTCGTCTTTTTAAATATTGTTTTGATTGTCCAATATATGTTTTTTCGACAGTTCATGCGATCTATTTTGTATATTAAGTCTGCTTGTTCTGTTGTTGGTATTGTTGGTTTAAGTTTGGTAAAGATATTTTTGAGTTTGTTGGCAGGTTTTTTCTGCTAGATTGATGTTATGAGGTTTAAGGCCTTTTTTGATTTTATTGTTTAATTCAGGAAGATATGGTAAATAAATATAATTTTTGTTACTTTCATTGTTATTTTGTTTAGATTTTTTTCAGATTATTGTATACCTTATTTATGCGGTTTTTTATGATTGGGTTCCGTAAATTTTTTGGATATTATTGTAGAGTAGAACGTTTCTTACTTTATCTAGATTTTGGGGTCTATTTGTTGGATCAGTTAGTAACACTGCCCTATCAACAAGTGAATTGACGACACTTTTTTATATTTTGCTGGTGTGTATGAATTATAATTTAAATATCTTTCCTGACCACACAAGTTTTGGTATACTAATTTGTTTTTTATGTTACCTTTGTCATCATATTTAATATTTATGTCTAAAAAGTTTAATGATTTATTGATTTCATTTTCGTATGTTTCTCTTAGAAGAAGTTAAATTTGTTTAGAGTGGTATTGAAGTTTATTTTCTCTCGGATACAAAGAATATGATCGTCCCGACGTCTCTCTATACACAAATATACCAATAGAACTTGCCGTAAAAAGTATGAAAGATAAATAGAGTATAATAAATAACTTCACTAACATCCCTCAAAAGGAATTTATTGAGGTAACTAAACTTCGTTTAAACCTACATTTTTCCAATATAATAACCAATTCTATTCCCAAATTTATGCTGTAGCTAGAGGATTACCAATTTCAGCTACCATAGGAAATCTTGTAAATAGAATATGTAGAGGAAACCATCATAAAAAACTCTCGACTAAAAACTTTATTTTTTTAAAAGGTTGTAGGTGATTGTATTCTTTGTATCCCAGAAAATAAACTTCAATACCCTCTAAACAAATATAACTCTTTCCATGAAAGACTTAAGTTTACATACGAATAAGAAATCAATAAATTATTAAACTATTTAGACATAAATATTACATATAATGCAAAGGTAACATAAAAAACAAATTGGTATACCAAACCGGTGTGTCAGGAAGATATTTAAATTATAAATCATACACACCAGAAAAATATAAAAAAGTGTAGTCAATTCACTTGTTGATAGGGCAGCATTACTAACGGATCTAATAAACACAAATGATCAAAAATAATTGAGAGTGTAACATGCTAGAGAAATCGTACAAGCCTCTAGAAACAAACCAAACTTCGTGAAATTAGTTGCTACTGGCGACGAAACATGGTAACAACAACAAAAATGGTAATAGTCTTTTTCTATCTTTGTCTGTCTGTTAGAACACCACCCAAAAATAGCTAAACTTAGCACAAAGAAAAACTAGGTTCTATATTACATTTCAACTAAAAAACTATACAGAGTGTTATGAAAATCATTTAGTATATTCGCACTCTCTACTCTTTAATATCAGTTAGAACTACTTACGTTGTCGCGAGAAAGCAGGAAATAGCATTACAAAATATTTTCGTTTTTGCCCTTGTTACATTTATTGTCCTTTCACACAACCCTGACCCTTCAGGATCATAAAAATGATCTTGGGACAGTTTAAAATTACTCTATATAAATTTTAAATTCCAGAAAGGGGGAAAACGTATCTTAATTTGAACAAGAAATATGGACATCATTAGCTAGGAAGTGTTTAGTTAACAGATGCCACCCCTGATTTTTAAATGCTTTAGAATATCGATGAAAACTGATGACTGTTGAAAAGGATTATTTTCGAAGAAGACTGGTGTGGCGAAAAAAAAAGGATACGGAATGAAAAAAATTAGAAATCAATTAAGAACGATAGAAGCAGTCATATATAGAATGGAATTAAATAAAATCAAGTTGTTTCATCACCTGATAAAAATATATGAGATGGGCCAAACGAGATAATAGTAAGTAATAGAAACTAAGTACTACAAAAACTAAGTGATACAAACTAAAAACCTTAGACAAGGTTGTAGTTGGTCCCCAGTGCTATTTAATATACATATATGTTGAATGGGATTTAAAGAAATTGATGCGTAGCTCTAGTGGTAAGGGTTTTGTATTTTAAAATAATTATTTATTTACCCTTGTCTTTACTGATGATCAGACGGTTCTGGACTGAGAGACTTTTGTTACCAAGGACTCAGAAATACAAGCAAATGGATATTTAAGGTAGTACGCAAAAAGCCTAATATTTAATTGTATACTCAGAAACTGGATTTAAAATTCTATTGGATGGCGATTGCTTTGTAAAACGGGTAAATATACATAAATCTGTGTTTGGAAATCATTGTAAACCGTAATAGCATAGAAAGACGAGATAGGTAAGTAATCGGAAATGCAAGAACAACTGTTTTAGCATTAAACATACCTTAATGGGATCAAAATAGGGACAGCGATGGCAGAAACGGTGCTGATGTAGGGAAGTGAAATATAAATGATCAAGTAAGATAGAAAGGCCAAACTATCTCAAGTAAGAAGTGCTGGTTGTCAAAATAAAATGAGTATGATATGATGAAATTAGAAATAAAATGAAGAAGGCAGAAGTAGTCATATATATAATAGAATTAAAATGACTTGAGTATCACCTGTTACGGATGCCTAATTAAAAAATGGACTAGAAAAGGTATTTAAATTGACACCAGCAGATGAACGTAAAATTTGACCCAGCAATCCTAGAATTAGGATATTAAAATGCAATGACGAGATGTAACGTAGAAGAAACACGTTATGATGAAAAAATCCGCGAACGTGAGCCTTGGAAGACAACATCTGGTTATTTAAATTATTGATTACTGCTACAAAATTTACCAAAATTTAAGTCACTTGCTGAAATTGCCCTCTAGTTACCTAACTATTACTCTGTTTCTAATGGACATAGAGTTGAAGTTTCATATAATAATAGACAATGAGATTTTTTTTTTAAAAAAAATAAAAAAATTTAAAGTACAGTAGATATACACCGTGCGATAATTAATTTAGCAGTTTGGCGATGGAATTATTAAAAAAAACAATTTTTTCCTTTTTTATTTTCTCTTCCTAAATATACACTATGATTTAATAATGATTCATATGGTATTTTCAGTCAGAATATACAGAACAATCATGGAAATATCATGACAAACGGGTCAGAAACATGGACCATTAACAAGAAATATAAATCAAAAATAAACGCGGTAGAGATGAAATGTTGGAGAAGATGTTGAAGGTGACCCTGACTGATAGGATTAGGAACGAGGAAATAAGAACGCGAATTGGAATAACAAAAGACGCAGTACATGCCATTGAAGAAAAACGATTGAAATGGTATGGTCACGTAAGGAGAAGCGACAGCAGACGGTGGATTAAGAAAAATCACAGAGTTGAGTCCAACTGGAAGAAGAAAGAGGGGAAGACCTAGGCGCTCATGGCGGGATGACGTCGATGAGGCAATGGAAAACAGAGGGTTACGGGAAGGAGACTGGGAAGAACGAAGAGAATGGAACGCAAGGTTGAGAGAAGGGAGAGACAGCATATATATATATAATATATATAGTCATAAATATAGCTGTAACATATATATATATATATATATAGTATATATATATATATATATATATATATATATTATATATATATATATATATATATATATATATATAATGTATATATATACATATATATATATATAAATATAATATATATATATATATAATATATATATATATATATATGTATATATATATATATATATATATATATATATATAGATATATATATATATATATATATATATATATATTTCTAGTTCACTTTGCGGGATTTCCTGCAAAGGATGTGTGAGAACAGTTAAAAAGTTACAGGGTGGTCAAACAAGTACATTTTTGTGAATGGTTAAACATGTAGACTTGATTTTATTGACGAACTGATGTATAAGCAGTACCAGCTATTTGGATCACACTGCTCAAGTCGAACAAATCAAATTTACCTATTAAACAATTACAATAATTTCAATTATATTCGCCATTGATATACTGACTGGTTGGAATAAATTTATAATGAATAATATATTTGACATCGTACAAAACAATCAACATGGTTTTTGATTTTCGTATTTTTTTTTGACTTGTAATAATAATATTGTCTTCCATTTTGCTGTTGTGGATCATATTCTTTCCTTTCCTATTTTGTCACCATTAATAATTGGTTTCCCGAAGTTTGGTCTGTTATACAATCTCATATAATTCTATTGGGGATTGGATTAATGCAACCCCAATAACTTTTGATCTTCAAATGTGGAACACATTTTGAGAAAACCTTTATTTTGCCTAGACGTTTTTCGAAAATAGTTCGAATTGTTTCCCTGTTGATGTTTAACGCTTCTACTATCATTTCTAATGATTCAATATGACCATCTACACCAATTTATGATCTCTTTGACTCATTTCTGGTCTTCCCGTAAGATGGTCATCTTTAAGGGGTCATTATCTCTGTAAAACAATGTTTGTGTTATTCAAGCAATTATGTTTTTTGATAAGCAATCATTGCCATATACTCAGTTTTCTGTAATTTTCAATATTACGGTATGATTTGTTTCTATTTTTTGAGGGAAATTTAATTTCCAGTTTTTTGTTCTATATTTTGACCGTTAAATAAAATATTTTATTTGAGGCATCTATCAATATTAAAATTTAAAAGAAAAGTTCGGAAAAGAAAACTACTTTAAAATGGCAAATTAAAGTTGTAACCGAGGTCACTATTTTATGATATGCAGTACCAGTCCAGAAAATAATGATCGCACTGTGTTTACAAGATTGTGCAGATTTTTGCACGAACACTGTATCTAAAACTTAAAAGTATTCCTAAAACAGACATATGGCAAAATATATTACTTTCATTCATCTTAAAAATCAAAAAACACTGTCAAAAGTGATACCAATTTCACCCCTCACCACAAAAGGAAGAACCCTACCGTGCCCAGCAGGCATCTGACACCCCGTATGGACATTATACTGACTGATAAAAGTGATTCAATTATTTGGGATCGCATCTGCCATCTGCTGGGTGATTATTGGAGATTTTCTGGCCTGGCTAACGCGATTAAAACGACAGAAAGGCATTCTGCTAGTTGACTTCTGTTTGAATTTCGATGAAATTAGCGATAAGCGAGACGATGTCTTTAGGGACGTAAGATATATGTTGGTTTCGGTAATGTGGTATATTTCAAGCTATTGAAAAGGTTTTTTCGATCAGATTTACAATTTATTATGTAACACATCATTTATTATATTTTCCTGTTTTGTCAATCACACATAATAAAATTTGTTAAATGAAAATAATATCCACACCTTTCTTTAACAATATGGTTACTAAATGATAATAAACCTGCATTTTTTAAATTGATGACTGTACCGTTGATGATGACTGACTGTAACCTAGAATACACACTTCATGTTATGTGTCTTTTTCTGCGATAGATGATGCTTTTTTTGACACTCATCTGTAATAGGACACTTATATATTGCGAAGAAAGGATCTGTCAATGTATAAAAAAAGCTCTCCTCCGCTATCTTTACGGTCCATGTAACTAAAATATTAAATAAAAAAATAGAATGATTTGTGCTGGTTTGCTTTTAAAAATATTAATGCCTAAAAAGTAAAGTATACATATTTTTAAATAACGCTGTAAAATACAACAAATTGTATCTCTAAGCTTGTAAAAGCCGGAAAATTTAAAAGCATACTAGCCCTCCATTGGGGGCCATTTAAGATGAAACATCAACAGAGGAATTGTTACTAACAATTACGGCCAGGAAGGCCTGTAAGGAGGGTGTAAGACCACCAAGAATCATCTTAAGCAAAGGTTTCACTTACGCCGAAACACCAAAAATCAATCCCAGTTGAAGATATAATCTCAAAATGTAGAGGTTGCTCTAGATACCATGCCCGAGTAAAGAATACTGAAGACTACATAACAAAAACGAAACCATCTACAAAACGATACCTACAAAGCCGTTTACCAGAGACCCTACAACGAATCTGGAAAAACTCTACAAAGGCCAAAATAAAAGCTGCAAACCTGGGACCAGAGGTTGAAAGACTTATAATCCCAGAGAGAAGACAAGCCAAAGCCGAGATGCTCAAAGTAGTATGGCCTACCAAAGAAACACAAGATCAACGTCCTCCCTTAGACCCCTTGATAGCGTGGTGGCCTCACCTACACAAAACTTAGAAAAGTAATCTGTCCAAAGATCATGCAAAACCAATCGTTGAAAGTCCAGAGTCATACATCATAAACTCCAAACACCTCACGAACATAATCAAGACCATTCAAACTGGCGTAAAATGACAATTCTGGCAAGTCTAGATGTTGTTTCACACATTACCCCCCAGTAATCCGGTGGACCGAGGCACTGAACAAAATAGCAATGAATGAGGATTTTCTCCAGCTCATGTTGAAGAACAATCGAACACACTCTAAAGAAAATTACCTAGTTTTGTCTTCAACAGTTCAGATTTACAAACAAATAATTGAAGCGCCCATGGGATCTTCCCCCTTTCACCAGTAATAGCCAAGCTTTTATAAATTGGTATTTTGAAATAGAAGCTCATAAAAACTCACCACGCCAAACCCAAACGCTGGAGAACGATATGTCGATGACATCTTTATAATTTGGCCCCATGGACGCAAGGAATTAGACAACTTTCCTGACCTAATTAAATAAAATCTACCCCCGGATGCAGTTCACTTTTGAAAGTAGAAGAATAAAAAAGGCTTCCGTTCCATGATGTGCCTCATAACGCGAAACAACAACGCTCAACTTCAACACTCCACTCTAACCCGGAAAACCCAACCACACAAATAGATTAATCTAAACGCGGGCTCACAATCACCATCCATCTCAAATCCAGTCGTTTAGTCAACACTCTCGTA
Source organism: Pachyrhynchus sulphureomaculatus (assembly GCA_019049505.1). Lineage (NCBI taxonomy): Eukaryota > Metazoa > Arthropoda > Insecta > Coleoptera > Curculionidae > Pachyrhynchus > Pachyrhynchus sulphureomaculatus. Next base: position 48,514,070 of record CM032451.1, on the reverse strand, counting down.
TCGCGACATATCGACTTCACACTGAAACAGATACGAACAGCCAAGAAATTTACAAAAATCACTAGGGCCCTTAAGCAAAAAGGATATAACGTTCAGTCCCATAGGGAAGAGCATTAGAAATGCAGCGCTCATCCACAGACAGGACAGAAGAATGCGACCCTCAACCAGAGTAGAGTCCTATTACCGTAGTTTGAAAGTAGTTACGAATTGGAAGAGTCCCTAAGGAACACACAACATAGGTACAGCTTACAAACCACAAAGCTCTCTGGTAGACATCCTAAGTAAAACCCCTAGGATAAGAAAAAACTGGAAAAAAAACCATGGGGTGGGTAGGCATCAACCCATGCGGATACTGCCAAATTGTATATAGGACAAACAAACATAAGAAGCCTCCCACTGGATTCAAGAAGAGGAAATAAGTATCAAAAACAAACAAACAACATCCAGCTCTTTTTCAGCACCATCATGATATCTGGTCACAACATCCCAATTTTGAGGGATCTATACAAATAGCCTCGATTTGACATTATCAAAACACGCAATAATAAGAAAAACCGTCGAAAACGAAACCAATGGACCAGCTAAATTAGCTAAATAATGGAAGGTCTACTACTAGTTAAAAATCCAAGGTAAAAGTCAGTAAACGCGCCGTAATTACCACCACAGTCCGGCAAGCAACCGATGCCATCCGGACGAACACCTTCTGATCCTCGGCGTAAACGCCGACCTATAAAAAAAAACGGCGACCGCACATCGGTTTTCTCAGTTACCTTCGAGCGGGAGCAGCAGCAAGATCAGAGTATTGAGTAGCAGGCAGCAGTGAGTCATGCCAATTGAGATTTTGTCGAAAACGTCGTGCAAAATTGATTGTTAGACGAACGGATTGAAACCCGTGTATATGTATATGTTAATATGTATATGTTATATGTATAGTATATGTATAAGTATATTATAATGTATATGGTATAAGTAATATGTATATGTATATGTATATGGTATAGTGTATATGTAATTTGGATATGTATATGTATATGTAAATGAATATGTATATGGATATGTATATGTATATGTATATGTATATGTATATGTATATTATATTGTAATATGTATATGTATATGTAATATGTATATGGTATATGTATATGTATATGTATATGTTATGTATATTGTATATGTATATGTATATGTATATGTATATGTATATGTATATGTATATGTATATGTATATGTATATGTATATGTAATATGTATAAATGTATATGTATATGTATATTTATATGTATATGTATAAGTATATGTAAAGAGTATATGTAATATATATATATATAATTATATAAATATGCTTTATTATATATATATATATATAAATATATATATATATATATATAAATATATAATAATACAAATATTATATAATATATATATATATATAAGATATATATATATAATATATATAAGACATCCTATACATTTGCAATTTTATACAAGATACACAATCCAAGCATCTGAGCAAGTCATGATTCGATGCCGAAGCTCAAACCTGTAATTAATGGCAAATTTGCCTATTTTTATTGAGCAACTCATTCCTGTCCCTTATTCATCATACCACACTATCAAAATATATAATTTTCCATCATAAGTCAACCTGTTATTTCTTGTTTTCATTATTGTGAACCTGAAAAATAATTTAAAAAATCCGAGTGTTAACATGAAGAAACTTTTGCGAAATGCGCAAATTAAATAGTCCCGGTACCAACCTTTTATATGGGTCTCAGTAACTGTAGTATGGCAATAAAGCATCTAATTTAAAATTTCCATGAGTGTGATATAGGCCAATTAAAAAAACAATGGAATTAAATTGCCAACAAGTCTTATGCAAAAAAGTTACTTTAAGAATCCGATATCCGTGCTGTATGGCCTTATACTAAAATCTGGCCTTGAATACGTACGGGTGTACCCACCTTAAATTAATAATTTGAACTAGTTACAGGTGATCATTTTATAACGTAATAAAGTACAAATTTTAGAAAATGTTTTAACTGTTTTTTTTTATTAATGGTAAATATAATTTTGCTTACTTCTCTATTGGCTAACACTATACACGTTAATAGACTAGACAAGGAATTTTTGAAATTATGAAACTGCATATTTGAATATATTTGTGACCAGTGATGCAGACCAACCTAGTTATAGAACCAGTTTTAGATTATGTAGCTTTCATCTGTAAATATGTGGAGGCTTGAATGCAACGAACTTTCTCATTACTAACGCACGGATTTTTAGATGCAAGTAGAAGCAATTAGGTTTAGGTTAGATGTGTGGTTGTGTAGTTTTTTTACAAGCTGAAAATCTGTCCCGCTCCTTTACAACACAATAGACCTCTTCATTAGATATAACAAAATGTGTTCTAAGTTTGAACAAGGACACCAGAAATTTGTGATTATGGTTGCCTCCACCATACTGCCATTATAGAGGAAAACTTACTCGACTCATCTCAATCAGTGCATAACAAACCCCCTTAACAATATTAGATTCTTATTAGGAAAACATCACTAACATCCCCATAGACAAGACAATATGTAAGCTAAATATGGCCCTTTTAAAAACGTCAGCTCCCGACCTGTCAATTAGTGTGAGAATCATCCAATTATAAAACCCTTTTGTCGCCCTTTGAAGGGCCCAAGTGTCCATCGCCAGAAGCCGGCCCAACAGTTTGTAAATTTATACTTTTTATTAGACGGGTAAACCCTACCGAGTAAAAAGTGTAAAATGTTAAAATCGAAAGGGACAAGTCCCCTTTTTCCATATGGAGATATCGTTTTTTTAATATTGGTGTATGTGTAATAAAAATATAGTACGTAGTCTGTCAAACTGTGAAAGTGATGCGCTTAAACCGGGCAAAATTTGGCACTACAATTCGATTAAATGAGAAGAACTCAAGGAGTATTTTCGATGACTTAGTTATTTTGTTTTGGTTCTGCTATTCGTCAGGAGTTCTCCTGATATCTTGATTAACATTTACGTTGCTAAATCGAAGTATCAATGATACGTACAAGTTTCATTTTAATCCTGGGGTTTTTAAGATCATGTTACAACACCGTTTTTCTTTCATTAATTCTTGCAATGATTGATAATTTAAGTTAAGCAGTTAATTTAAATCTTAATTACAGTTTTTTATCTTTTGGTTAAACCAGTGTAACGAGTAGTAGGTGTGTGATCGAGTTAAACTTATTTTCATTTGCATATGAATGTGTCTGTTTATGATTAGGACGTGCATCATCGGCCCTTGTCTATCAAGTCGCGAGTTTAACACTCGCCCGCTCACATTGCGTTCCTGAAGTGAACCAAGTACATTTTGAAGACTTCACATCGAATGGAAGGGGAACGGAGGAGGTATATAACCCGTCATTTCCAATTTTTGGGGGCTTTTTTTTCGGTCCAGCATGAAAAAGTTGACTTTATTATCTGTCCGTCATGCGGAGTGATTGGATTTGTTCCTTTCATCATGTAGTGAAGCGTCTTTTTTTTAATCACCCGAGTGAGTCCCGTTTTCAGACCTCAAGTTAGAGGCCTTTTCCGTTCCTAAAGTATACCATGGCATCCTAATGCAATTTCGGATCAAAGAGAGAGTTCAGTTACACCCAAATGAGAATGGAGGAGTATTGTGTTGTAGGCCAATATGTCTGATGAGAATCGGTCACCAGCCAGGCCAAGCGGTTGATAGAGACCCCCACAAGGAGAAGCCAAGCAGTAAGTCAATTAGTATACCTAGTTTTAAAAATATCTCACATCCTTTTCTACATCGTATGTTTTCCAACGACTTACTTAACACGTGTGAGTCCGATGTCGATTTTTGTCCAGGAGTGAAATCAGAAACAAATTTTTCCAAAGAGTTTTTTTTTTTTGGATCTAGCACCCGTGCTGCAGAGAAGTCCCTAAAAGCGCTCCAGGAGCGCGAATGTAGATGCGGAAAAAAGCGATTCAACGTTGTTTCTTGAATTGCTGTAAATTGTACTCGGTGGAAAATACAGCCCTGGACACATTATTCCAAAAGGGATGAAGTTCTCCATAATAAAGCAACAGCCGTAAAAAGCCGTTGTACGGCGGAGTAACAAGCTGAACCTCATACGGATAGTGAAGTAATTAGCGCGAACGTGTATTATTAAACATGCATCGCGCTCTGGAGGAATTAAGCGGGCTACATCCTTCGAACACTTTCCATCACAAAATATTTATAGAACAGGAACTCAAGTCGCCAACCGTTTTCTTTCTTCGATGTTCCAGCGAATCAAGGCAAGCTAAGTCAGTTCCGGTTCTCCAATCAAATGAACAGCTCTTCTCTGAGCAGAAAAAAAAAAAAAAAAAAAAAAATCCGACAAATGCAGTGTGTGTTTTGGGGAGCGGAGCCCCAAACATGGAGCAGTATTTCATAGTTGGTCCGAATCTGGGCGCTATGTAAAGAATTAACAGTTGTTGTGAAGTGCCTTTTTAAAGCCATTTCTTTCCTCACTTAGAAATAAGTGATTGATACAACCTTTACATATTTCCTAACCGTAACGACAACACTGTAAATTGTATGCACTACTCATAGCATACGAAGTTTTTGAGTTAGTCTATGTAATTTTAAAGGTGGTAATAAATGTAAGAATTTTTTTTATTTTGTTAATAATACTTTTCCGCGGTGGTTAGCGTAGTGTTTTCAATGAACTCCCCGTTCTATCTTACAGGACGCTAAGTTGGACCTTATTCAATTTTCACAACAACAACTAAATAGTCTTCAAGTATTTTTTAATTTTTTTTTAGCTAAACTTAGATTCTTTTTATTCTAAAATGGAAAGGTGCCCAAAGACAGGACAACTAGGCCTTTAAACAACAGTAAAGACTATTTCAAAAGGCGTACAAAAATTACCTCGATCTCTATTTTCTCTCCAAACAAAATGCGGGCTAGCTTCATTATCTTATTTTTTGTCCGCTCTCAGCATTAATATCCTCTCAATCCATTCTCGGGTGGGGGAAAAATGGGGGGAAGATATTCATAAGAGGTAATGGCTCCGTAGTTAATAAATAAAGTAGTTATTAAAATAAAAGAAAAGTTTCCGCGGCTACCAAGTAATCAATAATGAAATTATGGTAAAATTTTTAATCAATGCTTCTAGAAAACCGCCAAGTGTTCTTTGAGATATTTTCGTTCCTAGACACGTTTTTGCTCTAGTAAAAAGATTTATGGATTCCATTGTACCAAATTTTTTTTTCATCGCAAATCTTCGTGGCAGTATAGTAAAGACTGTAAATTTCCGGAAACTTTAGCTTTTTTAGCATCACAGGGTTCTTCACTACTTCGTCATCCTGAAAACAACAAATCCTCAACAAACCTGATGGGTTTACTTTACGGTGCTGCCCAAATTAGGGTTGACCTGGTTTCCATTCTAGTAATGACCTTCGTCCCCCATCATGACTGTTTTAATACCAAAATTTTGTCAAGTGGGCGTTATTGCCGTACACGTGAGATATATTGTCAAGAACATCTTTTTAGTCCATTTTCATCTATAAAAACTAATAAAACGCAACGATCACGTAGAAAAGTTGGTCAAAGTGTCAGCGACAATAATTCTACAACACGAGCATTTATTTGTATGCCTTTCATGATTTATAGCTAGGTAGATACTTCAAAAATACGCTTTGTATTTACCGTAATCTTATTTGTACAACTCAAATTATAACACAGTTCAGCACGTTTGTTAAAATAGCACTGTAACTACTTCAAAAATGTTTCGTTGAATTGCATACAAAACTACCTATTTATAACGGTCATAACCAGCCATTTTGCATCGTATAGGCTTGTTCAGGCAAACCGCTATTCGTACATGTTTGCACTAAACCGAAACCTATATGTAACGTTGTAGAGACTTGGACACATATCGCAACGAATTATTTGCGTTATTTTATACTTTATGTCAGAACTGATCATGATCGGGCATCAATAAAGCGTATCCCGCAAAATCGCTACATAATTAACAGTAAGTTATATTTGGCATGTCACTCTAATCGCCAATACAAAGAAGAATTAAGTGAAACACTGATGAAATTAATAAAAAGTCTCTAGAATAGGTCTAAAAATAAACTTTACTAAAACCGAATATATTTGAACAACGAAAGTGAAGATATTACAGCCAGGAACTATTCAATAAAAGGTGAAAGAATAGAAAAGGTACAAATGCATTTATATATTCAGAATAGAATGTAAATCAAAATACAAAAAATAATTTACACTTACAAACAATCTACATTTAAATTGGACATCCTAAATACAATAAAAGCAAGAGTATTCAATCAATCTGTTACTGCCGGTAATTAACATATATGGCCATCTGAGCACGCGGGCTTTAAATAAAAGTATAATAAATAAACTTCAAGGGTTCCAAAGAGACAATGGAGAGGAGAATGGTAAATATTTGACTCCAAGATCGTATTCCTCACACAGAGAACATAAAAGATGCTGAGATAGACCAACAGACAAGATGGACCGGAACGTCCATAAATGATTAGCGGGATACAATTGAATGCGAAGGGCAAACAACAGAGCGCATTGGAGACAACTTGGGGAGTGCTAACATTCGATTATGGGGATGGAATAAGCTAATGATAATGATGATGATTGGGAATATTCTTATTAATAGCGAATTATATGACAGCTGCCTGTTTAGATTTTCAGCATGCTATCTAAAATTATCATCACAAACTTTATTAAAATATACGATACAGAAGATAATGCTTTAAAGTGGTTTTTATAAAGATTTAGAAAACCACTCTGGTGGTTTCAGCATATGCAATACAGAGAAAATAGAGGGCAAGCTTTCGTCAGATGATTCAGTTCTAGTAGAGACTAGTTCTGGTTTCATCGCCGTGCTTTCGGAAACACAGCGTGCGGTCAAAATATTGGGGGAAATCACATATTTCAAGTCTCTTGTCCTACCTGATACAATTAATTTAACTTTTTTGGCAATCTTTTTATTTAATTAAAAGGTGCGCACCTGTTAAGTTTTCTAATGTACATGTAAGTTTTCTTCTTACTTCTACAAAGTTTTTCTTCAGTGGATCCCTACGCCTGATCATGAGCATATTAAAACTAGACGTTTGAGGGGCGGATTTTACTACTTATTCCAAAGGAAACATGATTGTTCTGTAGTAGACTTATTACAATAGCATAATTGTAATTAATTGATATGCAAGAGAAAAATTTTTATTGGATAGGAGCCGATTCATTGATAGATGGACGTTTCCTTTGAATTTATAGGTATACTGAAATGTCAAACCCGCGCATTCTTCTTTGATAGTTGGTCGTTCAGTGTGACATTCAGTAAAAAAAAAATCTGTCAAATCAGTTGGGGTTGTTTTGTTAGGAGTCGATTGAAAAATAGCAACAACATGCATTCTATCATATTTGATTTTTACTTCCGCAAAGCAATGTAACGACACATCGCTTAGCTCACATTAAAGGAAGTGTTCTCTATGAGCAAAGGGCAGTGTCAAAAATTGGTTTGCAAAATTTCTATTCAGGTGATTTTCCCTCAGAGAGACCTACAACACCCTAGTCGTCCTGTTTAAAGTCGATGACGACCAAAATCAATCAACCATCGATGCATATCATTACAGCTTAAAATAATTGAGCTAGATAAAAAAAACTCAATTACTCAAAATAGCCTAATGAAATGTAACAAAAATGATCTATTCTTTAAATAGCTATTAACTGATGATATCAACAAAGGATTTCTACTACAAAAATTGATTGAAAAAAATCGGAACAAGAAAGGCGGAACCAGGAGGCGCAATATCATCGACATACTAATACTGATAATATTCGAAAGAAGTGGTTTTGTTATCCGTTGGTAAATTACAAATTAATTGTTTACTCTTTGACATTTTATAAACGCAATGTAATTCAAGTGATCAATTTGGATGTATAACATTCAACAGCTAACCAAATTGAAACAATTGGTAAGGAAAAGCAATCAGAATAGGCATATCGCAAAGAAAAATGCAAAACAACACATACATCTTTGGTCACTAGAAACGAAAATTTTTGGAACTTAGTTGGAATGTGTTACT
>CM032451.1:48486513-48505864 GCA_019049505.1 Pachyrhynchus sulphureomaculatus | reverse complement strand
TGTTCAAAGGTGAAAAATCGCTTTTCAACGTCTCTCGGCTTAAATTAGTATGGTGCCCATTCCTTGCTTTTGAATCATTCTCAGTGCATGTAAGCGCTTGGAAATGGTTGTAAGATCAACTTCTAATGATTCTGTAAGTCCTTTTTCCATTTAACATTGGTCTTCATCGAGCAGTGCCTCCAATTCTTCATCTTTAAACTTTTTCGGCTAGCCTGGACATTTTTTGTCTTCCGTGTCGAAATCACCACTTTTAAAGCGAGTACTCACATGTTTTTATCGATGGAATATAATCACCATAGGTTTCCGATAGAAATCTATGACTTTTAACGACTGCCAATTCGAAGAAATTACGGTATCTCAATGTTTTTTAAAAGGAAAGCCCATATATTATTTTATTTTTGAGTCCTACTAAAAATTCTAGATATTATTTGTCTAACATCCCATATGTCATAATTGAACTATTTTGGAATTATTGTCATTTACTGTCAGGTAACGATTGAATGCGTAAAAAAATAATTTATTGACTATTGATAAAATTGATTAATTGATTGCTGCGTTTTGTGAAACTGCAATTTCAGCGTTATTATAGACATTTACATTTAACAGAAACTGAAGGAATCATTTTGTTAATGATGGTTGGTTACGGATACCGTAGGAGACCTCCTGTTGTGGTCTCCTACGGTATCCGTGTGTGATCTTTTTAACGCGAAATATCCGAATCGAGGACCTATTACCCAATCCGTAGTTACCAAACATTAAAATGATTTAGACAATCAGTCATGCTAAGGATCATTCTAAATCTGGACCTCTAAAAGTTAAAATAAGCGATGAGACAAAGGTAGATGTTTTATTGGAAATTACAGAAAATCTCCATACAGCTACTCGTCAGCTTTTCCCAGACCACAACAAGTACCTTAAGTCGTATACTGAAAGAAGAAAAATTGCATCCATATAAACCCATTCTATTGCAAGAATTATCTGAAGATGACTACAATAGAGGCGTTGAATTTTGCGAGGTCATTATGGAACGAATCAGTAATGATCTTAACCTAATTCGTAATATTGTTTTTTCTGTCGAGGCCACATTTTGGTCTTAACGGAAGAGTTAACAGGCATAACTGTCGGTACTGGTCTACTGAGAATCCCCACTGGATAATCGACAGTCATTTTCAAATACCACAAAAGATACACGTGTGGGCAGGAATTTATGGACGTCTATCACTGGTCCCTATTTTATCGATGGAAATCTTACACGTCATCGGAATTTACAGTTACTCCAAGATCAAGTTAGTCAACTTGTGAGGATTATTCCCAATGAAACTAATTTTGATACTAACATGAATCTGTGGTATCACACGGAGGAGAATCTCACTATGAAATCAATGTTCGTAGTGTTGTTAACCATTTTTCAATCAATGGATAGACAGAAGAGTGCCTGTAGAAATGGCTGAGCAGGAGTCCCGATTTACGCACTCGACTTTTTTTTATTATGGGATCATTTGAAACCGGAAAAGTTTACCGAAGTCGACCCGAAACTGTAAAAGATTTCCAACATAGAATTCGATATGAAGTAGCACAGATCATCCCGGTTTCTGTGCAAAACGTGTTCAGGCTGTTTACGACAGATTTGGACATTGTCATGCTGTTAACGGTAGAATTTTGAGGAACTGTTACCTTAAAAATTAAACCTAGGGGTATTTATTAATTGCTTTTTTTGTCTTTTTTTGATTTTACCAGATTCAAATGGACAGGATAATTCCAAAACAGATTCAATTTACAGGAAATGGTAAAGTCAAACTAAATAATATCATGGAATTTTTAGTAGGACTCGAAAACTAAAATAGTTATACCGGCCTTACCCATAGTAAAAAATCAAGATGGTGTAATTTCTTCGAACTGAGCCGTTTAAAAACATATTTATTGTCAACGTCAGCTTGTGGCGTCATATAAACCCTTTAACGTTTATTTAAACATTTTTTTGATACACTGATTAAATAAATGTGTGGAGTTATTATTCCAATGGCACCTGTATATAGGCAATAGCTAAAGCTTAATACTGGCCGTACCGAACTTTGAGTTAACTCGTTATATAAGTAATTGTTTTAACAGAACAATATTTTAAAATTAGTTGTGATACTTTGTTAAATGCTAGCGGTAACGCGTAGAAATGAAGAGAACAATTAATAATAAAAACCGTGTCAAGTGCAAGTTTGATCGGATTCAGAAAAGACACCCAAGTGAGGTTTTTCATAAAAGAATTAAGAGCCCCATATTACAAACATGTCTAGTCAGATACTGACTCAGCAGGTAATCAGACCAATAAGAATAAGACAAAAAGTTCTATGTGGCATGTATATATCTTAAGATCCAATATGTATTTTCACGTTTTTCTTAGCCAGTAATGTATAATAATTATAGCATCTTAGCTATCTAATAGCCAATAAATCAATCCACCTCAATCTAGAATCTAGTGGTAAAAGCTTAAAAAAATATTTTTACTACCTAAACCTACCATAATTATAATTTAAAAGGCATACACTGACGTGTATGTCTTTTAAATCCTGCTGATACTGAATGTTTGTGATTTGCCTTTTTACCTATAACGAGCTCTGATATGGAGCCAAATATTCATTTCCAAGTCTTGTGATTCGTAGATAGCACGTCTGGGTAGTCTAAAGTTTTAGCAGCACGTACTTTTGATGCAAAAGCATAGTTTTCTTCCTCTAATGCCGATACACATCTCTTTATATATATATATATATATATATATATATATATATATATATATATATATATATATATATATGTATATATATATATATATATATATATATATATATATATATATACATATAGGGTGTTATGGAAATCATTGTATATTTGGAACTCACACCTCCTTGTAGCAAGACCGATTGCATAAAATTCACCTTAAATAGCGGATCTCAATAATAAAATGAAAAAATCAACCCTAAAAAAATGATCCAATAAATGAAATTAAGATATTGTTTTCGCTCCGCCACTGGTAAACAAAACAACTAAATAATATGGCCGTTTGTTAATAAAAAACGTGACATTTACCGTGTTGGTGGGATTTAACTCAGCGCAGGTGCATTTTACGAACAGCAACAGAGCTAGTTCGTACCATGGTAGCCTTTTAGGTGCGGCTTGGATTGGCGGTAAAATCCACTTTGGCCCTTTTTCAATTTTTGAAAATGTTCGAATATAAAAGCAAAAATATTAAATATGCTTCTACATCACTCCACGTGTCACCCGTTTCATTATATGCAATGATTTCCATAACACCCTATATATATATATATATATATATATATATATATATATAAATATATAGTCTCGATCTTACGCCTATATATATATATATATATATATATATATATATATATATATTTATATATATATAAATATTTATATATATATAAATATTATAATATATATATATATAATATAATATATATATATATATATTTATATATATATATATATATATATATATATATATATATATACATATATATATATATATATATATATATATATATATATATATATATATATATATATATATATATATATATATAGACACACACAGCAGAGTATGTTTTAAATGTTTGTAAAATAAAAATTTAAGAATTTTGATAAATAAATCGGCCTTATTCATGAAAACTACGGTGTATTTTTTATTCCTGCTAACCCTGCAGATAAAGCAAGGTGTCAAGAGGGGATGTGGCGGGGAAATTGTGGGGTGGTATCACCCTGAGGATGATTGATGATGGTTGTCGACACCGTGTTCGGGAAGATCCAGGGCGTCAAGCGGGGGTGGTGTATAACTAATAGTTACAATGCTGAGCCGACTGGAAATCGATAAAGGATATTCCCGAGGTGTCGGTTTTATTAAAAATATGAAAAGACAGTATGATTTTAGGAATTTGATTTACAAGAATTTTTCATGTCAATATTTTGAAAAGACTTTTTTCACAGATAGATGATATAGATGTCATAAAACTTCGTTCAGTTGTTATTCAACGTCACTATGTCTTTTCAAAATTTAACTGAATTTCTGAGAAATATTGATCTCTACTCAGCATGTCGTTTCTTTAATCGACGTAAACTGTAAACTTTATAAGGCAATGGGGAGGCCACCTTATGTCATTTTTTTGGGAAATGACACTTCAGTGTCACGGTCACCATCTATCTGTCCGTCTTTCCCATGCGATTTTCTCCGAATCTAGGAAGTTGACATTTGGCACTAATATAGGAACTGATGGCACTCATCAGAACGTATCGATCTGAAAGTTAAATTAGGATTAAGAGTTAATTTGGTGGGGGGCGTGAAATCGGTAGTGAAAAAAAAATTATCAGGTTCAGCGAGTGGGTCTTAATGAAAGCTTGTACTAACACGAAAATTAAAAATATTGATACGTATTACCTGCCTCACACTTTTCTTTGTTTATTTTAAAAAAATTTACGAGGAAAAATTCACTCTCCCTCTTATCTCGAAAATAATGGATCAAAAAATCAGTTGATATTCTCTATAATTTATCTGGTATATAAAAAAAAAAAACAACAAAAATTTCAAGGTATCAGTTTTCAGTAAAAAGGATCAGAACAAAAAACTTTGTTGAAAAACATTTAGGGTGTTTTGTGAGTCATTGAGATTTTATACTCCGTAACAAAAATTTTTATTTTAAAGGAGCTTACGCACCCGAACATAACTGGGCGTCAAGTTCGATCTTGCACTTGGCGAGGATTAATTTAATATTTCATACACTGTCAAAGATGTGTTTGGAAGTGCTCTTACGTCGGTACCATTCTACTCAAGAGGCAAAGTTCATTCTGGTCATAAATCTTATCCAAAATTTCTTATAAAAAGTCAGGGGGGGTTTGCATATAGAAAATATAATATCGCTTCTCCCATTTTTTATTTAAGAATAGGAAGAGCGTTTCCTTCTTTGACCTCACCAAAAAACCACTAGGCCATGCTAGGCATACATCACTTAGTGATTAGTAAATAAAACACGCGCTTGCACTTCTTTCTTCAAAACCTTGAGAGATTCAATTTTTAATAGGGGATTTGGGTCGCATATTTATATGAATATTTTAGCTCATTAAAAATTTAAACTTCACTAAATGCAACGACTATTCTGCCTGCCCTTTGGTTTAGGGCATTTTTACTCATTTTTTTCTTTTATTCTACAAAGTATAAAAGTAGATTACATTAGTACCAATACAATTTATTCAACTCACACAACAAATGAACTTTTTAAGTATATTGCTTAGTTTCGATATTTTTAAATTTAAAATAACATAGGGGCCTACCTTGAATCTCACCATGGTTTTATTTTACTACTCACAAGTCATATAGTAGCCACAGCAAATGGTAAAAAATTTTTTGGGGGAAGCGATGAGCCTTGACAATTTTTGTTGTTTTTTTTTTTATATACCGGATAAATTTATGGAGAAATATTTCAGAATTTTTTGATCACAGTTAATTTTCGAGATGAATATATATATAATATATATATTATAATATATAAAAAAGAATATATATATATATATATATATATATATATGATATATAAAAAAGAAGATGAGAATCATTAAAAAGGCTTAAGCGTGTGGTAACAACCGAAGCAGGTTGTTGAACTAAGGGATAAACCCTATAGGATTACAGATTGTGACTACAAACAAGGTCTTAAAATACTTTAGTAACGATAGTGTTACTGCTAATATGGACAAACTTTCACATGCCACATCAAAGTCCAGAGCATATTCACGGCCGCTAGACGATACAGAAAAGAGCTCCCTCAGGTGGAAACTATACTCTTAAATCTCAATAAGAAAGATAGTTGGCATCACTACCATAGATTTAATCATTTTTTACATCTGAAATTGTTTAGCTTTAAAAGATTACTTACTGGAATATTTACAGGTCAATTCTCTGTTGAATGAGAAGCCGATTTAAGAACATTTGAAGCAATCATTAGCGGAACCTTATAATTATTAAAAAATAGCGAACAAAAGACGTAATCTCATTCATCAATGCGACATCACACCGATTTTGAAATCTAACAATTTTTTTAACAATTTCAGTGATTTTTTTAATTTATTTATTAAAAGTCACTGCTGAGCAGAAATAAGACATGGTTATTGAAATTGGTCTGGGAATTCAGTTTTAACAACGGAATAAAGAGATCATCTAAATTTGTTTTTTGCTAGGTGAAATGTGGGGAAGTCAGTCTCATTTGGATTGGGGTCTACATCCCAGTGAATTATTCTTTCACATCTTAACCCTAACCGAGTCCGTGGAAGCTTCCCGTTCCATGTCAAAATCGTTTCTCTTTATTGCTGCATTTTTTTTAGAGCCATTCTCGCTACACGTAATTATTTTTAAAAACCTTGTAATTATTTCGGTTTTTTTAAGTATAACAACATTTTTCAATTAAAATGTAAAAGACACCAATCCAACCGTATGTCTTACAACGGAAAAGGGTCCGTATACACGAAAGATTAGAGTACACTTCGGTTATGTGTTTGCTCATTTTGCACGCCAAATATATATCACCTTTGTTTGGTTAGTTTTGAGTATGTACTAAATCGTCTTAAATGGGTAAAAATAAAAATAGAAAATAAATATGGGGTAACATCTTAATATTTAAAGCAAAACGGTAACTCCAAATAAATCCCATCTGTCAAGTAATAAACATGTCCGCGATAATTCCATTTTTGGGGTAGATGCGATTCTACTGATTCAACAGAAAAGACGGTTTTAGAGGGAGCCTGTGTCTACGACATTTAGTAAAATTCAGCTCGATTCAGAACGTAAAAGTTTGCTGAAATCACGTAAAATCCCAAAATGACGTTACTTGTTTGCGAGGCAGTCTTACACATTTATCCCATCAAAAGTAGGCCTAAAAGGACATATTCTGCGGCCGCCTAAATATATTAAAAAGTCGGTGTCGTTTGGATTGAAAGAAGTGAGTAATTATTTTAACGAACGTAAGGTCGACGTAGGAAACGACAAAGTAAATCCGAAAAGTCGAAAAAAAGAATCATGTCTTTGTTTTCATGGGACCCGAAATTGATGCTAACGTCAAGGAACAGCCAAAATTTTAAAAAATCGGGTTTGAATGTGTCCCATGACATCATTCAAAGACCCGATTTTGAAACATATTTTCGAGCTCATATTGTCAAATTCTCGAAGCATGTTTACTGGGCGAAAATTCATGTCACGCGAAGCGGCTCGTTGGGCCCACGATAAGATACTAGAATGATCTTCACAATCGCCGAACGCACATCTCTAATGAACAGCTCGTCAATTCAGCATGCCCATCGAAGATGCCAAGGCGATTATCTGATGCGGGAGGGCGATTGGACAACTTGTAAATTGATGTAACCAAATTTTTCTCTCTCTAAAATCGCGAAAAATAAAATGTATGATCTAATGATGAGAAAGTACCAGGGCGAAGTCACTCTAATCGCCGAACAAAAGAAAAATTTACTGCGATTACTATGAGTAAGAGCAAAAGTGTTTATGAATATTAAACAGGAAAGAAACAATATAAATTATTAAAAGAAACCATAAGCAATGGACAACCCCGGAGGGATGTCGATTCCTATAGAAGAAGAGATCGCTAGCTGCGCGCTCCTTGGAATACAGTGAAGATACAGCAGTTGATGACATATTTGAAAACATCAAAAATTGTACAGAAAAAAATGCCACATGACAAAACTTTCCCCAAAACAACAAAAAGAACAAAAATTAAATCAAAGAGTAAAACAGGTAATGAAGCAAAGTAGAGAAAATAGTAGATAAGCTACAGAGGAATACAGGACTATAAATAGAAAAAAACAAAAGATAAAAAAAAGCAGAGGAAATTAAAACGTTGTAAAACAGAATAAAAGCTTAAAAATCTTGAGAAGGAAGACATTCGGCAAGATTAAGGACATGCATGTGTAATCTAATAACAAACAAAAGAGATATTTTTAACAGATCATCGAATTATTTATCAGCAATTCAAGATTAAAAGAACAGAAATCAACAGAAGTCTTAAGTCAAGGGTGAGAGGATATCCCAGCCATACACAGAAGAAGAAATCTACCTCTCCAAACCTTGTAAGGAACATTACATGAAATATATAAAGGCACCTGTCAGGGTGAAGACTAATAATTGTAGATATAGAGGCTTAATTAAACAAGGATTTATACTAACTAAAATTAATCAAAATCATTATAAAAATATTGCTCAATAAATGCCCTCCTGGAACGTGCAACAAACTATTTTCATTCAGCATAAAAAAGGAGATACTTTAGAACTTACAAACTATCGACCCATTAGCCTCCTGAGCCATATATACAAAGTTATTCACTAAAACACTTTACCAAAACGTCTCTAGGCAAAAACAAATTCAAGTTTTCCCTTTCAAAAGACACAGGCAGGATTCCGTCTCGGGGTTGTGGAACAATGAGACCACTTGCTTACAATTAAAATCCTCATTGAAAAATGTATAGAATTATAATAAGTCCTTCGTTTTACTCATATTTGGTGGACTTCGAAAAGGGCTTTTGATTCTGTAAATCAGCAAAGACTTTTGGAAGCGCTTGTTACTGAGTGTCGTATTTGATTATCAATATTCCAATGTAATTAAATACATTATATGAAATTGCACACCGCTCATGTTAAAATAATCAAACTCCTCCACCAGACAAATCAAAAAGAAGGAGTACGGCAGGGTGATACACTCTCACCAAGCTTTTCGTAACACTTCTAAAAAGTTTTCTAAAATCAGTAAACTGGGAAAGATATGGGACTTTGAAGATTGACGGTGAAAAAGTTAAATCACCTCTGTTTTTGCCGACGACTGTGTCTTAATAACAGACAAAATACAAGAAGCACAAACTATGCCAGGCCATACTTCAGGAAGCTGTTAAGAAAGGTTTTAGTCTAAAAATCAATCTATCCGAAAGGTCCCAGTTTTATGACAAACTTAGTATTAAGACGATTCCTAAAACAACTGTTAGAGATAGAGTAAGTGCCACTACTATAAAAAACCTCCGACATGAAATCAGCATAGGACGAGATAAACCAAATACATGAAATGACGAGACGAATAAGTCCCTCCTAGGCTGCATATGCAAACATGGCCTATATATTCAAATCTAACTTTCCCCATATGTTTAAAAAGAAAAGTATTTGATAGATGTTGTACTCCCCGTACTTACGTATGCAGCCGATACTCTCACAATGATGAAGAAAAACTTCAATAAAGTATGTCATGCAACGAAAGATGGAGAAGTCAATGTTAACTCTTAGAGATCACCTCCCAAATCACATTATCAGGAAGAGAACGGGGGTACAAGTGGCAGTCAAATTCATTCTAATCTTTAAATTGAAACTGGGCCTGGGCATGTTTGCTAGGTTTAAGGATGGGCGATGGACAAAGAGAATCATAGATGGCGACAAGATTCGAAGCCTATGGGAGTAAGTAGGTAGACCACCAATTAGGTGGACTGATGATTTTAAAAATAGTGGCTGGAAATTGGGTACAAGCAGCCCAGGACAGAAAAAAGTGGCATAACTTTAGGAAGGCTTTCGTCTAGCAGTGGACAGTATAAGTTGATGATGATGATGATGATGATGATAGTTAATTTGAAAAGAGTAGCTGGAAATTGGATACGAACGGCCCAGAACAGAAAAAAGTGACATGATTTGAGGGAGGCACTCCTCCAGCAGTAGACAAGTATAAGCTGATGATGATGAGTTTAATCCAAATCTTTTCGCTTTCTGTTTTGACCTGTTTGATCAGTTACTCTGGAGATCTTTGATATTATTTACCAAGAGAACAGTCACATCAGCATACCGTATGTTGTTCAGTGTACACTCATTAACTTGCTATTGCTTCAATGGATTCATAGATAGCCTCATTAAACACAGTGCCAGAATAAAGATTGAACAAAAGTGCTAAGAGAATACATCTCTGTCTTACACTTTGGGTTATTTTTATGCTTTCAGACTTTTTTAGCCCTAATTTTAACTTCCACTGATTGATTCGAGTACAGATTTTTAATAATATTTAGATCTCTTTTGTATATATTGTTGTTTCTAAGATTTTTATTAATTTCTCATGCATCACACAGTCTACCGTCGAAAGCTTTATTGTAATCTATAAAACATGCATATACATCTACATTCATATTTTTACAACACTGGACCAGTATATTTAATGAGAATAAAGCGTCCCGTGTACCCATGACCTTTGGATAATTCCTCAGGAATATGAGACATAAAACTTATTAAGCGATAATCGTCATATTTCATTGATAAAACAACTATGGAAATGAAAAAAAAAAAAAAAAATGATTTTCCATTCATACACCTTCTGTCTGAACATTTAATAAGAAATAGAATACGATCCATTCATATTTGTTCAAATCCTTTATTTCAATTGATATATACTTCGATAAATATCCATAGATTTCGACACGATTAATTAATTTACTAAATGAGTTTGAGAAGGTTATTGAAATATTATTGAGGATGCTCAATAGATCGTTGTTACTATCGCTTGAACAATTTCAGTTTTATACTCTGGCTTTCCTTCCTATCTTGCGTTGTATCTTTGTTGTTAAGTGTTATTAAAATTTTCTTTCGTGCAGGTTAGTTTTAATTAGCCCGCAATATGGTGTTGATATTCCCTTGGTCAAGTAGGTATTATACTTCTTATTAGTTAGGGTTGTACTCATATTAGGTCGGTTGCTACATTACAGTATTTTTAAAGTATTTTTGTTTAATTTAATTTTCACAAATTTTCAACCCTGACTAAAATAATAAACTGCCAATGAGTGATATGGGTATCTTCCAGGTGTGTTCGTACACAGACTTGAATTCATAAGTAATGCCGGTCTCTTTGAAGCCATTTTAAAGGCCAAGAAAGAGTTTTCGAAGTATCGGATTGTATTTTTTCTCTATCTTTCGTACGGATATTCTAAATCTGAAGTGTCGAGTGCGAAAAATAATATTTATTTTATGGATTAAATATGGGTTTCATTGCCTTTTTTAGCCGGAATAAAATTGGCAGTAAGATCGTGTTTTTCGAATGAATGAAGTGGATTTGGAATATTTTTGGAAATGTAAAAATGCTAAGCAGAATATCTAAAATAATCCATAAATATTCTATAATAAAATCGGATTATTCTTTCGAAAAAGTGATATAATATATATATAAATATATATATATATATATATATATATATATATATATATATATATATATATGTATATATATAAATATACATATATATATATATATTATATATATATATATATATATATATATATATATATATATATATATATTATATATATATATATATATATATATTATATATATATATATATATATATTATATATATATATATATATATAATATATATATATATATATATATATATATATATATATATAAATATATATATATATATATATAATATATATAATATATATATATATATATATATATATATATATATATATATATATATATATATATATATATATATATATATATATATATATATATATATATATATATAATATATATATATATACACTACCGTCAGAAAGTATTTGCCCACTTAGAAATTTCAATGTAACTGCCAAAATTTAATACCTAATTAAACCCTTTTATTATATTAGGTAAATTTAATTATTCCTAACAAGTGTCCATCATAAAATTGTTTAGGCAAGCCTTTTTGGTGAAATTACAATTTAAAAACCAATTAGAACAAATTTCCAAGTTTTGCATGATAATCGTTTTAAAGGCGATTTCTGAGAATTTCAGTTGAAGTAAGAACTCATTTCAAGTTTCTAGGGATTATGGAGATTCCTAATGACATTTTATAATAAAAACTATGCTATAAATACCATTGCCCTTTTGGAAATTAACTATTGGCAAACAGTACTTTGTCATTGATACAGGCCCAATTGTTTTTTCGTGAAAATGCCAAAAACGAAAGAAGTTTCCGTTGAAAATCGAGCTCTGATAATTGCGAGACATCAAAATGGTCACTCGAGTCGACAAATCGCGAGTAATATGCGGATGCCAAGGAGAACGGTGGACTACATCGTAAAAAAAAATTCTGCGGGACATGGATTTCTGAACTAAAAACGTTCAGGAAGGCCTTGAAAAACGACTCCCGCTGAAGACAGAGCTATAACAATGCTCAGCAGGACGTAATCGCCGCCTAACCGCACCAGAAATCACGGCTCAAGTAAACCTGGAACGGCCCATCCCCATCAGCGTGACAACCGTGAAGAACAGATTAGCAGAAGGTGGACTACACGGGAGAGTTGCCGTGAGGAAATCACTTCTTAGGCAAGCGAATAAACGTAAACGTTTAGAATGGGCCCGAGAACATGAAATTTGGACAACCAGATCAATGGAATTCCGTCCTTTGGAGCGACGAATCTAAATTCAAAATTTTCGGCTCAAATCGACGAGTTTACGTGCGGCGGCGGTCAGCTGGTGAGAGGATGTTACCTATAGTAAAACATTGTGGAGGTTCAGTAATGGTTTGGGGTTGTTTTGGTTACGGTAAAGTTGGAAAAAATCTTTAGGATAGAAGGAATTATGAGGAAAGAACAGTATCAAGAAATTTTGCTAACTCGAATGCTTCCATCTGGAAGAGATATTTTTCAGGAGAAATTTATTTTTTTTGTCTCCCGGCATGACAACGACCCTAAACATTCTGCTAAACAAATTAGAGAAACTTTTGGACCAATAGAAATCCGATGACGTCCTGGAAGTGATGACTTGGCTTCCACAATCACCCGACTTGAACCCCATGGAATTGCTGTGGGAGTCACCATTTGGACAGGTGTGTTCGAAAACTCAATCACAACATCAGAAAATCACTGTGGGAACTTTTACAAGCAGAATAGGTTAAAATGACAGAATAAACTCTGAAAAAACTACTGGTCAGAATGCCGAAACTCTGTAAAGCGGTAATTAAAAACAAAGGGAGTCACATAGATGAGAAAAAATTCTGAAAAATTATGAATATTTTTCTGATTTTCTAGACTGTAAATAATGTGAAAACAAATAATAATTCATTAAAATTAAAAAAATATATATATTATCTGGGTTTTTGTTGTCTTGGGACTGAAATAATGGTGTGGACAAAAGTACTTTCTGGCGGTAGTATATATATGTATATATATATATTATATATATATATATATATATATATATATATATATATATATATATATATGTATATATTTAAGACAATTTTTTGTTCTTGGTCTTGAGGTCAATTTAATAAAACAAGTTTAGTTTTGGTTTACGTTTTCGGTTTACGTTTCGGCTTATGTTTCGGTTTATTCTATTTAAACCATCATCAGAACTACAAAAAAAAAATTTGTTTAAAGTTGGTATTGAAGATATAGATGTTTATTATTATTGTTGTTTTATACAAGAATATATATAAATAAATTAATGTTTAGTTATAATTATCCGACCGTATGGTCTAGATGGATCTTTTGACATTCAATTATTTACATTTTAACACTTTTACGGTTTTTCGTTATACTAAATTTAAGAAGGTTCAAATATTTTATTTTATTATTTTTGCAGGTAAAATAGGTAAATCCAAAGTTTATTTATTCGTTTTATATTGTCATTGTCATTACTTTGATTGTTATTAGTCTATAATTAAGTAATTTATTTTCAATTGTATACTATACTTAAATTTTCCGTATCATTTCGATAATTTAAGGTATTTTTTGTTCTTCATGTATGTATCATTTCTTTTATGTTTCGTTTTTTATGATTATTTTTAAAATTTAGGATTTAGAAATTTTTAAAATTGAAAATATGTAATTCGTCTATGGATGTTTTGATAGGGCAATATGGTTTTGATTTGTATTTCTTATGCTATTTTTATGTTCTGTTATTCGTCTTTTTAAATATTGTTTTGATTGTCCAATATATGTTTTTTCGACAGTTCATGCGATCTATTTTGTATATTAAGTCTGCTTGTTCTGTTGTTGGTATTGTTGGTTTAAGTTTGGTAAAGATATTTTTGAGTTGTTGGCAGGTTTTTCTGCTAGATTGATGTTATGAGGTTTAAGGCCTTTTTGATTTTATTGTTTAATTCAGGAAGATATGGTAAATAAATATAATTTTTTGTTACTTTCATTGTTATTTTGTTTAGATTTTTTTTCAGATTATTGTATACCTTATTTATGCGGTTTTTTTATGATTGGTTCCGTAAATTTTTTTGGATATTATTGTAGAGTAGAACGTTTCTTACTTTATCTAGATTTTGGGGTCTATTTGTTGGATCAGTTAGTAACACTGCCCTATCAACAAGTGAATTGACGACACTTTTTTATATTTTGCTGGTGTGTATGAATTATAATTTAAATATCTTCCTGACCACACAAGTTTGGTATACTAATTTGTTTTTATGTTACCTTTGTCATCATATGTAATATTTATGTCTAAAAAGTTTAATGATTTATTGATTTCATTTTCGTATGTTTCTCTTAGAAGAAGTTAAATTTGTTTAGAGTGTATTGAAGTTTATTTTCTCGGATACAAAGAATATGATCGTCCCGACGTCTCTCTATACACAAATATACCAATAGAACTTGCCGTAAAAAGTATGAAAGATAAATAGAGTATAATAAATAACTTCACTAACATCCCTCAAAAGGAATTTATTGAGGTAACTAAACTTCGTTTAAACCTACATTTTTCCAATATAATAACCAATTCTATTCCCAAATTTAATGCTGTAGCTAGAGGATTACCAATTTCAGCTACCATAGGAAATCTTGTAATAGAATATGTAGAGGAAACCATCATAAAAACTCTCGACTAAAAACTTTATTTTTTTAAAAGGTTTGTAGGTGATTGTATTCTTTGTATCCCAGAAAATAAACTTCAATACCCTCTAAACAAATATAACTCTTTCCACGAAAGACTTAAGTTTACATACGAAAAAGAAATCAATAAATTATTAAACTATTTAGACATAAATATTACATATAATGCAAAGGTAACATAAAAACAAATTGGTATACCAAACCGGTGTGGTCAGGAAGATATTTAAATTATAAATCATACACACCAGAAAAATATAAAAAAGTGTAGTCAATTCACTTGTTGATAGGGCAGCATTACTAACGGATCTAATAAACACAAATGATCAAAAATAATTGAGAGTGTAACATGCTAGAGAAATCGTACAAGCCTCTAGAAACAAACCAAACTTCGTGAAATTAGTTGCTACTGGCGACGAAACATGGTAACAACAACAAAAATTGGTAATAGTCTTTTTCTATCTTTGTCTGTCTGTTAGAACACCACCCAAAAATAGCTAAACTTAGCACAAAGAAAAACTAGGTTCTATATTACATTTCAACTAAAAAAACTATACAGAGTGTTATGAAAATCATTTAGTATTCGCACTCTCTACTCTTTAATATCAGTTAGAACTACTTACGTTGTCGCGAGGGGGAAAGCAGGAAATAGGATTACAAAATATTTTCGTTTTTTTGCCATTGTTACATTTATTGTCCTTTCACACAACCCTGACCCTTCAGGATCATAAAAAAGATCTTGGGACAGTTTAAAATTACTCTATATAAATTTTAAATTCCAGAAAGGGGAAAACGTATCTTATTTTGAACAAGAAATATGGACATCATTAGCTAGGAAGTGTTTAGTTAACAGATGCCACCCCTGATTTTTAAATGCTTTAGAAAATCGATGAAAACTACCAACTGATGACTGTTGAAAAGGATTATTTTCGAAGAAGACTGGTGTGGCGAAAAAAAGGATACGGAATGAAAAAAATTAGAAATCAAATTAAGAACGATAGAAGCAGTCATATATAGAATGGAATTAAATAAAATCAAGTTGTTTCATCACCTGATAAAAATATATGAGATGGCCAAACGAGATAATAGTAAGTAATAGAAACTAAGTACTACAAACTAAGTGATACAAACTAAAAACCTTAGACAAGGTTGTAGTTGGTCCCCAGTGCTATTTAATATACATATATGTTGAATGGGATTTAAAGAAATTGATGCGTAGCTCTAGTGGTAAGGGTTTTGTATTTTAAAATAATTATTTATTTACCCTTGTCTTTACTGATGATCAGACGGTTCTGACTGAGAGACTTTTGTTACCAAGGACTCAGAAATACAAGCAAATGGATATTTAAGGTAGTACGCAAAAAAAGCCTAATATTTAATTGTATACTCAGAAACTGGATTTAAAATTCTATTGGATGGCGATTGCTTTGTAAAACGGGTAAATATACATAAATCTGTGTTTGGAAATCATTGTAAACCGTAATAGCATAGAAAGACGAGATAGGTAAGTAATCGGAAATGCAAGAACAACTGTTTTAGCATTAAACATACCTTAATGGGATCAAAATAGGGACAGCGATGGCAGAAACGGTGCTGATGTAGGGAAGTGAAATATAAATGATCAAGTAAGATAGAAAGGCCAAACTATCTCAAGTAAGAAGTGCTGGTTGTCAAAAATAAAATGAGTATGATATGATGAAATTAGAAATAAAATGAAGAAGGCAGAAGTAGTCATATATATAATAGAATTAAAATGACTTGAGTATCACCTGTTACGGATGCCTAATTAAAAATGGACGAGAAAAGGTATTTAAATTGACACCAGCAGATGAACGTAAAATTTGACCCAGCAATCCTAGAATTAGGATATTAAAATGCAATGACGAGATGTAACGTAGAAGAAACACGTTATGATGAAAAATCCGCGAACGTGAGCCTTGGAAGACAACATCTGGTTATTTAAATTATTGATACTGCTACAAAATTTACCAAATTTAAGTCACTTGCTGAAATTGCCTCTAGTTACCTAACTATTACTCTGTTTCTAATGGACATAGAGTTGAAGTTTCATATAATAATAGACAATGAGATTTTTTTTTTAAAAAAAAAAAAAAAAAAATTTAAAGTACAGTAGATATACACCGTGCGATAATTAATTTAGCAGTTTGGCGATGGAATTATTAAATAAAACAATTTTTCCTTTTTTATTTTCTCTTCCTAAATATACACTATGATTTAATAATGATTCATATGGTATTTTCAGTCAGAATATACAGAACAATCATGGAAAGTATCATGACAAACGGGTCAGAAACATGGACCATTAACAAGAAATATAAATCAAAAATAAACGCGGTAGAGATGAAATGTTGGAGAAGATGTTGAAGGGTGACCCTGACTGATAGGATTAGGAACGAGGAAATAAGAACGCGAATTGGAATAACAAAAGACGCAGTACATGCCATTGAAGAAAAACGATTGAAATGGTATGGTCACGTAAGGAGAAGCGACAGCAGACGGTGGATTAAGAAAATCACAGAGTTGAGTCCAACTGGAAGAAGAAAGAGGGGAAGACCTAGGCGCTCATGGCGGGATGACGTCGATGAGGCAATGGAAAACAGAGGGTTACGGGAAGGAGACTGGGAAGAACGAAGAGAATGGAACGCAAGGTTGAGAGAAGGGAGACAGCGTCAGCTGTAACATATATATATATATATATATATATATATATATATATATATATATAATATATATATATATATATATATATATATATATATATATAATGTATATATATACATATATATATATATATATATATATATATATTATATATATATATATATATATATATGTATATATATATATATATATATATATATATATATATATATATATATATATATATATATATATATTTCTAGCTCACTTTGCGGGATTTCCTGCAAAGGATGTGTGAGAACAGTTAAAAAGTTACAGGGTGGTCAAACAAGTACATTTTGTGAATGGTTGAACATGTAGACTTGATTTTATTGACGAACTGATGTATAAGCAGTACCAGCTATTTGGATCACACTGCTTAAGTCGAACAAATCAAATTTTACCTATCAAACATTACAATAATTTCAAATTATATTCGCCATTGATATACTGACTGGTTGGAATAAATTTATAATGAATAATATATTTGACATCGTACAAAACAATCAACATGGTTTTTGATTTTCGTATTTTTTTTTTGACTTGTAATAATAATATTGTCTTCCATTTTGCTGGTTGTGGATCATATTCTTTCCTTTCCTATTTTGTCACCATTAATAATTGGTTTCCCGAAGTTTGGTCTGTTTATACAATCTCATATAATTCTATTGGATTGGATTAATGCAACCCCAATAACTTTTGATCTTCAAATGTGGAACACATTTTGAGAAAACCTTTATTTTGCCTAGACGTTTTTTCGAAATAGTTCGAATTGTTTCCCTGATGATGTTTAACGCTTCTACTATCATTTCTAATGATTCAATATGACCATCTACACCAATTTATGATCTCTTTGACTCATTTCTGGTCTTCCCGTAAGATGGTCATCTTTAAGGGGTCATTATCTCTGTAAAACATGTTTGTGTTATTCAAGCAATTATGTTTTTGATAAGCAATCATTGCCATATACTTCAGTTTTCTGTAATTTTCAATATTACGGTATGATTTGTTCTATTTTTGAGGGAAATTTAATTCCAGTTTTTTGTTCTATATTTTTGACCGTTAAATAAAATATTTTATTTGAGGCATCTATCAATATTAAAATTTAAAAGAAAAGTCGGAAAAGAAAACTACTTTAAAATGGCAAATTAAAGTTGTAACCGAGGTCACTATTTTATGATATGCAGTACCAGTCCAGAAAATAATGATCGCACTGTGTTTACAAGATTGTGCAGATTTTTGCACGAAACACTGTATCTAAAACTTAAAAGTATTCCTAAAACAGACATATGGCAAAATATATTACTTTCATTCATCTTAAAAATCAAAACACTGTCAAAAGTGATACCAATTTCACCCCTCACCACAAAAGGGAAACCCTACCGTGCCCAGCAGGCATCTGACACCCCGTATGGACATTATACTGACTGATAAAAGTGATTCAATTATTTGGGATCGCATCTGCCATCTGCTGGTGATTATTGGAGATTTTCTGGCCTGGCTAACGCGATTAAAACGACAGAAAGGCATTCTGCTAGTTGACTTCTGTTTGATTTCGATGAAATTAGCGATAAGCGAGACGATGTCTTTAGGGACGTAAGATATATGTTGGTTTCGGTAATGTGGTATATTTCAAGCTATTGAAAATGTTTTTTTCGATCAGATTTTACAATTTATTATGTAACACATCATTTATTATTTTTCCTGTTTTGTCAATCACACATAATAAAATTTGTTAAATGAAA
>CM032451.1:48441513-48481513 GCA_019049505.1 Pachyrhynchus sulphureomaculatus | reverse complement strand
GATCAGTTACCCAAATGAGAATGGAGGAGTAGTGTGTTGTAGGCAATATTTTGATGAGAATCTCACCAGGACAGGCCAAGCGGTTGATAGAGACCCCACAAGGAGAAGCCAAGCAGTAAGTCATTAGTATACCAGTTTAAATATCTCACTTCTTTTCTACAACGTATGTTTCCAACGACTACTTAACACGTGTGATTCCGATATCGATTTCCCAGGAAGTGAATCAGAAATAAATTTTTTAAATAGTTTTTTTTTATGGATCTAGCACACGTGCTGCAGAGAAGTCCCTAAAGCGCTCCAGGAGCGGCATGTATGCGGAAAAAGCGATTCACGTTGTTCTTGAATTGCTGTAAATTGTACTCGGTGGAAAATACAGCCCTGGACAAATTATTCCAAAGGGATGATGTTCTCCATATAAACAACTGCTTGAAAAGCGTTGTACGCGGAGTAACAAGCTGAACCTCATACGGATGTGAAGTATTAGCGCGACGTGTATTTTTAACATGCATCGCTCTGGGAGGAATTAAGCGGGCTACATCCTTCGAACACTTTCCATCAAAATATTTATAGAACAGACTCAAGTCGCCAACCGTTCTTCGATGTTCCAGCGAATCAAGGCAGCTAGTCAGTTCCGGGTCTCCAATCAAATGAACAGCTCTTCTCTGAGCAGAATCCGACAAATGCAGTGTGTGTTTGGGAGCGGAGCCCCAAACATGGGAGCAGTATTTCATAGTTGGTCGAATCTGCGCTTTGTAAAGAATTAACAGTTGTTGTGAAGTGCCTTTTAAAGCCATTTTTCACACTTAGAATAAGTGATTGATACAACCTTCATAATTCTAACGTAACGACACTCTGTAAATGTATGCACTCTCATAGCATAAGAAGTTTTTGATTTAGTCTATGTAATTTTAAGGGTGTAATAAATGTAAGAATTTTTTATTTTGTTAATATACTTTTCCCGGTGTTAGCGTAGTGTTTCAATGAACTCCCGTTCTATCTTACAGGACGCATAAGTTGTACCTTATTCAATTTTCTAACAACAACTAAATAGTCTTCAGTATTTTTTAATTTTTTTAGCTAAACTTAGATTCTTTTTATTCTAAAATGGATGGTGCCCAAAACAGTACAACTAGGCTTTAAACAACAGTAGAGACTATTTTCAAAAGGCGTACAAAAAAAATTACCTCGATCTCTATTTCTCTCCAAACAAAACGGGCTAGCTTATATCTTATTTTTTGTCCTCTCTCAGCATTAATATCCACTCAATCCATTCTCAAAATTAAGATATACATAAGAGGTAATGGCTCTTATTTAATAAATAAAGTAGTTATTAAAATAAAGAAAAGTTCCGCGGCTACAAAGTATCATAATAAATTATGTAAAATAACTATCAATGCTCTAGAAAACCGCCAAGTGTTCTTGAGATATTTCTTTCCTAGACAGTTTTTGCTCTAGTAAAAAGAGTTTTGGGATCCATTGTACCAAAATTTTTTTCATTCGCAAATCTTCGTGCAGTATAGTAAAGACTGTAATTTCGGAAACTTTAGCTTTTTTAGCATCACTGGGATCTTCACTCGTCGATCTGAAAACAACAAATCCTCAACAAGCCTGATGGTTTACTTAGTTCTGGCCCAAATTAGGGTGACCTGGGGTCATTCTAATGACTCGGCCCCATCAAGACTGTTTAATCCAAAATTTTGTCAAGTGGGCGTTATTGCCGTACACGTGAGATATATTTTCATGAACATCTTTTAGTCCATTTTCATCTATAAAAACTATAAAACGCAACGATCTCGTAGAAAAGTTGGTCAAAGTTCAGCGACAATAATTCTACAACCGAGCATTTATTTGTATGACTTCATGTTTATAGCTAGGTAGATAACTTCAAAAAATACCTTTGTATTTACCGTAATCTTATTTGTAAACTCAAATTATAACACAGTTCAGCACGTTTTGTTCAAAATAGCACTGTAACTACTTCAAAAATGTTTCGTTGATATTGCATACAAAACTACATATTTATACGGTCATAACCAGCCATTTTGCATCCGTATATGCTTGTTCAGGGCACCGCTATTCCGTACATGTTTGCACTAAACCGAAACCTATATTGTATCGTTGTAGAGACTTGGACACATATCGCAACGAATTATTTGCGTTATTTTATACTTATGTCTAGAACTGAACATGATCGGGCATCAATAAAGCGTATTCCCGCAAATCCGCTACATAATTAACAGTAAGTATTTGGAATGTCACTCTAATCGCCAATACAAAAGAAGAATTATGTGAAATACTGATGAAATTAATTAAAAAGTCTCGAGAAGTAGGTCTAAAAATAAACTTTACTAAAACCGAATATTTGAACAACGAAAGTGAAGATAACAGCCAGGAACTATTAATAAAAGGTGAAAGAATAGAAAAGGTACAAACATTTATATATTCAGAATAAAAAATCGAAATACCAAAAAATAATTTACAATACAAACAATCTACATTTAAATTGGACATCCTAAATACAATAAAAGCCAGAGTATTCAATCAATATGTACTGCCGGTATTAACATATGGCACTGAGACGCGGGCTTTAAATAAAAGTATAATAAATAAACTTCAAGGGTTCCAAAGAGCAATGGAGAGGAGAATGGTAAATATTAGACTCCAAGATCGTATTCCTCACAGAGAACATAAAAGATGCAGAGATAGACCACAGACAAGATGGACGGACGTCATAAAATGATTAGCGGGATACAATTGAATGCGAAGGGCAAACAACAGAGCTCATTGGAGACAACTTGGGGAGGCTAACATTCGATTATGGATGGAATAAGCTAATGATAATGATGATGATTTGGAATATTCTTATTAATAGCGAATTATATGACAGCTGCCTGTTTAGATTTTCAGCATGCTTCTAAAATTATCAGTCACCAAACTTTTATTAAAATAATACGATACAGAAGATAATGCTTTAAAGTGGTTTATAAATGATTTAGAAAACCACTCTGGTGGTTCAGCATATGCAACAGAGAAATAGAGGGCAAGCTTTCGTCAGATTTCATTTCTAGTAGAGACTAGTTCTGGTATCATCGCCGTGCTTTCGGAAACACAGCG
The DNA here is from genome assembly GCA_019049505.1 of Pachyrhynchus sulphureomaculatus. Taxonomy (NCBI): domain Eukaryota; kingdom Metazoa; phylum Arthropoda; class Insecta; order Coleoptera; family Curculionidae; genus Pachyrhynchus; species Pachyrhynchus sulphureomaculatus. Next base: position 48,478,399 of record CM032451.1, on the reverse strand, counting down.
TGCGGTCAAAATATTGGGGGAAATCACATATTTCAAGTCTCTTGTCCTACCATACAATATTTAACTTTTTTTGGCAATCTTTTTATTTAAATAAAAGGTGCGCACCTGTTAAGTTTTCTAATGTACATGTAAGTTTTCTTCTTACTTCTACAAAGTTTTTTCTTGGATTCCCACGCCTGTATCATGAGCATATGTAAAACTAGACGTTTGAGGGCGGATTTTCTACTGTATTCCAAAGGAAACATGATGTTCTGTAGTAGACTATTACAATATCATAATTTAATTGATTATGCAAGAGAAAGAATTTATCGATAGGAGCCGATTTCATTGATAGATGACGTTCCTTGAATTTATAGGTATACTGAAATGTCAAACCCGCATTCTTCTTTGATAGTTGGTCGTTCAGTGGACATTCAGTAAAAAAAATCTGTCAATCAGTTGGGTTGTTTTGTTAGGAGTCGATTGAAAAATAGCAACAAGCATTTCTATCATATTTTGATTTTTACTTCCGCAAAGCAAAAAACACATCGTTAGCTCACAAAAAAGGAAGTGTTCTCTATGAGCAAGGCAGTGTCAAAATTGGTTTGCAAAATTCTATTCAGGTGATTTTTCCCTCAGAGAGACCTACAACACCCTAGTCGTCCAGTTAAAGTCGATGACGACCAAATCAAATCAACAATCGATGCATATCATTACAGCTTAAAATAATTGAGCTAGATAAAAAAACTCAATTACTCAAAAGCCTAATGAAATGTAACAAAAAATGATCTATTCTTTAAATAGCTATTAACTGATGATCAACAAAGGATTGTCTACTACAAAATTGATTGAAAAAAATCGGAACAAGAAAGGCGAACCAGCGCAAATAACATCTAATACTGATAATAATCGAAAGAAGGTTTTGTTATCCGTTGGGTAGAATTACAAATTAATTGTTTACTTTGACCTTTTTCCATGTAATCAAGTGATCAATTTGGATGTATACATTCAACAGCTAACCAAATTGAACAATTGAAGAAAAGCAATCAGAATAGGCATATTCAAGAAAATGCAAAACCACATACATCTTTGGTCACTAGACGAAAATTTTTGGAACTTAGTTGGAATGTGTTACTACATTCGTTCGTTGTACGGACCTTTATCTGATTACCGTTTATTTCGTTCTTTGCAAGAGTTCCTGAATCGTGAAAATGTCAATAATGATGATGATCTCAGATCGTAATAGCTTTAGTTTTTTGCTCATGATAACTTTTTCGAACTCTGAGCGCATACTATACTTTTTCAAAGGTTTTTGATGCCATGAATCCAAATCCGAACTCAAAATTGCTCCATCACATCAGGTTTTCGGGATATCCTAACCTAAAAATGCAAAAATAGGGTTTGTCACTATATTTGGGATTATGTTAAGCTGCGAATTAATTTTTCTCCACAAAATTCGTTGCAGCATCTGAAAGTGCTACTCTTTCCCTTCAAAATGCATCTCGAATCTTTCGGATATTTTATTTCATCCGTTAATTAGTTTGGCGTTTTCGTTATAACCATACCAAAAAAAAAGTTGATCTGCGAACGTTTTCATAAGAAAACGAAGTAATTTCATTCTAATTAGTTTTAAAGAGTAAGAAAAAAAATCCTAAAAAAAAAGGAAAAAGGAGTTAACACCGCCACGTCGTCGTTTCGTGACTCGTTCGGCTGAGAGGGATAATATGCGATCGTGCATACAAAGAAACTTGTTAAAGTTACTTTACTTGAGGGAAAAAATATAACAAACATCGAGTTTTATATTAATTTAGACTCTTCATAATTCCGACCCGTCATATCGAATCCGTCATTTTGAATTTCTTAAGGCTAGGGACAAACCATGACTCGATGGGGTTAAACCGACAACGTATTCGAATTCAGCCTCCCAAAAATCATATAATTACACTGGTCGCCTGCTGGATCATCTTTCTTTGGTCAAACTAATTAATTTCAATGGATGATTTTCCAAGAAGAAAAAAAATATCTGCCAAATTCAAAATGCATTTTGAAGGGGAAGAGTAGTACTTTCAGATGTCGCAACGAATTTTGTGAAGAAAAATTAATTCGCGGTCTAATATAATCCCGCATATAACGAGAAACCGTGTTTTTTGCATTTTTAGGTTAGGCTATCTCGAAAACCTGATGTGATGGAGCAATTCTGAGGTCGGATTTAGACTGAGGGCACCAAAAACCTTTGGGAAAGTATTCTCTGGTCTCAGAGTCTGGAGTTTCGTCCAATTTTGTCGGCGTAATCAGAAGTTTTATCAACGTGAAATTATGATGCCGCTTGAAAGCCAACAAAAATATTATTGATAAAAATGTACAGGGTGGTCCAAATTGGACACTTTTAAAGGTAAACCCCTTTATCTAAAGGAGATCGACGAAAACTGATGTCGGTGTCTGAGGCTCAATTTTTATGATAAACTCAATGGTGAAAACCGCATATCGATATCTAGTACCGTTTCAGATATACAGGGTGTTTTTCAAAAATCTGCATGTTTGTAATTCTCTTCCTATTTCAACAGTGTAAATTCCACTTTTTACAACTAATATTTTAACATTATTAACGGAAAAATATATTTTTTAAATGGGATACCCTTCATATTTTTCCTTATCCGAATAGAGCTTTAAATTATCATTCTAAAAATATAGCACATTATATTTTACTTAAATCTACTTCAAAATATAAAGGTTTTCAGTTTTTACGCGAGTTTTAAATGCACATTTTGTGAAGTAGGCTTCAGACGGAGCGGCTATATGGTTTAATTCAATTGTTTACTCGTAGTTGTCAAATTTTACTTCAGGATCAGTTATTGAATAGTCAAATATTTCGCAATAAAATTTAAAAATTACGAAAAATTGGATATGATAGTGCGTTTCATACAAACCGGAGAAAATTCGGAAGCGGCAAGTAATTTGTACCACGAACGGTATTCAGAGAGGCGTCAACCCTTCAAGGATATATTTGCTCGATTGCGACATAACCTAGTTAATAGTGGCCAGTTTGAAAAGAAACGACCCAAAAATTATGCATCAAACAGAGATAAGGAGTTAAAAGAAATAGTAGTTTTAGGAACTATCGGAGATAATCTCAACACTTCAACCCGACAGTTAAAAGAATCTACTGGACTACCAAGAATTAACGTAAGTCGTACTTTGAAGAAGTACAAATTCAGGCCATATAGGACAAGAAAAGTTCATCACCTTAGAGACGGAGATTTTCAACGGCGTATGGATTTTTGCCAATGGTTTCTGGAGAATTGTAAGTATGTTCCGAATTTTTCATTAAATATCATTTGGACAGACGAAGCTTATGTAAGCAATGCAGATATTTTTAACCGTTACAATTCTTATACGTGGGCACAACAAGAACCCCCTTTTAGTTGTAGAGCAAAGAAATCAAGGCAGAATTGGATTTAATGTGTGGGCAGGAATATTTAGAGGCAGGGTTATAAGTCCATTTATTTACGAAGGAACACTCGCCTCTCAGAGATATTTAGAAATTTTAAGGCAGCAAATAGAACCTCTTGTTGATGAACTGCCGTTAATGGATCTTAGAAATATATTTTTTCAACACGACGGGGCACCCCCTCATAACGCCGCAGTTATCAGTAATTTTTTATCGGCCAATTTCGACAATAACTGGATAGCCAACCGAGGTCTGAACCGTTGGCCGGTAGATTTAAGCAAAATATGAAGTGTGCTATATTTTTAGAATGGTAATTTAAAGCTCTATTCGGATAAGGAAAAATATATAGGGTATCCCATTTAAAAAATATATTTTTGCGTTGTTGAAATCCATGTGAAAAAGTTCTTTGAGAAGAAGAAGAAGGGGTTTACCTTTAAAAGTGTCCACCCTGTATATTACTGTACATTACATTACTAAATAAAGTTATTTCGACCCATGACAAATTGTTTTTTGTAGCTTAGTTGCCATCCTTATTATTCAAAATTTCAGGACGTTATATATTTTAGCGTTATAGTTGACGATTTGTAAATAGCGATAACTCAGTCTAAATGTTAGCGATATATTCATAGATATGTAGCATGTTTCCGGTGTATGAGTGCTCTTGTAAGCGAATAATTAAAATAAAATTCGCAACATAAACTTTATTGTTGCAACGGTTAAAGCTGGCTTTACGAGAATTGGGATTTTATTGATGCAGTGCAACTTTATTTTTTCTTTTGGATATTTGTGGTTTTATGGTTGAAATTTAAAAATAAATTCACTTCCGGAAAATGAAAATGTAATTTTTAAGCATAAAATATTATTTCGTATATTTCTATCCTCCAGCAAATTGTTATATATGAAACAATTATCTTCTGAGGAAGTATCTTTCCCATAAATTAGTTAGACATTTTCACTTCCCGTACTTTGTAAAAAAATCAATCTCCGAGATTTTGCATTTCTTCACATTTCAGGGTTTTTATATTGCAAAAAAAAAAACATAGTTTCCAATTTCGGCTGATCTATTTGTGTATCTACACTATTGAGCAAAAAAACTGATTCAAACTATTTGGCTTCATTTATCATGGATCTTAGAATTTAGTGTTCATATAATAGGTGTTTCGGTTAATAATGTCGATTTTGCTAAGAGATGGTGTTACTAATACACTTGTTGGTATAGACTAGTGACATCTATGGCGTTTTGGACGGTAAATATACGCCATCAAAAGCCAGTTCGTTATTAACTGTCATTGTGCGAAAAACATAGTTCTTCATGGCTTTGAATATGTCGTATTTCAAACCAGAAAATGACGTTTTGCGGGGAAGTTTACTACCCTTCCTTCATTTGAAGAAAACAGCTGCTGAAAGTTATCGATTGTTGGTTGAATCTTATGGTGAACATGCTTCAACCAAAAAAACTTGAGTAGACCCAGGCCAGCCTTCAACATCACAACCACTGCGCAATATACAGGGAAAGAAAGCTTTGCTGTGTCTTTGGTGGGATAGTAGAGGAGCTGTGTATTACGAACTGCTGAAACCTGGTGAAACGATTTCTGGCGATCGATACCGACAACGATTGATAAAATTGAACTGAGCTTTGAAGGAAAAATGACCAGAATACTCCCAAAGACACGATAAAGTAATTTTTCAATATGACAGTGCATGACCATGTTGCAAAATGTGTTAAAAACTATTTGGAAAACGTCGAATGGGATGTTCTACACCACCCGCCGAATTCACCGGGCCTCTTCGGACTACCACTTATTTCGATCGATGCAGCACGGACTTTCAGAACAACACTTATATTCTTACGAGGAAGTGAAAATTTGGCTTGATGAAAGTTCTTTTGGTGCGGAATCCATTCTTTCACAGAAAGATTGGAAAAAGTCATAGCTAATAATGGCCATTACTTTGATTATTAAGGTAATTCATTTTGTGATGGAAATAAATGCTTAAATGTTGCGAAAAAATCGTCATTATTAACCGAAACACCTATTATTTTTTCGGATTTTAATATTATTTGAAAGCCCATTCTATTCTCTTTCTAATGATACCAAATTCCACAACATACGTCATGCTTTTTACTGATTAAAATGATTGAAAGGGGAAACAAGAAGAACAAGGACTGAAAATAGGGGTAAGAGAAAGGAAAAATTAAACAAATTTTAAGTTTAACAATTAAATTTGTTGATAAAGACCAAAATTAATATTTTGTGTTACCCCCCCCCCCCCTCTACCCTTATTAGCGCTTTCAGTCAGTTTTTCATGTAGCGGATGAGCTTTTTCACCACTGTCTGTGGGATTCTTCCCCACTCGCCATCACAACCTTTAAGTCCCTCAGCGATGCAGGGGCTGGATTTCTGGCTCGAATCCTACTTTTGAGCTAATCCCACATGTGCTCGATTGGATTAAGGTGCAGGACTCCGCGCAGGCCACTCTAATGTGGGTATTCCCACTTCCGCACCGATGCACCAACATGTGGCCTCGCATTGTCGTGCATTAGTACGAAGCTATCGCCAACACACCCAGCGTAAGGAACGACGTGTTCCTGCAGAATCTCCTCGATGTACCGGTGTGCAGTAAATTGCGGAGAGCCGTTGCTCTAAGGTCCAGTCGACATGTTCTCGGGCAAATCTGAGTCGCACTTCTCGATGGGATGCTGTGAATTTGGGTCCGTTAGCTGGTCTCTTCGAAGTTAGATTAGCTTCTTTAAGTGTTCTTCTGACTGTCCAATGACTGATAGCCCGACCTCGACCTTGTCGGAGCTCCTGCTGGACCTCAACGCAGGTCAAGTGGCGATTTCTTAGCCCGCTCCGAGCTCCACCTTCTTCTTCTTAATCTTGGTCTCCGTGTAAAGGCTCCAGTCTCTTATTAAAGTCTGTAAACTCTGGAGACAGCTGACTGGCTCAGGAGTAATTGCGCAGTGACTACACTTGATTATGCCCTTCTTGCAATAGGACAATGACTTGTGCCGTTTCTTTCGGAGTGGTATCCATTTTCTGATGACATAATTAGTGAGCAGGTATACCAGAAATGTTCATGGTTCAAGTTCCGATAAAGAAATGATAGGAAAATGAAGTTGCATGTATTTTTATAGGGTAATAGATATATATGCTGTGCGAGCAAAAACCGATCTACTGAGATCAACCACTTTAATCAGTAAAATTTTTTGGAAATCAAAATGTTTTTGGTATCATTGGAAAAAGTAGAAAATCAGCATTCTAATAGTACCAAAAATAATACCACTGTTTGAAAATTAAATTCAAGTATCAGTGTTAAATGAAGCAAAATAGTTTGAGTCGATTTTTTTGCTCACTAGGTACTTGGAGGCATGATAACTCTGGAACAAAATGTGATATCGACCTCACTTGTGGGACACATATAATACTTGAAGTAAGACAGACACATATTTTTGAGCCTTAATTGCTTAAGGAGAATGAGGTGAAAAGGGAAGTCGATAGATTTTGTACAGTTTTAATAGCATCATGACAGTTTTTGGTTGGTATAATATTTTATTTTCATTATCGTATTTGTGACCGCTCGTTCTATATTTTAGATGTTAACTGGTCTCTCTGAAATCTAAGTTATTCCAGTCTTTACGTGGAATCTCATAAATAATGTGTGGGTTTTTCTGTAAGTATGTTTAATTTTAATTTGCTGAAATTTTAACTAAGGACCTAGTGACCTCTATGGCTAACAATTATGTATGTTTTTTTTTTATAAACATTTTAAAGTTTTTCAGAGAGCGGTGGGATGTAAAGCAGTAATATACGAGGCTGGTTTGAAAAGTCCGTGCAAAAATAAAAACTACTTATGTGTTTGGGGTAAACCTTTTTTATTTTTCGACATAGTCTCCTTTTAGGCTTATACACTTCGTCCAACGATGTTCTAGTTTGTTGATCCCTTCCGAATAATAGGATTTGTCCAAGTCTGCAAAATATCCATTAGTGTCTGCAATCACCTCCTCGTTTCAATAAAATCTTTGTCCCCGCCAGCTATTTCTTCAAATTGGGGAACAAATAGTAGTCCGAGGGAGCCAAGTCTGGAGAATAGGGGGGATATGAAACGAGTTGGAATCCTATTTCCATTAATTTTGCGACCACTGCTGAGGTGTGTGCTAGTGCGTTGTCGTGATGGAAAAGGACTTCCTTGTGGGCCAATCGCGGGCGTTTTTCTTGCAGCTCGGTTTTCAAACGGTCCAATATCGATGAATAATATTCACCTGTAATAGTTTTACCCTTTTCCAGATAGTCGATGAGGATTATCCCTTGCGAATCCCAAAAGACAGTCGCTATAACCTTTCCGGCCGAAGGAACAGTCTTCGCCTTTTTTGGTGCAGATTCCCCCTTGGTAATCCATTGTTTAGATTGTTGTTTGGTCTCAGGAGTATAGTAATGTATACATGTTTCATCCACAGTGACGAAACGACGCTTAAAGTCCTCCGAATTCTTCTGGAACAGCTGCAAACCATCCTTGCAACACTTCACACGATTCCGTTTTTGGTCAAGCGTGAGCAACCGCGGCACCCATCTTGCGGATAGCTTTCTCATGTCCAAATGTTTATGCAAAATATTATGTACCCGTTCAGTCGAGATGCCCACAGCACTAGCAATCTCACGCACCTTAACTCTTCTGTCATCCATCACCATATCATGGATTTGATCAATGATTTCTGGAGTCGTAACCTCCACAGGCCGTCCAGAATGTTCAGCGTCACTTGTGCCCATATGGCCAGTCCGAACATTTTTGAAATCACTTATAAACTGTTCTAATCGAAGGTGCAGAGTCACCACAATGTTTATCAAGCTTCTCTTTAGTCTCCTGAGGCGTTTTGCCTTTCATAAAGTAATGTTTAATCACCACACGAAATTCTTTTTCGTCCATTTCTTGAAAATCACTCGACTTCCTTGATTCACACGAATGCCAAACACAAAGAAATAGACCAATATGGCTGAAACTTGGTGTGCGTTCATTCAAGAGATGCTACTAACTAAACATGACCTCGATACGCGCCGGTGGTGCCATCTCTCGGACTTTGCATGGACTTTACAAACCAGCCTCGTATAGTTTCTATTTTTAATTTGATTTTTTGATTATTGTCACATATCTGATTGCTGTTATAATATTTGTGAATTCGTTTCTTGAAAAGGTTATTTATGAGATTTTTGCTTTGTCAATTGCTCGGTTATAGTGTGTAGATGTAGTAAGACGGAATTGAGGGTAAAGGAAAATAAAACTAAATATATGCTAGTGAACAGTACACGGAAATAGAGTAATGCAGAATGTCAGCATGGGCGAGTACAATTTCGAACGAGTACAGAGCTTTACCTATCTAGAACTTACAATAACGAGAAATAATAAGGCCACTGAAGAGATAAAAGAACGTATTCAAAAGGCGAGCTTTTAATATCAAAACAACTGTCAAGAGCATCAAAGGTACGAATTTACAAAAACATCATCAGATCAGTCCTTACATCTAGTAGCGAAAAGTATACTCTGATAGTAGCTCATACGGAGAGGCTGAGACGATTTGAATGAAAGGTTTTCAGGAAAATATATGGTCCAGTGCAGGATGAGGATTCAGGAGGTTTTCGCATCAGAACAAACCAGAAGATAAAAGATCTATACAACAGCCCCGATATAGTCCAAGAGATTAAAGCAAATCGGTTACGGTACGCAGGGCACATCCAAAAACAAGGGAATGATAGATTGATAAAACTGGTATAGGAAGAAAATCCAATAGGTAGAAAGCCGTTGGGCAGACAGAGAATGCACTGGCGAGATAATATTGTAAAAGATCTCCAAACGATAGGAGAGAAATTAAATCCTTATATTATGACGGATCACCAGAAATGGAAGGGTGTCATACAAGCAGCTAAAACCAATCAAGAGTTGTAGGGCTACCAGAAGAAGAAGAAGAATTGCTCGTTTGGGTAATTGAAGTGTAAGTATCTAGATTATCATGCCTTTTTTTGTGTGTCATTCGATTCTAATTGCATTGTTCGTGGGGTGTTAAGTCTAGAAAATTTATTTTGTTATCTTTTCTGTTTCTATCGTAAATTGTAATTTTGGATGACAACTAATAAATTTGTTTAATATTAAATCCCATTTAGCTCTTGGTACTGCTGTTATGCGGTCCTCTACGTATTTAAAGAAAAAGGGCAAGTACAGGTATAAACTTAAATTTTGTATTATTAATTTTTCAAGATCTTCAAGGACTAGCTGTGTAATAACACTAGGAATTGAGGTATCCATTGCGTATCCATTTGTTTATTTTAAGAATTTTTTATTACACTGAAAGGAGATGGAATTTAGGGTTAATTAAACTGCATTTGATAAATTCTCTGAACGATTGAATTAAATATAAATGATTTTTTTATTCTAATTTTTGTTTTAATTCGATGTGTGAATTAATTTTGACAGTTTTTTTCGGAAAAGTATCGCTTTATTGTACAAAAATGGTTAGAAATTGTTTACTCAGAGTATTGTTCACTACTTTCTTCCATCTTTGTGGGAGCATATAAATATCACGTTGAAAGAACGACTCATCTTTTAAGGCTATCAACGAATCGACTCATTTTTTGATATCCTCATAACAATGGAAGCGCCGTTTAGACAAACCGTGCGTCATCCATCGGAACAAGTGATAGTCAAAAGGACCAATGTCTGGTTAGTAGGGCAGGTGAGGTAGGACATCCCATCCAAGCACTTCTAGCGTTTCCTTGACAGGTTTTGCAACATGTGGCCTAGCGTTGTCACGTTGAAAAATTGCTTTGTCATGCCTTTTGGCATATTGCCGTCCTTTTTTCCTTCAACGCTCGACTCAATTGTACCAATTATTGTCGGTAATGTTCCCCAATAATAGTTTTGTTGAATTGGAGCAGCTCATATTACACTACACCCAGCTGATCCCACCAGATACACAGCATAAGCTTGGAGCCATGAATATTCGGCTTTGGCGAAAATCTTGATAGTTCATCGGGCTTCGCCCACGATTTTTTGCACTTTGGATTATCGTAGTGTATTCATTTTTCGTCATCAGTTACAATATGATGCAAAAAACTTTTCCGATTGTGCCGTTGAAGCAGTTGTTTACAGGTGAAAAATCGCCTTTTAACGTCTCTCGACTTCAATTCGTACGGCATCGATACCCAATTTCCTTGCTTTTAAATCATTACTAGTCCATGTAGGAGCTTGAAAATGGTTGTGCGATCAACTCTTAATGATTCTGTAAGTTCTTTTTTGCATTTCGCACTTGCCTTCATCGACTAATACCTCCAATTCTTCATCTTTAAACTTCCTCGGCTGGCCTAGACGTTCGAAATCATCACTTTTTAAAGCCTCAAAACCAGTACCTACATGTTTTTGTTGATCGAATATTATCACCATAGATTTCCGACAGCAATCGATGACTTTCAGCAGCTTTTTTCTTCGAAAAGTAACGCTTCCCGCAAATGGTGTTTTGTTGGCATGCAATTCGACATATTCATTGCTCAAAAAAATATGTTGTTTACACTTCATCAAAATCTCATATACTAAAAATTAAAGTCTAGTGATGGTGCTCCACTATGCATCTAGCAATAGTATACTCCGAAGCGACATTTAAAAAATTGTAAACTTAGGTGAAATCGTTCATTATTTCAACCAGAAATGTCGTTTTTTCTTACAGAAGATGAATTTTTGAAGAATCGAATGACTGTGTTAGTCTATGACTAAAGATATAAAAGAATTTTTTATTTTTCTTTATGCAATGACACTGTTGAGAAAGCGAACTTGTTGGCTGAACTCTTTGCTTCACATTCGACTGTCGATTTCCAAGGAAAAACACCACCTAATATTCCCATAGTGCAGTCAAGGATGCCCGATATTGTCTTCAGGCAGGGTATCATAAAACGTATTTTGATGAAGCTAGACACCAAAAAGGCTTCTGGCGCTGACGGAATACCTGCCATAGTTCTCAAAAACTGTGCGAAGGAACTAACACCAGTTTTCTGCAGACTTTTCAACCTATCTTACAAAAAGAGAATATTTCCTTCCTGCTGGAAATGTGCCACAGTTCAGCCAATACCTAAAAAAGGCAAGAAGACCTTGCCAAAATAACTACCGATCAATCGCACTGCTTTCAATAATATCGAAAGTCATCGAAAAGGCTATCAATCAGCATCTTCTAAAATATCTTGAAGGATTCAACATTATTAGCGATCACCAATATGGCTTTCGTAAAAATAGATCAACAGGAGATCTCTTGACTTATGTAACACATGTTTGGAGCAACGCAATTGAACACTTTGGAGAATCTCGAGCGGTTGCTCTTGATATATTCAAGGCATTCGACCGTGTTTGGCACGATGGGCTGTTGGGTTAAGCTACCGTTCTTATGGTATGTCTGAAAAGTTCTGTTTGTGGCTTTCATGTTTCCTCAGAGACCGTTCTTTGCGAGTGGCAGTCGACGGATTTCTTTCTAACACCTTCACTATCAACGCCGGTGTACTCCAAGGCTCCATACTATCTCCTACTCTCTTTCTCATTTATATTAACGATCTGCTGGAAAAGACCGAGAATCCAATCTACAGCTTTGCAGATGACAGTACACTTATCTCTTCATTCACTTTGAACGCTCGAACATCGGCTACTCAGACGAATATCCGCAGACAGCAGGAACTCATTCAACTTAACAAAGACCTGGAAGAAATTCTATCTTGGGGTGACAGTAACCAAGTGGAATTTACGCTACAAAAACCCAGGCGCCACTTTTTTCTAAAATAGTTAACGTTGCTGAACCCGACATAGTTATGTCGGTGCACTCCATTCCCCTAATATCGTCACTCAAATTGTTGGGCGTAAATTTGGGAGCAAATATGTCCTGGCATGAACATGTTGCAGGCATAGCAACGAGAGCTTCTCAGAAGTTGGGAATATTATTTAGATCCAGAAAGCTTTACACTTCACAACAACTGTTAATTCTTTACAAAGCTCAAATTCGACCAACTATGGAATACTGCTCCCATGTTTGGGGCTCCGCTCCCAAACATACACTGCATTTGTTGGATTCTATTCAGAGAAGAGCTGTTCGTCTGATTGGAGACCCGGAACTGACAGGTGGCTTTGATTCGCTGGAACATCGAAGAACGGTTGGCGACTTGAGCCTATTCTACAAGTATTTTCATGGAAAGTGCTCGAAGGTTGTGGCCCGCTTAATTCCTCCCAGAGCGGTGCATGTTAGAAGTACACGTCACGCTAATACTCCACATTAGTATGAGGTTCAGCTCGTTACTCCTCGTACAATGCTTTTCAAGCAGTCATTTATATGGAGAACATCATCCCTTTGGAACAATTTGCCCAGGACTGTGTTTCCCACCGAGTACAATTTACAGCGATTTAAGAACAACGTGAATCGCTTTCTCTCGCACACGTGTCGCTCCTGTAGCACTTTAGGGACTTCCTGTAGCACGTGTGCTAGACCCATAAAAAAAAAAAATATATCGCCTCTATAATGTCGCTTTCGGTGAGCAATTACGGCTTCACTATTTCTTCAGTGCTAACAAAGAAATGAAGAAAATGATTGTGCCTGATTTGAAAATACAGTCCAAAAAATGCGCATGTAATACAGTAATATAACAAACAAAGCGTTATTTAACATGACGACCAATAAAAATTTCATATATGTTAGCATTTAAAATTCAACGATAAATCAATAAAATATATTTTACACTTTAAAATCGTCTGTTATTTTGTCGTGTAATAACAACTTTTAATAAATTCCATCCGTCGCTATAAAAACATCACATGCACACTTGCATAAGCCATGTTTCATCGATACAGTGCATTGTCAGCCCCTAATTTTCATCCCCCCTGTATTTACCGCCGGCAAATACTTCATTTTGACATGTCGCTGCACTCTGCACTACACTCAACCGAAGTAATACTTTTTATGTGTGTTTGTTTTGTCAATATTTGATTATTTTTTATTGGGACTCGGATGACAGATATAGTACGGAATCGTGGGAACTTTATCAGTTGATTAACACAAAGTGATTGATTGGTGATGCGTTTGGGTTATTTTTTCCGTATTTTAGGTTGTAAATTGTGCAAAAAATCGTATTAATGGTTACCTATCTGTGTTAACACAGGCATAATATCTGAGTCCTGATGTCATATTTTGTTTCAGTTGGAACTCAAATAATAAAAAACCGCAATTTCCAATATTTTATGAAACATAAGTCATTATTTTAGGCTGAAGGCAAAATAACAGGTATTTTTCTGTTATATTTCCCTCGAAATGGACACTGACAGAAAAAAGGAAAAGAGGAAGACCAAAACCAAGGTGGATAGGAGGAATGAGAAGAGCAATATTTGAACGGAACATACAACCGGGGGATTGGGAAAACCGAAGAGGCTGGAAGCTGAGAATCGGAAGACACATGACGCTATAAAATCGATATTATTATTATTTTTATTTCTCTTGTAAATATTCTTAAGGATGTCACGTATATCATAATACTTCCAAATTCTAGAGAACGTCTGTGTACTACACCGCTACAACAGCACCTATCAAACTGATTAGTTTAGTTACTTGCGTGTTTGTAAATGGTTTGCTTTTTGAGTTGACGTACCAGCTCTTTCCCAGTATCTCTCTTAATCGGACATTCAAGAATCCCTGTTGATGATTTTTTGAGATGGAAAGTGGCAGTAGATAAGAAGCGTAAAAGAGGCAGGCCAACAAAAACGTGACGGTGTAGGAAAAATCTTGAATGAGAAGAACATGGAAACAGGCGAAGGAAATGGCAGAGGACCGAAATAAGTGGCGACGCTTTACCTGCTCCTCTACCTCGATACCGTAAGGTAGAAGAGGAAGGATTATGTATGTATGTATGTATGTATCAACTCACTTATATAAAGACACACAAACGAACAGCAGATTTACGTCTCTCTACTCTCTTTGAATTGAATTAATTAAAAGACAGTAATCGATCCCAATAATTGTCAATACGACGAAAATTGAAGTAAAACTCCGAATTAAATATTATGGGCACGAGGGGTTATGGTGGCAATGACCATGGTATAATAAAAATGAAGTAGAGTCAATGTCAACGAAGAATTAAGGGAACGATAATAAAGGAAATAAAAGGTAATTTCTGTACAGAGTGTAATTAGAACTTTGGGAATGCAAATAGAGTAGATAGATTTTTTCCAATCCCCATTTTAACGTCTGGATAATGATCCGAACTAATTGATCAACAGATGGTTTTTCAGACTAGCTGTTGTTACTGTCTTGCTTTTCGTTTTCCTCATACTACCTGTGAACGTCTTTGTGGCCTTACGGAGAAGTATGTCTTTGTTAACGACCCGCTGTCCATTCCAGCCCGAAATCAGATATGTATGCGACTCCAAAACAAGAAGGACGCTAGGTCTGTCGTCAATTTGTGGTGGTTTTTAAGCTGACCCGAGTTGAAGTCAAGTCCAAATCAAGAGTGAGGAATTTAAGGCAAGGTTAAGTTACTTGACTTTATGGTTTGGTATTTAATATTGGATGTACCCAAAAGAGTTTATTTATTCTTTTGGTTAATATTCGTATCTGCAACTAAACCGAACATGCGGAGACCATTATCTCCGAGAAATATGACATAAGCAAGGACAAAAATACTGAGATCTTTCTAATGTATATATAGACAGAGGTAAGTGAAATTAGCTGACGGTTATCGTAGCCGCATAGACAGCGTAACGAAGTTGATCTTCGGGGTGATTTGTCTTATTTTCGCCTTTCTCCATAAACGATCTCCTTGGTTAAAAATACAAGGTACCATGTAAAAAAGTAAGTAAAATATACTTATTATCAGAAAGGTACTAAAGTTCATTCAAATATATACCGTTTGACCCTTAATCATTGTATTTACTACCTGATAGTGACAGACCCGTACGCAGCGGCCTGCGCATACTCAATTCTTAGAAATAATTAGGTGAAAAATGAAAAATGACAATAGAGTTAATAGAAGGGGTTCTTAGAAATTGAGTTCAGTCAGTGTAAAAGTTTCAAAAAAGTTCACACATTCAGGTGTTACTCAGGCGAATTAGATCCTATTTACAGACCTTTAGAGCAGAATATCTAGAATCGTTTTCCAGAAATCATTTGTCGCTCGACGTAAAACAAATTGTAAAAAATATTTGAGGATCGGTAGAGAAAGAAGAGTATAATAATGTAAGTTTCCAAGTCCTCAAACAAGGGACAAGACAAAAGTACTTATATTAAAAAGCAAAGAGAGAAAACTCCGACAAGATGTGGGTAAAAGAAAGTGTTTGAACGAAAGTGAAAAAGACCTCATTCGAAAAAAAGTGTGTGTGTTCACAGTATCCCTACATTGGATTGTTTAATTCTAGTGTACGAGTATTGATTAACATTGATCTTTCAGTTTCTACCAATTACATTGTGCTAAACGGACTTACCTTTGAATTGCAAAGGAATTATATCTTTTGGTATTCTTAGCATTTCCTCATTTTCTTACAAGTACAGACAATAGTGCGGATGGAATTCCTATAAAGTAATGTGGGTACTTTGCCTGTAATACTGTGCATGTAAGATAAAACCTCACTATGTCCGAATGTTATTGATTGACGTATTCTAAAAGAGCATTCGGATATTCTTTACTATGTGGCCAGTAATGATTGAGGTGCCCATATATATATACAAAAATATTTAGTTAAGAGGAGCAGGAAGCTTTTGCTTCAAAGAAAATATTGACAACTACAGGAGATTTTGGAAAATCTATGGTTGCTCCTGAAGTTCATAAGATGTTTCTTGAAATACTTAAACGACAAGCATATTTCTATTCAATCTACCAAACATGAGTTAATTTATTGTGTCTAAATATGCTGGATATTATAGAAACTGTTTTATTAAATCTAACATTTTTAAATAATGATTCAACCTCAGAACTGAGAAGAATATCTTCAAGGTCAAACTCTAAAATTTTCAACCTTCCAACAAAACGTGAATTTTTTTATGTGCAAACATAAAAAACTCTTCCCTAAACAACCCTTTTAATGTCATAATGCTGTGTGCTAAAGCCACAAAATTTAATTTTGGCGGTCAAGGCACAACTGGACACTATGATCTGACCTAACCGAGAGGTTCATAATTTTGACCACTGCAAGCTGTTTTAAACGATTATTTAGTAAGGCTGACTAACATTAAGTAAAACTACGATTTTCCACCATATTGCACCAGTTACAGCTAATGCATTTATTAAAAAATTCATAAAAGAGAGGGGAAATATTGATAATATGGAAATGGCATTATTAGTTAACCTGATTATTTCGACTCCTTGTTCGAATATGGTAACTTTTAAGAAGAAGTAAAAAACTGGAGGGACCATACATAATTTTTTTTTTTATAATTTAGACTACTAGAAAACAAAAACTAAGTGTATCGACTTTTTGGATGTTTCTTGATATATTTTAAATATTCAAAAATCGGCAAAGTGGATCCAAAATCCAAGTGAGTAACAAATTTAACAAAACCTTTATCGAAATGTAATAATTTTATGTTTTAGATTATAAGTTTTAGGAGAAAGGGCTTCGGAGATATTGACAACTGACATTAACCTCTACGTGCTCTTTCTGTTAAAAATTGAAAACAAAAAAATAATATAATTTTAAGATTTCTTGACTCCTGAGATCTTGAAAAAAAGGAATAACAATATATACATATATATAACGGATGTTACCCTGGACCAGCTATATATATATAAATATATATATATATATATATATATATATATATATATATATATATATATATATATATATAATATATATATATAAATATATATATATATATATATATATATATATATATATATATACGAGGCTGGTTTGAAAAGTCCGTGCAAAAATAAAAAACTACTTATGTGTTTGGGGTAAACCTTTTTTATCTTTCGACATAGTCTCCTTTTAGGCTTATACACTTCGTCCAACGTTGTTCTAGTTTGTTGATCCCTTCCGAATAATAGGATTTGTCCAAGTCTGCAAAATATCCATTAGTGTCTGCAATCACCTCCTCGTTTGAATAAAATCTTTGTCCCGCCAGCCATTTCTTCAAATTGCGGAACAATTCCATTTCCATTAATTTTGCGACCACAACTGCTGAGGTGTGTGCTGTGCGTTGTCGTGATGGAAAAGGACTTTCTTGTGGGCCAATCGCGGGCGTTTTTCTTGCAGCTCGGTTTTCAAACGGTCCAATAACGATTAATAATATTCACCTGTAATAATTTTACCCTTTTCCAGATAGTCGATGAGGATTATCCCTTGCGAATATCAAAAGACAGTCGCCATAACCTTTTCGGCCGAAGGAACGGTCTTCGCCTATTTTGGTGCAGATTTCCCCTTGGTACCCCATTGTTTAGATTGTTGTTTGGTCTCAGGAGTATAGTAATGTATCCATGTTTCATCCACAGTGACGAAACGACGCTTAAAAGTCCTCCGGATTCTTCTGGAACAGCTGCAAACCACCCTTGCAACACTTCACACGATTCCGTTTTTGGTCAAGCGTGAGCAATCGCGGCACCCATCTTGCGGATAGCTTTCTCATGTCCAAATGTTTATGCAAAATATTATGTACCCATTCAGTCGAGATGCCCACAACACTAGCAATCTCACGCACCTTAACTCTCCTGTCATCCATCACCATATCATGGATTTGATCAATGATTTCTGGAGTCGTAACCTCCACAGGCCGTTCCAGAACGTTCAGCGTCACTTGTGCCCATATGGCCAGTCCGAAAATTTTTTTTTAAACCACTTATAAACTGTTCTAATCGAAGGTGCAGAGTCACCATAATATTTATCAAGCTTCTCTTTAGTCTCCTGAGGCGTTTTGCCTTTCATAAAGTAATGTTTAATCACCACACGAAATTCTTTTTCGTCCATTTCTTGAAAATCACTCGACTTCCTTGATTCACACGAATGCCAAACACAAAGAAATAGACCAATATGGCTGAAACTTGGTGAGCGTTCATTCAAGAGATGCTACCAACTAAACATGACGTCGATACGCGCCGGTGGTGCCATCTCTCGGACTTTGCACGGACTTTTCAAACCAGCCTCGTATATATATATATATATATACATATATTATATATATAATATATGTATATATATATATATATATATTATATATATATATATAATATATATATATATATATATATATATTTATATATCCGCACTCGTGCCGCTCCTGGAGCGCTTTAGGGACTTCCCTGCAGCACGTGTGCTAGAACCATAAAATATATATATATATATATATATAGATAGATATATATATATATATATATATATATATATATATATATATATATATATATATATATATATTTACGAGACCTAAGCGCTGTAGGTAGTATTCGCTAAATAAATCTAATGTCGTCTTCACCAAATAGGTAGAAAAATCGATAGAATACAATAGATAAGCGTGTTTCATTGTCTTAGAGAAAGTCTTCGATCGGGTACAAATAGAAGACATACAATATCTACTTTACTAACAGCATGTACTGCACAACACCATCGAATTCTCCAATACCTAGAGCCCACTACTTTTTGACGTAATAAGGGTTTAAAAATTAGATAAGTCTATAAGTTCATAAGTTATAGAACGTGAGAGCAAGAAATAAATATACTGTGCTAACCTGACCACGCCGTAATGAGTGGAGAATGTAGATGATCTTCGGAGATTACTATATCAATTTAACAAGAGCAAAAAAATTGGAATGAATAATGATCTCAGCAGTAAAAACAAAGGGCATAACATCTAAAAGACCATATGATATGTTGAAAAAATTATATAATGAGAAATTAAGTTTAATATCTCCGTACAGATACACTGAATTTTGATGATATCGATACAAACATGGGAAACAACAGAACAAGATTTAAATTTTACAAGACCATAATTAGATATACTCTATCGTATTCAGCAAAAACCTGTAACTAGACATGCAAAATAAAACAAATACACGAAACAGGAGAAATTAAAATATTTCACAAAATTTAAGTGAAGCCGTTAAATAAACAGATAATCGTGCCTATATATTAAAGGGAAAAGAAGAACAAATATAAGAATATTATCTCAAAACAATTTCTGAGTGAACATGTATATATTCATATTACGGACATACACAATATTATATTAATGTATTAGCCACATCATAAAACCCAATTCTAATTAAAAACATAGAGAAGGAATTGGTAAAAATAACCACGAAAGCCAGTAAATTTTGTAGTGTTCATAAAAAACCGTTGCGACAGTAATAGCTACCATCAAATTCGGCTTTATAGTGAAGCACTCGGTGAAACGTTTTTTTGATGAATGGCATTATCGCCTCGTTCGCCTCCCGAGAGCCACAAGGAACGGTACGTCTTGGAAAAATTTAATTGACACATTGCCATGAAAAATATTTATATGTATATATATATATATATATATATATATATATAATATATATATATATATATATATATATAAAATATATATATATCTATATATATATATATATTATATATATATATATATATATATATATATATATATATATATAAAAATATATATATATATATATATATATATATATATATATATACATATATTTGATTCTGTGTAACTTTGGTCCTTTGCACCCGCCATGGATAAAATGGATTAAATATATATTTTACTGATATTTTACAAGGCTCGTTCGGGAAATTTTTGGTTGAGATACAAGGCAAGGTTATTTTCAATTAATAAGAATACATTTGGTATCGAGTAGTTATCTAGACGTGGTAGACTGACTGAGGGCGGCGTGTGTTCATCGGGAGTGGGTGTGGTTGCGGAAGAAGTTACGCAATAGGTACAAGAAGCGTCTGTTTATTTGAGAAGTGATTCATGGTTGAGGGTAAGAATGTTTGTTTAAGTGCCAAGAAGAATGATAATGGGTGTATGTTTGGGTAAAAATTGGTCAGGAGGGTATTAATGGTGGGTCAAAAGGTCGTTAATGAAGCTTCTTAGAATTGTTAGCTGGAGAGTTCCTGGAATCGAAATATAAGAAGTGGTCGATAATGACGTCACAGCCTAGAGGCTATTGATGGAGGTGGTTGTTGGTCAAAAGTGCGTTAATAAAGTTAATAGGAGGTCAAAAAGGAATTATATTGGTAGAAGTGGGTATTTTTGTGTAAATTATGGGGAGAGGGTGGTTGTTATCAAAATGGCTTTACTTATTCTTTTTTTTTTGTGTTGCCAAAAGGGGCTTGATGAGGCGTTAGGGAGGAAGGTTGTTTTTTTTGGGCATAAAATATGTCAAAAAGGCATTATTGGGGCGGCAGGTAGGGTATTTTTTTTTTTATTGTGACTAGGTCCTTATTATGGTGATGAGGGGTTGGTCCGTTAAAAAATCTTTATTGTGGCAATGAGGGGTAATTTTCATATGACGTAAAAATGGCAAAAGTAATTTTTTATGTTTATGTTTTTTTTTGTATTTAGGTTCATTGAGAATTATTGAAGCTTTTCTCATAATTCATTCTGTGGTCATGATCGATAACATGTTCTGCAAGAACGCAAGATTTCTTCCCCAGTCTGGAGTCGCTTTTGTGTAAAGTGATACGATTTTTCACGAAACGTGATGTCTGACCAACGTAATTTAAATTACAGTCTTTCAAGATATATTATATACTACGTTAAATCTCTGTTGTGTTAAAGCGGGTGCTTTTAAAGGTGTATAAAGAAATTTAAGATTGTTATCACACCTTCTAGCAAACTTAATATTATGTTCTTTAACGATGTTGATAAGTCTGGAAGTGGCAGCATTTCACCCTCTATTTAATGAATAGGAGGAGCGGCAGCATTAAATATTTTATTTAAATTAAAGAAAGTCTTATTATCCATCTGAGAGAGATACGAACCGTCAACCTTTGTATTACTAATTGGATCACCAATTCAAGAAAAACATGAAGCATCTCTAAAAAAAAGACGCTACGAAAGTAAATATACTGAACATACGCACTACGAAAAAATCTAATATTCAAACAAATATAATTGAAAAAAAAAACAACCAAGTCACGTGGAATAAGGAGAGGGTTAGTAGGTCCTGTTGTTGAAGATGAATATAAAGAGTTTAGCATTTTTCACACTACCATGTCGATATAACTGTTGTCTATTTTATATAAAACACTGACGCCTTTCTTTAGCAAAAATATTTGTATGGCTGTTGCCAGCTTTATGTGATACGACATCGGTGGTGGTCTCAATGTTTTTTATTTGGACACCCACCGCTCATCAATGATCCAACAGTGGACCAAGTGTCGTCGTCTGAGGCTTTCGGTTTTATACGTAGTTTTTGCTTAAGTAGTCAAGCGATTTTTTCATATTACATATGACACCCTCGTTTCTATACATATGTATTGCCTATATATTCTAAATAACCCGTCAAATGTAAGTCGGACTTGCGCAATTAGTGTTCCGTACGTTAATTGCCTTTAATGGGTCATATACACCTAAAATTTTCAAAAATTCGATTTTTCTTTTACAGATTTTTATTCTCTATACCTCTAAGAATTATTCATTTTTTTTTTTAAGAAAATTCCATTCCATTACAAAGTTATAGCATTAAATATGACCTGGCGTCTGATTGGGATCGCTACCTGTCTCAATGCACTGTCTACAATATTACTCAGTCAATCTTCAATATATATTTTTTAAAATCTTAATAACTACTTTTTGTACAAACTGTCAAAATGTTATTTTAATTTTTCTAATAGACATTTATTTATAAATAATTGAACATACATTTTTTGGTCGAAAATTGCATACTAAAATTTGAAACACCGTAAAATCCTTCGATAATTTTAACTACTACATTATTTTACAAGAATACTTTTTATTCTTTTTTGTGAAGTGTGCAGACAAGGAGGCGCCATAGTTTTCATCAGTGTTGTTTTTAACCCAATAAAAAATAATGTTAACATTTAAAATATATTTTTAAAAAAATATATATAATTTAAAGTACAATGAAAATATATAATCGCCATTGTTTTGTATTATTCGTGTCAACCTCTAAAATATATATTTATTAAATATACATACTTTATGCAGCGCCCGGATGTATGTAACTCCTTAAAATAAAAAATTTTGTTACGGAGGTATAAAATGATCAATGACTTCACAAAAGACACCCCAAATGCGTTTTCAACAAAGTTATTTTCCGATCTTTACTGAAAACTGATTACCTTGAAATTTTTGTTTTTTTTTTATATACCAGAAAAATTATTAAAGATAATGTACTCTTGATAATTTTTGTTCAATCTACAACCTGTGGAGAATATTCCAAAATTTTTTCAAAATTTCTCGATCAGTACTTTTCGAGATAGAGGGGGGGGACCGCGATTTTTCGCAATTTTTTTACAAAGAAAAGTGTGCGCAAGTATTACATTATACTAGGGTCATTCAATAAGTAAAGAGATAATTGGTCTCAGCTTAAACCCATTTGACGAAACAGCTCCATACTTCCAGGATTGCAAGTTGGCAACCTTAAGATGGGTTTTAATCAGCTGTTCGATCATGTAATGTCAACGTAATCTCAAAGTATCCTGTTTACCATGGCGAGTCGATTGGATGATTACACTTTAGAAGAGCAGCGTTCTGTCATCAAATTTTTAGAAGCAAAAGGTGTTAAGTCAAGTGAAATACATTCTAAAATGTTATTACAGTATGGACAAAGTTGCATGAATCGTACGAACGTTTACAAGTGGATAGATCGGTTTTAAAAGTGGCCGAACAAGGATGCGTGACGAGTAGCGAAGTGGATGTCCAGTCGAAGCTTCCGGTCCCTTGTTGCAATCGAGAATATATATATATATATATATATATATATTATATATATATATATATATATTATATATATATGTATATATATATATATATATATATATATATATATATATATATATATATATATAATATATATATATATATATATATATATATATATATATATATATATATATATATTATATATATATATATATAGTAAATACTACTGTGACTTCCTGGAAGATAAAGTCAAGCTAGCTATCAAGAGCAAACGCCGTGGACTCTTGCGAACAGGAATCATTCTTCAATACGACAATGCCCGCTTACCCAACAAAAGCTTCAAGATCTTGCCTCATCCCGCATACAGCCCACACCTGGCTCTATGTAATTTTTACCTGTTCAGATCTCTCAAAGATGCCCTACGTGGAAAGAGGTTCGCCGACAATGAAGAAGTGAAAGAGAAAGTGCAAGGGTTGCTTCGACGTCAACCGAAAGAATTCCTTGCCACAGGAATCAAGAAGCTAGCAGAAAGATGGGACTAGTGTATTAACGTTGGGGGGGATTATGTCGAAAAGTAGGCAAAATTTTATAGCAATCCAATAAACCGTTCTTGAGCTAGAGCTATTTGTATCTTTACTTATTGAATGACCCTCGTATATATTTTTGAACTCGTGTTTTTGCAAGCTTTCATTTGGCACCCCACTCCATGATCTGGTAATTTTTTTCTCTTCACTTCCGGTTTACACTCTTAAGTTAAAATTTAGCTTTCAAAAGCACACGGCTTTGATGAGGCCATCAATTCCTATATTAGTGCCAAATTTCAACTTTCTATGTTTCGGAGAAAAATAGGGTGTGACAGACAGACAGACAGCCGAACATACAGACAACCGAAGTGATCTTGTAAGTGTGTCGTACAGGACATTGAAAAATATACTATTTAATTTTCTCGGTACCAATGTTATTGTGGTTTATACTCATTGTTCATCAAGTACCCAGTAAGTCAACTTGCTTGCTTCTGTATAACAGTTTTACCTGTTGAAGTTTTTGCTATGATGATGATGTATGTTAAGCCGTAATAATTTTTTTTTTTTATATAATAGTTAGAGCAATTTTTGTTAATTTTATGGTACCTCTCCTTTAGGATTTCTCCTCACGTTCGATAGCCGGGATAATCGGAGCGTTGCTTCGAACTGATACAGCTACACTCGAAGGAAAAATACACTGTTTCGCATTGATCTGCACGAGTTTGTGAGAATTGCTTTTTTATCTGATTATATTCTGTTTTAGAGACCTCAAGAAAAATATGTTTTGACCCCAAGTCATAGAATATTTTCTAAGATTATTATAACACTTAGATACCTAAAAATGAATTCGAAGTTAAGAATTGCTTTATTTTAATAAAGAATTTCCCGTTTACAAAATAGCCAAAAATAACTAGGTCTACTTAAAGTTGGAGTAAAATTAAATCAAAAAAGTCTCAAACCGCTGATCAAAAATATATATGGCTGGAAAAGTATATATAGAAATAATGTATTAATTACATAAGCATATCTATTTTACCAGTCAATTTGGTTGAGTCTGTAAAGTTTAAAATAAGTAAAACAAGGTATTTCCCGTCAGAAATCAAAAATTTCCTAATAAGAATTGCATTAAACACATCAGAAATAAGTTATGAATACACATCAATAATTTTATTTAATTAAGCAAACTATCTTAAAACCAATTTTACTAAATTTTACCAACGTCAATAAAATACTTAAAATATTTTTTGCATTACCAAATTCTAATATTTTACGAAAAAAAATTTTTCTCTCTCTTTTGCCGCCAAAGAGGTTTGAAGATTAGATTGTCGCTCACAACGGTGTTTTATTTCCCTACTTCATTCTTGCTTCTCGTGTTTTTTTTTTCTGTTTTTATGACACTCACCATTGAACAAGCTGATTTTTTCTTTTTTTTTTGATGTCTATAAATCTATGCTCTACTTTCGGATTATCGTCATTGTTTTAAATTATATCATTTAAATTCTTTTCATATTACTCCTGATCGGTTCTTGTTCCAGTCTTGTTATCTCGTACTCCGCTTGTATTTCTCTTATGTGTCTAACATATTTTGTCTTGTCATATGCATTTTAACTCTTACTCTTTATGTCCTGTATGCAGTTCTTTTACTTTTACTCGTATTATATATATATATATATATTTATATATATATATATATATATATATATATATATATACATATATATAACACGTAAGCTGAAAAGTTTTTGATCTGACACGTAGAAGTCGCCCTTTTCAAAAAAATCCATATGATTTTTGGAAGTACCAACCTTCAAACGATACTGGTCAAAATTTCATGACATTTCGACGATTATTTTACAAGTTACAATGGTTTTAGTGCCGTGATATTTTCAAAACAATGGAAAAAATCGAATTTCGTGTGTTGATTAAACACTGTTTTTTTGATGGGAAAAATACCGTTCGACCCAAGCAATGGTTGATAAATGTTACGGAGACTCTGCCTCTGGAAAATCACTCGTTATTTACTGATACGCTGAATTTAAACGCGGTCGTACAGATACAAATGATGCTGAACGCTCTGGACGCCCAAATGAGTTGGTTACACCGGAAAACATGAAAAAAATTAACGAAATTGTTTTGGATGATGGACCGTAAAGTGAAACTGTGTGAGATATCTGACATCCTAAAGATATCAAAAAAACCTGTTGGTCATATTTGGCATGAACGTTTGGGCATGAGAAAATGTTTCAGTTCAGAATGGGTATCGCGTTTGCTCACAATGGACCAAAAACAAACACCGTGTTGGACCTGTTTAAGCGCAATAAAAGGGATTTTTTCATTCGATATGTGACAATGGATAAAACATGGACCCATCACTATACACCGGAATCAAATCGGCAGTCAGTTGAGTGGACAGCAGCCGGCGAAAGCCGTCAGAAGAGACCAAAGACAACAGTCGGCTGGGAAAGTTTTGGCCTCTGTATTTGAGATCGACTATGCTGAGAAGGGAAAAACTATCAATAGCGAACATTATATAAAGTTATTGGTGCGTTCGAAGGCAGAAATCGCGAAGAAACTGCCCCAAATGAACAAGAAAAAAGTGCTCTTTTATCAAGACAGTGCACCGTGTCACAAGGCAATGGTTACGATAGCAAAATTGCATGAATTGAAGTTCGAATTGCTTGCTCACCACCGTATTCCACAGATTTGGTCCCCAGCGACTATTATCTATTCGCAGACCTCAAAAAAAAATGCTCGCGGGAACGAGATTTGACTCCTTGCTAATAGCACACCCACATACTCATGTTTATATATATATATATATATATATATTATATATATATATATATATATATATATATAATATGCAGAGATACAGTTGATTTCTTTAAATCCTGCTATAATCGAGCAAGCAATGATAGTTTTATGTATTCTTATTTTTACAACAACTTAGTATTAAAAAAGCGAAATATTGAGTAATTTTTACACTTTTTTCTTAAGTACCCCTAACTTTGCACTAAAGAAAAGAAGAAAAAAGTTCTCTGTTTTTAAGAGATTTTACAACCATTATAATTTGTAAAATCTCTTAAAAACAGAGAACTTTTTTCTTCTTTTCTTTAGTGCAAAGTTAGGGTACTTAAAAATCAAATTCACCACTATATTATTGTACCTTAGCGAAGAAACAACTTTTCTTTATAAAACTTTTCAAAATTTTAGCAAATAAGATTTTTTAGGCGATTTTTTTAAAAAAATGTAAATTTTGACGGGTAGTACATACCTAAAAGCATATGGCTTTGGGCCCTATAGATTAGCCGCCATTGTTGAAAACTTAAGAAATATGTCAAAATTTTGGCATCCAGCATGGGGCCCGCAACAAATAAATACAAATATATATATATATATATATATATATATATATATATATATATATATATATATATATATATAATGTGTTGTTACGCAATTAACAAAAGTATGTATATGAAAAGCCCAGACCAGGGCGTTTTTCAAAATATTTCACAATTTTTTTGAAAATATGATGTTCGTACTATAAAACTGAATTGAGACGATTTAATTCATAAATAATGTTCATATTAAAGTGAAAACAAAAGGTTTTCTCCTTTAATGACCGAAATTTACTTCCTAAGAGATATTGACCACACAATGACACAAACAGCGAAGTAGGTTTTAATATATTAATATGAAAAATAGAAAATAACAAACGATATATCTTATTTTACTTCTCGTGATATAAATAAATATATCTTTATTTTATATAAACCTTTTTTATATACAAGCCCATATATCATAAAAAGTCAAGCAAATTGTATAGTACACCCTCACAAAATTGAAGACACGAATATAACAAGCCCAGACAAAGAAAAAACACCAAAAACAAAAATCCCCAAGCGAGAAAGAGCACCAGAGCAACAAAAACAATCAAATTTAACAGAAGCGAACGTTTCTTATCTCTTCCCCTCCCATCTATTTTCTTATCTTGTGTTTTTCTTCGTTTCTTCTAAGTCATAGACGTACTGAAAAAAATATATATATTATCTTTTTTTAAATACGTGTTTTATATATTAAAAATACATTCTGTACAAAAAATGTCAAGGATAGATTAAAAAACTTAAGAGGTATTTTGCTTGTCAGACTAGTTGCAGACACACTATGGCAATGTAGGTAGTATACTTCTGTAAAAAAAAAAATATATTTATTATGTCTAATATTATATGTATATTTCATTCTCTTATACTCGTACTTACACATAATAAAGTATCTCATGTATTTTATTTGTTCCAAAGGTAAGGTTTAAGCAATTATTACTTATTAATGTTTTAATTTTTGTATTCGAGAGTAACTAAAGAGAGGCTATTTTAAGACTGGATATTACATCAAAGTTCGAATTCTATAAACATGTTTCCAACTGCCCAAAAATGTGTAAATGTAAAACAAATATGGTCTCAATTACCAATGCCCTACAGATTTGGAAAAGAGTAAATTATTGAGGTTTTTAATAACTTTTTTGTTTTTGGTAATATGTTTGGATTTTTATTTCAAACATTTCTTTTTATTTATATATATATATATATATATATATATATATATATATATATATATATATATATATATGTATATATATATATATATATATATATATATATATATATATTATATATTATATATATATATATATAGATATATATATATATATATATATATATATATATATATATATATATATATATAATATATAGATTATATATATATATATTACCATACAGCTGAAATTTCTGATTTGTTTATACATACATTTCTTATTCCTTGTTCATTTGTTTTATTGTATATATTGTTACTTAAGCTGGAATAGTATTAAATGTCACAATTCTATTTTCGTTTTTTCTAGTCTTGCTTTAAAACTCCTTTTGTAAAACCCTTTACTGTTTATTCCGCGATAAAATTATATGATTTCACTATCCATACCAATTCTTTTTTGCAATCCACTTTAATATTCATGTTTCTTCACTGAAGTTTCCCTGGTTGAATAGAAATGTGGTTAATGATTTTACTAAGATTGAGAAATGATGATAATTTGACTTGATGGGTTTGTTTAGAATTCTTATGAGTGATACAGTATTTGCGTCAGTTCAGAATGTCGTACTAACATACTGTACCACTATGATAGGATATCAATAAATTTTCTTATTTGTTGAAAACTTATTATTTGAAGTTACACATAAAAATCTCCATTGAAAGGCCGTCATTCTGTTAATATAACGCGTTATTGAATTTGAACTACATATTTGTTGCATATATGTATTAAGGGAATTTTTAACTTTGTTCTCGATATTTGCAGTGTCGATACCTTGTTATTTTATTTAGAAAAGTTTTTCAATGGTTATAAATGTGTAAAACGCCTTTGGCAAATGTTAACAAGATAAGATTTTGAAATTGAAATAAAAGAAGACTACTAAAAGAAGTCTTCCCTTTTGTTTTGTATGTTTATCTTTTTTTTTATTGTACTGTAAATGTATTTGCAAATATAATTTATGTGTTTTATTAACTCTTTCTGTTTAGTTATTAAAGGTGTTGTGAATAAAATTCCCTCATCATTATCTGTCTCAGAGAGAATTTAATTTATTAAAATTTGTGGGAATAACGACAGGAATGCTCAAGAGGAGGCAGTAATATTCATTAAAAAGCACCCCGATAAAACGGTTGATTATTTTCTCAGTAAGCCCGTAACTTAGTGAAAAAATGTGAAGAAACTGTTAGTATAGAAAATCACTACGAAATTTCTCATAAAAAAATAGTGACAAATGATGATAACAAGTTTCTTTTTTCTAGGAAATTGCTATGAGATTGGAGTGTTTTACATAATTTTTCCCAAAGTTTGTATACGTAGAACTACCGATCTCATAGAAATAATCTCTTTCGAAATTTTAGATAAACCATAGAGAATAGACTTTCATACATATTTATAAATTATATGCGGTTTATGGTATGTAGACTGTGTTTTTAGTGTTCCGTACGGAACACTTTGGTGTTTGTCCGTCTCTCTGTCTGTCTGTCTGACACACCCGATTTTCTCCGAAATTATTTAACTTAAAAGGTTAGTTTTAGGGGGTGAAATCGAAAGTAAAAAATCGATGTAGATTGAACGAAAATTATTACGAGTACATTACCTTTAATAATTTATCAAGTATATAAAAAAACAAAAATTTCAAGATAAGATCATCAGTTTTCAACAAAGATCGGAAACAAATTTTGTTGAAAACTCATTTGGAGTGTGTATTTTGTGAATTCACTGATCATTTTATACCTCCGTAACAACAATTTTTATCTTAAAAGCAACGTACGGAACACTAATTGCTCAATCCTGACTTGCACTTGGCTGGTTATTTTTTAACTTTTAGTATTTTGGATTTGTGCTTATTTGCCAAATCATGTTTTATTTTTATTACATAACTTTCATTTAATAAGAGTTGTACCAATTTGTTTGTGTTGCTTCACTCGAATAAATCGTAAAATTATAAAAGGGTTATAATTTATGTTATACTGTTAGCCGTAAGAATTGTATATTTCTTGATCTTAATCTCTTTGCAAAGTTCTTTGAGAATTGTGTTCATTTAAGTTTTTTATATAAAACATATTAAAAAAAATAAAATAACCTCAAAACTAAACCAGCTGCAAGCCAAGATTGCCCCCTTTCTAGGTAAAAGTTGCCTATTTGGATCTCTAAATAGTGTTTATTTCCTGAATTAGTGCTGAATCGGGTCAGCACGCAAGCGTTACGATGATGAGTTGTGACTCAGTTATGTCAGTTAGAAGTCGAATTGCTCTCACGAAAATGTATATCAAATCTTGTTTGATTGTGTGTTAAAATCAAGGGTTAGGTCAATTTATCATATGTTAGCATCTGTAAGCCAATTGGTTGTATCGTAAAACTTAAAATCTGCGCAGTAGGTATTTAAGAAAAAAAAACACTCTCCGATGAACATAGCTCTCAATTTTAATCTGTCTGTTTGCCTGCCTCTCTAAGATATAGGTTGCAAATTTAGTAACCATATAATACTTGAAGTAGAAGAGAAACCTATGGGTTTCAAGCGACACTGCTCCAGGGGAAGGAGATGAAAGGAGTAGGGGTCGATAAATTTTGTATAGTTTCAATGGTATTATGAGAATTTTTTTTGGTTTTTGGCTGGAATTTGGAAGTAATTTTAAGTATTTATATTATAGTCACACATATAGCGGATGAAAGGGGAAGAAGAGAAATCTGAGAATTATGCTATTGTTGGTTTCGGTTGTAAATATCTCTAAAGACTTTGCTGTACACAAAATTCTCTGTAGTTATGGTCCCATTATAAAGTACCGTAATAATACTATATATTCATATTAACTAAAATATTTTTGATAATAGTTGTTACAGTGTCGAAGCACTAATATACTACGAAAGTTCTAATGGTACGCCCACTGTCAGAGACTCAAGACCGAATCTTATCAAGCAAACAGAACGAAAAATAATGAAACAGCTTATTGGACAATAAAACAACTGAGAGTCGCTGTCTGACAAAATTGTCGACAGATGGCGCGACCATGTCACGAACATCGTGCCAGGCCGCGGAGGGGAGTGGCAGAGAGACTCCGCTGTGGGCGGAGTTTTACGGAAACCGGCTCCACCTCCGTTTTGTAACCGAAAATACCACCATGTTTATCATGAACGTGTTTTCCTTGCGAAAGACAAGTTTTAGGTCTTTTCAAGTGAGGTGGTTTTCTTTCCTTTACTCGCTTGTATTGTTTTGTAGTCTCTATTGTGAAACTCAGATGCTCGTTTGTTATTTGTATGACGTTAGATGTTACAGTGAAGTAGTACGAAATGCGAGTACATTTAGACTTGTTTTTTTTTATTGTTTATTAATTTAACAAGATAAATTTGTTAAATTATGATTTTTTAATTTTACATTTTGGAACTAAATGTGACAATATTTTATGGGATATTATTAAAAAAATGAAAATATATATAAATTTTGAAAAGGCCTAACTACTCAAGCAAAAACCTTGATTGTAGGGAGCAACAGCACTGTGACATTTTTATTTATATAAAACATGAGAATGTTGCAATAATAAAAACTAACGCAAATTATTCTGTTAGATTGTCGACAGAGCTTAGATATCGACACTCAATTAACATAATTTGTTAATATTAGAGTAAAGATTAGAAATTCACCAAACTTAATTTATATGTCGAGTAATTTTAACCTGAATTACATATTAATTCACTTTAAAAATAATATTCATAATATTTTCACGAGAAAACAAATAACTTAAAGATGTCTATGTATCAAGCTTAGAACTGCAAATATTCATTTAAATACATTTGCTCTATAATTTGTGGCAAACTTCTAAAAAACAAACTATCGACTTTGGGAAACATGTATAAAAAGGACGAACCATATATTGAGTTACTACACGAAATTCAAAATATGTTTTGCTATATAACATCAAATACTTAAACGGATCCGTTTCCAGACACTCATGTCAGAAAAAATAGAAAAAATTACTGTATCCTTTTTACAGTTTTCTTAAAAATGACATTTTATTTGAAATGATCAGCTACTTTAATAAAACTATAAGCGAAATTCTGTACATTGCCTTTTTAAGAAAAAAATTATTGGCAAGTATTATCAGTATTCCGTACGGAACACTTATAAAATCACTTCGGTGTCTGTTTGTCTGTCTGTCCGTCTGTCACATCAAATTTTCTCCGAAATTATTTGATATGGAAAGTTGAAATTTGGCACTAATATAGGAATTAAGGGCTTAATCAGAGCCGTGCAGTTTTGAAAGTTAAATCTGGACTTAAGGGGTTAGTTTGGGGAGGGGTAAGCTCGGAAGTAAAAAAAAAAATTACCAGGTCATCGAGTGGGGGTGTCAAATGAAACTTCAAAAATATACATAATAGAATACTTGCGCACACATTTCTTTTTCTTACATTTAAAAAATTGCAAGAAATTGTTATCCTCCCCTTATCTCGAAAAGTACTGATCAAAAAATTTTAAGAACATTCTGAAAAATTTGTAGTGTAGACTGAATGAAAATTATCACGAGTACATAATAATAATTTATATGGTATAAAAAAAAATCAAGGTCAAAAAAATTTGTTGGAAAAAGGATTGATCATCATTGATCAATCTCCGTAATAAAAAATTTTTATTTCAAAAGCAAACAACGTACGAAACACTAATGGCGCAAGTTGTGTGACTTGCATCTTGTACGGTTTTTTTCTCGGAATAAAGAGACAAAAACAAACATTTGTATACTTTCCATCTATTAATCTCTGTTTGTCTGTTCCGGCAACAACTGAAAGCATCTTGAGATAATTTTGCTTGAAAACAAAGTGGATCTAGGCTTAGGTTATAAACTACATTAAATACCGAAAAATGATGTACAGGTAGTCACAAAAATTGATTATTTTTATAGAATAAATTTAAAAAACATCCTCGGCAACAGAACAGTTAGGGTATTTCATTGTAAGAAACACATATTTGTCCCAAATATATTTGAAAAATTATTTTATTAGCTGATAATTTGTTGCATTTAGAACAGAAATAAGCATTGATTGCCATATAGATGCGAGGTAAAAAAAGATCATATATAGGCAGGAAAATATGGGCATTCGTTGAACTTTCATGAATAAGATTTAATGTAGTTTTTTTTAAAGAATACCCAGTGGAATCAGTCTAGTCCTGAACATATAGACAGGCTACTATGGATCTTGAGAAATATAACATTTGTATTATTTTTTCTTGGGGGGGGTCTTCTAGCTTTTCAAAGTGGAAGCATTTTAACATCATTTTTGCAGTAGTAAAAAATAGTGGACTCGTATAGAAGACCAGGTTAAAGCAGGTATATGTAAGGTTAACGCAGCTCCTAGGCAAGCTCTACCCCTATTAAACAGGGACCAATTAAATTTTCAACCAAAAAATTTTATAAGTGATCATTACGTCTGGCTTCAAATAAACTCCTCTACACATGCCTGATACCAGATGATTCTGACTCTTACCAAGCGCTGTCCGCAAATCAAAAACAAGAGCGCCTAACATCACCATAACACCGTCCCCTTGGTTCATTCACAACTCCTAAGGTCCACCTTCGACTCCTGATATCCATACTCCCGAACGCTATATGAAGACCACCCAATGCAAGTTTTTGGTCAATATGGCACTCTATCCAAACTCCTTCGTCCGTGAAGCTTTGGGCTTTTCGCATAATGCCAAAATGCGATTCTCGAATCCGCAGACTTCATTCCTACTGCGGAAAGGACTCCACATCCAACAGTCTGTTATTTATATATAATCAAGATATGTATTGTACACATAAATTTATATATCAGAAGTCTCCAAATATCTTAAACTGAAATATTTAAGTTCTACTAATAACGCCATAATATTTTATGTTACATACCTAGGCTAGGCTAGGCATCTATGAACCCAACGTTTAAGTTAGATTGTGATTATGTTAGCTTGGTATTCGTTAGCGGAAATTACAATCAGATATGTTTAACTCAATGAGTCTCTATTATATGATATGAAGGTAAGCCCCACGCCTGATACTTACATTATGTAGAATGTACTAAAAAGAAACTTAAACCTTAACCTACGCCTTATACTAGTAATCCTATACTAACTTAACTAGGAAATGTGTTGTTGATACAAGAAATTTCAGTATCTATCTAAGCTTAAAAAACTACCTAGCCTAAGACTTATGCTACTCGGTGAACTTAGGACTTAGTGATAACTTAAGATCCTATTACTTATTATAATCTAGACTGACAATTCACTATCACGTGCTGGCGAGGGGGTCTCGATCGTCTTCAGATATGTTTGAGTTGTTGGCCTATACTCATCTAGAAAATTTAGAAGGGGGTGAAAGGTTTGGGGAGTAAGATCAGGTGAGGTGTTGTTCGCTATTTATAGCGTATATGCCTTTTTTCAAAGATTCTTATGATTATTCTATTTCAGTACTAACCTAAGAAGATGATGGTAGAGATGGGAGTCGTTACATTAGTTGAAACCGGGTTCTTAGATAAAAAAAATATATTTTTTTAGCTTCTAACTTTTTACTAAATAATATTAAATATAGCAAAAGTAATAATCTAGCGATACATGACGAAAAAGGTTTATTTTTCATTTACACATCAAGAGGTTTTTATTAGCATATCTCACAATTTTTGTTGTTCCGTACGGAACATTTATAAGATCACTTCGTGGTCTCTCCGGCTGTCTGTCACACCCTATTTTCTCCGAAACGATTTAACATAGAACGTTGAAATTTGGCACTAATATAGGAATTGATGGCCCAGTGTAGTTTTGAAAGTTAAATTTTGACTTAAAGGGTTTGTTTTGGGGGGGTGAAATCGGAAGTGAAAAAAAAAATTACCCAGGTGTTCGAGTGGGATGTCACATGAAAGCTTATGAAAACACGATTTCAAACATATATATAATGTAATACTTGCGCAAACTTTCCTTTGTATTATTATTTAAAAAATTTCCAAAAATCGCTGTCCCCCCTTATCTCGAAAAATATTGACCAAAAAATTTTGAAAAAATTCTGATATATTCTCTACAGGGTGTAGATTGAACAAAAATTATCAAGTGTGCAATACCTTTAATAATTTATCTGGTATATATAAAAAATTCAAGGTCATCGGTTGTCAACAAAGATCGGAAACAAACTTTGTTGAAACTCATTTGGGGTGTGTTTTCTGAAGTCATTGTTCATTTTATACCCCCGTAGCAAAAATTTTTATTTTAAAAGCAATCAACTTGAGGAACACTAATTGCGCAAATCCGATTTCCACTTGGCCGGTTATTTTATTTGTATCCTCCACGTCTGAATTTTATTTTTTAACTTACGCACGTATTTCGTGAGCAGAGACTATATATTTTGTTCGATGTGATTCTAAAATTTTAAAAATTAAATATCTTATTTAAAGAAGGAAAATTTCTTATTTTTCAGTTTTTATTTCACCATAATGAGGATTTTATAAAGCTTTAGTGTCAGATATGCAAATTTAGTGTTTTAGAACTATATGTTGGGTAAATCATTTTACTTAAAAAAAAATCCCTAAGAATGGTTAATTAAAAAATCAAGAAATAGAGAAAAGCGTTTCAGATGGATTAAAAAAACGGACACTATAACGACAACTACTTTGTGGTTAATTGATGTTGATCTCTGCCCATTAAAGAAAAAACTTACAAGAAATACACAACAATCCTCAATTTAAGTTGTTATGAATTGCCCAAAGGCCACTGTGGTGGTGTTTTTTTTCTAAAGAAAAAATTACATTCGTGAAAAAAATAACACTAGGAAATTTCTGCTTTGCTGTATGTTTTAGGGTTACTCATTTCCCCCAGTCTGTCTGTCGGTCCGCTGGCATGATAACTCTAGAATGAAATGAGATATCAATTTTAAACTAGGTGTATAGATAATATCAAACTAGGGGATGAAGTTCACAGTTTTTAACCATATCGCCTCAGGCCAGAGGGTGAAAGGGGTCGTGGTGGATACATTTTATATGGGTTTAAGTAGTAATATGGTACTTTTCTTGGTCATTTGTTGAAATAATAACCAAATTTTATGCCTAAATATTTATAGTAAAACATATAAGGGACGAAAGAGGTGTAGAAGGATATTAGAGGGGTGCCTCGTATATAGTATCGTATTCTATGTCATTTTCAGGATTTTTGGGGTGGTGGAATTAAAAAATTAGGTCTTTTCATTGCTATCAATTTTAACCCTGAAAGGGGCAGAAAGGGGCTGAAGTCGTTCAATATATATATATATATATATATAGATATATATATATATATTATATATAATATATATATATATATTACGGGTCTAGCACACGTGCTACAGGGAAGTTCCTTAAAGCGCTACAGGAGCTACACGTGTGGGAGAAAGCGATTCACGTTGTTCTTGAATCGCTGTAATTGTACTCGGTGGGAAACACAGTCCTGGGCTAATTATTCAAAGGGATGATGTTCTCCATATAAAAGACTGCAT
>CM032451.1:48408506-48441413 GCA_019049505.1 Pachyrhynchus sulphureomaculatus | reverse complement strand
ATTGTAATATTGGGATGAGATTTGAAGTAAATAGGCAATCAGATCTGAGAATGGGTGTAGAATATTTTATGGAGAGGAGTATGGACACAAAAGTGTAGATTGAAGATGTGATAAAGATAGGAGCAACTATATACAAGATACAGCTTGGAAACACGGAACATAAAGAAGCTGTGATGAAAAATAAAAACAAACTGAAAAATCTAAGAGAGAGAGTTTACATAAACAACGATTTAACAAAGGATGAACGGAAAATTCAAAAGAAATTGAGGCATATAGCAGAGAACGAGAGAAAGAATGTAAAAAGAGTGAAAATAGGATACCAAAAAATCATAAGGCCTTACACTCCTAAAAAAGGAGTAGAAAGGCATAAGGATTAAGTAAGTAAATAAGTAAATATATATATATATATATATATATATATATATATATATATTCATATGTATATATAAATATATATATATATATATATATATATATATATATATATATATATATATATATATATATATATATATATATATATATATATATATATATATATATATATATATATATATATATATATATGTATATATATATATATATATATATATATATATATATATATATATATATATATATATATATATTTATAATGTAAAAAGAGTGAAAATAGGATACCAAAAAATCATAAGGCCTTACATCCTAAAAAAGGAGTAGAAAGGCATAAGGATATAAGTAAGTAAATAAGTAAATATATATATATATATATATATATATATATATATATATATATATATATATATATATATATATATATATATATATATATATATATATATATATATACATACATATATATATATATATATATATATATATATATATATATATATATATATATATATATATATATTATATATATATATTGTAACATTCATTTTTTCCTAGATTTTAAGACCATGTAATGTTACTGATTTTTCACTTCAAATTGTACTTATTTTCATTTTTGTATCGAACGGTATATTAATAAGAGATTCCAAGCCGTTCGGTATATTAGTGTGCTGTGCGGGTTTCTGACCGAATCTATCGGCACGCCGGGATTGGTTGAAAATGTGTATCCGGATTTTTGGTTCCGGCGTCGCGATATGACCGAGAGAAGGCCCACGGCTTATTTAAGGGTCCGGTAGGACAGGGATCGAGGCTGAGTACCATCAAGCCGCAGCCAGGCTAATTTTCATCGGAGCCGCCAAGTAGGCTTCCTTCTACAGAGCTGCAGTAAAGGCTCATAACAACAATCATGAGAGCTAAATAAAGCACAAGTTTTTTTAACGAAAAGCCGTAGTGGGCTCTCTAAGTGTTTACTAGAAAAGTGTGAAATCGGTCGTGTTCCATCGAAGCCGAAATAGAAACAGTAAGTTACCAAAACATCCTTCCATAGACTTATCCCTGAGTAGTGCCTTAACAGCATTTTGAACTGACTAAAAAGTGAAGTGAAAAGCACTATTTTTCGTCTTCGGGAGTAGTCAGAGTTTAGAATTTAAATGTCATAACTACCTGTTAGGCTAAAATTTTTAGTAATCCTGTAAAACTGCAAAGGTTAGAACTTTTTATTTTTAAAAACATGAATAAATTTTCTTTTTGTTGATTAAAGCTAGTGTCTCACTGAATACCTATCTTACTTTTCAGGATAAGAACGGCTGTACCAAACTGATTTTTTTATTTTACCAACAGTACACCCTTTCAGTATTTTTTCATTTTTTTAGCTGAAGTTAGATCCTTTCTATTTTAAAATGAATGGTGCCCAAAAAGTCGTACAGCTGAGGTTTCTTTAAAAATAAAAAATAATTCCAAAAAGACGTACAAAAATTATCTCTTACCCATATCTCTCTACCAAAGAAAACTGAGCTAGTGTGTGTTTAATTTCTTAATTCTTTTAAAATCAGGATTCACTCAATTCATTATCAGAAATTAAAGCGGGGCTGCAAGAAAATTGTGCTCAAGCCTGGGGCAACCAATTTTCAAACGGTACAAAATGGCGCCCAACGTGGGGCGCACACGGTACAAAAATAACGCCTCAAAAAGCGGGCAAGTTTCAAACAGTACAAAATAGCGCTGTCAACGCGGGGCTTTTGGAATTTTTTTTAAAAGGGTTCAGTGTACTAGCTTTCGAACAAAGTAAAAGCTCTAACTTTGCAGATATTTTTATTTCATAATATTTATTAAACGAAACTACACTATAGCAGTAAGACAAAAGCAGGAAATTTGTAGAATTTTTTATTTCAATTTATCTGATGGTGGTATAGATATTTGAATTTTGTTAATTGACTCTAAGATAAGTGATCCCTGTTTTTTTCTTAAAAGCTAGCTTTATAGTTCAGATTAGCAGATGTGCTGGTTTACTTTAATTTTTTGCAGTGTTAGATTTATTTTGCGGTTAACCGAACAAAAAACTGTTCTTTCTTTTTCTCACCGATGTTTTGCATGAATATTAAAAATACTTAGCTGATACGAAACGATATCTGGAGATTTTTTTTTGTTGAAAATTCTTAACATATTTGGTAAAAGAATTTAAATACAAGGCAATACTTAGAAATTTTTTTTGAAATTGTCGAAGATTTTTTAAATGTTTGGTAAAGAAGTTTACATATTTTAAGTGCCTTACATATTTTTTTTATTTTTTTTGACTATTGGGAGCACAGGAGAAATATTTTCAAGACTTTTTAAACAGTTCCTTTAAATTTTATTCATTTATCATGGAAGCCTTCAATTTTAAAGTCAATCACCTACTGGAATATGAAAGTTAGACTATGAAATGAAAATCCGTCGTATTTTCTCAGAACGTCCGGTCGCGGATAAAAAATTGAAAGATTCCAACGAGGATCTTAAGTAAAGAAATAATCCAATAGATCAGATTGGACTAAATGGTTACAAAAAGTTTCTGATTTTTTTTTAAGTCTAATAAAAATCCTCCTTCTCAAGTTAAAACTCCTGCTTCTCCAAATGGTCACATATCTCCTTTATTCGTGCATAAATATTTAGATAATAGACCGCATATAAAGATAAATCTATTAGGTGCCCATTTCTCGGCTTTATTTGACTCTGGTGCAAATGCCTCCGTTGTAGGTCAGAATGGTATTAAAATTTTAAGTCGTTTAAGTATAAAAATATGCCATGTCAAAAATAGAAGTGTTACCACTGCAGATGGCAGCCGTCTAAAAGTTTTAGGTACGGTTGAGTTGCCGCTAGTCTGCAATGGTCATTGTTTAGTAATCTCTGCTCTAGTAGTACCTTCTCTATCACATACTTTGGTTTTAGGATGTGATTTTGCACAAAAATTCGGAATTTTAGTAATTTTAAAAATAATTCGTGGTATCCACAGTCCCTAGAAGTCAATTCTCATACAAGTTTTAAAGATTGTTATTCAGAAAGTTCTTTAGAAAACCTTTTCTCGCGTCTATGTACCCTAGATGATCTCTCGCGGACGGAACGCTTAAAAGCAGAAAAAGTAATAAGCTCTTTCAATGAAATAAGTAGTAAAGATAGGTTAGGCCGAACGAATAAAATCACCATGTCTATAGATACGGCTGATGCCAGTCCTGTAAAGACAAGGCCCTTCGCCATGTCTCCGTATATGTCAAAAGTATTAAATAAAGAGTTAGACGAAATGTTGAAACTCGGAGTGATTGAAGAATCAAACAGTCCTTGGTGTTCTCCAATCTTATTGGTGAAAAAGGCGATGGACAGTATCGTCTATGCTTTGACGGAAGAAAGCTCAACGAGGTCAGCAAATTTGATAACTATCCATTACCGAACATCGACAGAATTTTGACATCACTCAGGAATGCTAAGTATGTATCCTCGATAGATCTTAGAAAGGCTTTCTGGCAAATTCCTTTGGACAAATCCTCTAAGGAAAAGACCGCTTTTGCAGTAGTAGGCCGAGGTCTATTTCAGTTCGTCACTATGCCGTTTGGTCTAAAGAACGCTGCTCAAACTCAGCAACGTTTAGTGGACGCTATATTTGGTCCGAAATATGAGCCACATATTTTTACCTATCTAGATGATATTTTAGTAACATCGGAAGACTTCGAATCGCATATTCGCTTACTTAAAGAAGTAAAAGATAAATTGAAAGAGGCCGGACTGACGATAAATTTGAGCAAATGTGATTTTTTCAAAACTTCTCTAAAGTTTTTAGGCTATATTGTAGGCTCAAATTCCTTGCGTACCGATCCGGATAAAGTAGCAAGCATGGTTAATTATGCGAGACCTACTAATACTACGGAAGTTAAGCGTTCGTAGGAATGTGTTCATGGTACAGACGTTTTATCGAGAATTTTTCTACCCTGTTGTCGCCTATTAATGATCTTTTGAAAGGACGAAAAAAAAAGGACAATCGATAGATTGGACAAAGGCAGCCGAAGAATCTTTTATAAAGATTAAAGAGCTATTGGTTTCAGCTCCCATTTTATCCCAACCAGATTTTTCCCAACAGTTTTATATTTCTAGTGATGCTTCTAATACCGGTTTAGGGGGCGTCCTAACACAGAAAATCAATGGTGAGGAAAGAGTGATAGCGTATGCCAGTAGAACTTTATCAAAGGCTGAACGTAACTATTCGGTTGTTGAAAAAGAATGTTTAGCAGTACTCTTTAACATCGAAAAGTTTCGACCTTACATAGAAGGTGTTCCTTTCACGGTCATAACAGATCATTATAGTTTATTGTGGCTTAATTCTATTAAAAA
This sequence comes from Pachyrhynchus sulphureomaculatus, assembly GCA_019049505.1. Taxonomy (NCBI): domain Eukaryota; kingdom Metazoa; phylum Arthropoda; class Insecta; order Coleoptera; family Curculionidae; genus Pachyrhynchus; species Pachyrhynchus sulphureomaculatus. Next base: position 48,436,685 of record CM032451.1, on the reverse strand, counting down.
CCCTAGTGGCAAACTAGCGCGTTGGGCGATTAGGCTGAGACAACATACGTTTAATTTAATTCATAGAAAAGGAGTCCACAATGTTATTCCTGACGCTTTGTCAAGAATCCCAGATCATACAGTGGACGAAAACAGTCTTAATGCACAGATTGGCGTAAGAATTGATACAGTTGATGTAGATCGCATTGATCCATGGTACGATAATTTACGGCAGCAAATTAAAGAATTTCCTCAAAATTTTCCGCAGTGGAAGGTGGAAAATGATTTCGTGTACAAGTTTATCCCAAACCAGTTGCCTTTAAAAGTTAATGTACCCGAGTGGAAAATACTAGTTCCTAAACCACAGAGAGAGGAAGTTATAGACATGTGTCACACTCCTCCTACTTCTGGTCATTTTGGTTTTTATAAAACTCTTCACAGGGTTCAGGAACAGTATTATTGGCCAAAAATGCGTTTTGATATCTTAAAGTTTGTGAGGACTTGTGAAGTATGTGGAGCGCAGAAATCTCCAAATGCACTACCTATGGGACTGATGGGAAAAGAGAAAACGGTTAATTACCCTTTTCAAGTCATAGCAGCTGATCTAGTAGGCCCATTCCCACGTTCAAAAAAGGGAAATAAATGGCTTCTCGTGGTTTCTTGCTGGTTTACAAAGTATACCATGCTATTTCCTTTGAAAAGCTCTAAAGCTGGACATATAGAGAGAATTTTGGAAAATAATGTCTTTCTAATCCACGGTGTTCCGTCGCTCTTAATATGCGATAACGGTACTCAGTTTACCTCTAAGAGTTTTAAGAGCCTAAGTGAAACTTATAGTTTTAATATCCGTTTTAATCCCGTGTACTCTCCACAATGTAATTTTGTCGAACGTAATAACCGAACAATCGGGACCGCTTTAAGAAGTTACGTTGATTCACATGACACTTGGGATGGCAATATTTCCAAAATTCAACAAGCAATAAATACCGCAAGACACGAAGTAACAGGGTTCACACCGTCTTTCTTAGTTTACGGCAGACATATACCTCTATCTGGATCGTATTATAAAAATTTGGATTTGGACGTCAATGTTGACAGCGAAATAATTCCGGGTAACAGGGGTGCGTACGCCGAAAATTTAAAGGGTTTAAAAGATATTTTCACCGACGTGCGTAGTAGGATACATAAGGCTTATGAACGGAACAGTAAGTCTTACAACCTTAGAAAAAGGGATTTTCCTTTAATATAGGTGATCACGTTTGGCGAAAAAATAAAATTCTTTCCAGTGCAGCTGATAAATTCACATCTAAGTTGGTACCTAAGTATGTGCATTGCGTGATAAGAGAAAAGATTTCAGACTTAGTTTATGGTTTAGTTAATTTAGATGGGACTAAAATAGGACGATGGCATATTAAAGACTTAAAACCATTCAACGGGACCTAACCCTAATGAAAGTTTGTCAGAAGAAGAATAATTTATATTTACATTATCTTAATTGCTTTACTTTATTTTTTTTGATGTTGCTCTGTAGAGGTGACGACCTCGTTTTTTTTTTGACTGTTATAAAAGTTGAGCAGAGAATAGCTTACTTTTATTGTTTTTGCTAAGGTTTTGGGTACTGATCATATCCAAACTTAGGTTGATTGTGGTTGATGTTTAGCATCGACTCAGCTGTTGCGAGCTTGCGAAAGAGTCACACTCAGGATATATCATAAGACTGGTATGTCGGTGCGGTCGCGGGATTTGATTTGCTTATGACCCCAAATAATATCCAGTTCTTGACACTTGGAAGCGAAATTTTGATTAGAGGCAATCCAAGGTGATCTTGAGTTAGGACAAGCGCAAGATGGAGCTCGCGTGGTGTGATGTAGAGTCAAAATTTTTTATGAGCAATTTCAAAGTTTGTTACCCGAGTGGGTGTATTTTTATTACCTTAGTGGTATATGTTGGGTGCAATTAAGAGTAAATTGATTTTGGTTTATCCAGTAAGTCTAAGACTTGGATTATTTTGATTTAGATCTTCTTCTGAATTGACAAACTGAGGGTATACTTTTTTTTTTTTCAGAGCCGTTTAAACGTTACCTTTGAGTCACTAATTTTTTAAAAATTTTTTTTGCATGGACTCATAGGCGTATGTTGAGTTTTTTCGGTTTACTATCAGATTGATAGGAAATTGAAGTCCTGCAGGAGAACTAAAGGCTGATCATTTACAGGAGATGAGAGCAGAGTAAGACAGTCGTTTCACAAAGAAATGATCAAAATCTGATACCGAGATGAGAACCTTGTCAAGAGAGGCTAAGCGCAGTGAAGGAAGATTCCTAACCGAATTTTTAGATTTTCACCAGATAATCTAGAAGTTTGGGCTGACAGAAAACGGTTATGCCTGATACCTGTAGCAGTTTCTTCTAGAGGCTATTGTCTAGGAAGACGATTAACACCATGATCGAATATTTTAGCTGTCAACGATGTTTTCTTCTTGTTTCTGATTAAGCTGGAAAAGCTCTTGTCGTCTTCAAAAGTTTTGTTGCGTTGCCACCGAAAAATTGAGAAATTTTTGCTTCATGTAGCTTTTTAAGCTCATTTTCGTTTTTTGGAAATTTCCGTTAGAAGCTTGGTTAAGTCAACCTTGTAAACCTTTTAGGTTGTATCCCATGAGTTATCTGTTTTTACAGGCTGTGATGCACCGGGTGCTAACAGATGCCGTTACGACGTTTGGCAGGAGTTAGTCTTCCTGAGGAACAGACTGATTGGAAGGGTAGTCTATGGGGGGCGAACGTTTGACCTTTGGGACCTTTAGAGGTTTTGTTACCCAATGGTTATTTCTATTTGAGCCAAAGGAGAGCCTAGCTACTGTAGTCGACCTCAGCTCCAATTAGCCTATTAGTGGTGACAGGCTGTTGGCAGTAGTGTGTTTCGGAACACCCTATTGATTAAATTTTTTTTTTTGACTTATGGTGGTGTGGTAGACACCGTTTTAGTTTAGTGGATGCTATAATCTACTCCCTTTTGTTGGTGGACTCCAGGGTCACCATTTCCGTATTTTATTGTCTCCACCTTTCAGTATATCGTGGTGAGGTGTTTGTCTCCTGTTATGTGGGATGGATTGAATGTTTTTCGTTGTTGTTCTAGGGCGAGACCAGTACACGAGGGTTCTTCATGCAACTTGAAGAGGCGCAATGCTGGTTAAGTTTTATATCTCTGTGTAGCCACCCTGAAGAATGACGGAGGGCGTTTTTTCCGGCTCATGTTTCTAGGCAGATTTGTCACTTTGGTGCGATGTGCCGAAGATTTGATTAGCTTTTGCTAAGAGCTTTCACCAAGCTCAGTATGGAGTTATCATAACCAAGAGTTTGGGATTTGAACTCCTGTATGTATTTCTGTATATATTTCTGTACATATTTCTGTATATATTTCGGTGTATGTTGGTTGCCTGAGGGCATGTGCTCAAAATGCGTGATTTTGAGTCGTTTTGCTTATGGACTCCTATATTTAGGATTATGACTTTAGGGAGGTCCTATTTCGAGACTTGCTGTCTCATATAGTTATGTTGGGAATGTTTCCTTGAATGTTAGTTGCGCGTGGACTAATCATTCTGTTCTTTGTGAACATTGCTTTTTGAAGCAGGATCATTCAGTTTGGTGAATTTTAGCTTTTATAGCTATTCACTGTGTTTAGAGTGAATTTTAGCTTTTATAGCTATTCACTGTGCCTATAGTGGTATTGTTAGCTTTTATAGCTGCTCACTATGTTAATGGCGAGATTGTTCTTTTAGAACGCAGGCTTTGTGTAGTCGAGGACTATTTACCGAGTGTTTTCTTGGCGAGGAGCCGAGGTTTTTTCTGGCGATATACCAGAGTGTTTTGTTGGCGATGAGCTGACGTGTTTTCTGGCGATCAACCAGAGCGTTTTCCCTGGCGATTTTTGCATGTCTGGATGTCTCAGGACGTCGACATTGCGCGATATAGCGTTTTCCCTAGCGATTTTAGCATGTCTAGATGTCTTAGGACGTCGACATTGCGCGATAGAGTGCGATTATTTTCCGAGTGCGACTAGTAGTGATACTAGATTTGGAATGTTCTCTTAGCGATGAGCTAGAGCATTGATGGCGATTTTTCCCGAGCGTTTGTCTGGATATTTATCCAGATGTTTTTTTTTTTTTTTTTGGCCTAGTGCTAAATGGTCTGACAAGACTTTTTCTTTTTAGTGTAAGTGTTTGCACTAGAATCATTTTTTTATTTTTTTTCTTTATTTAAGAATTTTTATAAATTTCTTTTGCTGAAATAGAAAATTTTCAGACAATCCTTAAAATATTTTAAGGGGGGTGTTCATATTTTATTTCAGTTCACTTTTTTTGATTTAGACAAGAGTCTAGACAAAGTTATATTTTTTTGTTTTGGTAACAATAACAGAGCTGATTCTTTTATATAAGAAGACCGCGATTGTTATTTTGGAAAGGTATTTCTTATGTTCATGCAAGGATTTTTATTTGCTTTTTGATGTACTTAACCTTAGTGTCTAATTAAGTTAAGTCTAGTTATAAGATTCTTGTGATCATGCAAAGATTTTCATTTGGTTCTCATTGTACTTAATATTAGTGCTTAATTGAGTTAAGTCTAGTAGTAAGGTCCGAAGTTTGTACTTTTGTTTTAAGTTCTGACCTTAGTATTAAGTGATAGTGTACCACTTTGTACCTTTTCATAAGTAGCCTAAGTTTAATAGACTAGTGTAGTCTATTTCTTTTTGGAAGGGGGTAAATGTAACATTCATTTTTTCCTAGATTTTAAGACCATGTAATGTTACTGATTTTTCACTTCAAATTGTACTTATTTTCATTTTTGTATCGAACGGTATATTAATAAGAGATTCCAAGCCGTTCGGTATATTAGTGTGCTGTGCGGGTTTCTGACCGAATCTATCGGCACGCCGGGATTGGTTGAAAATGTGTATCCGGATTTTTGGTTCCGGCGTCGCGATATGACCGAGAGAAGGCCCACGGCTTATTTAAGGGTCCGGTAGGACAGGGATCGAGGCTGAGTACCATCAAGCCGCAGCCAGGCTAATTTTCATCGGAGCCGCCAAGTAGGCTTCCTTCTACAGAGCTGCAGTAAAGGCTCATAACAACAATCATGAGAGCTAAATAAAGCACAAGTTTTTTTAACGAAAAGCCGTAGTGGGCTCTCTAAGTGTTTACTAGAAAAGTGTGAAATCGGTCGTGTTCCATCGAAGCCGAAATAGAAACAGTAAGTTACCAAAACATCCTTCCATAGACTTATCCCTGAGAAGTGCCTTAACAGCATTTTGAACTGACTAAAAAGTGAAGTGAAAAGCACTATTTTTCGTCTTCGGGAGTAGTCAGAGTTTAGAATTTAAATGTCATAACTACCTGTTAGGCTAAAATTTTTAGTAATCCTGTAAAACTGCAAAGGTTAGAACTTTTTATTTCTAAAAAACATGAATAAATTTTCTTTTTGTTGATTAAAGCTAGTGTCTCACTGAATACCTATCTTACTTTTCAGGATAAGAACGGCTGTACCAAACTGATTTTTTTATTTTACCAACAGTACACCCTTTCAGTATTTTTTCATTTTTTTAGCTGAAGTTAGATCCTTTCTATTTTAAAATGAATGGTGCCCAAAAAGTCGTACAGCTGAGGTTTCTTTAAAAATAAAAAATAATTCCAAAAAGACGTACAAAAATTATCTCTTACCCATATCTCTCTACCAAAGAAAACTGAGCTAGTGTGTGTTTAATTTCTTTAATTCTTTTAAAATCAGGATTCACTCAATTCATTATCAGAAATTAAAGCGGGGCTGCAAGAAAATTGTGCTCAAGCCTGGGGCAACCAATTTTCAAACGGTACAATATATATATATATATATATATATATATATATATATATATATATATATATATATATATGTATATATATATATATATATATATATATATATATATATATATATATATATATATATATATATATAATATACACATACATTGGGTGTGTGATTTAATTTTGCCGAATATTTTGGTAAAAATATCACTTTATCGTAAAAAATGATTACAAATTGATTCTTTGTGGCAGCATATGAATACCAGATTAAAAGAACGACTTATCTGTTAAGGCTATCCACGAATCGGCCCATTTTTTGGTATCGTCATAAGAAAGGAAGCGCTGTTTAGGCAGGCCGTGCGTCATCGATCGGAACAAGTGATAATCAGAAAGAGCTATGTCTGGTGAGTACGCTAGTGAGGTGGACATCCTATCCAACCGCATCTAGGGTTTCCTTGACGGGTTTTGCAACATGTGGCCGAGCGTTGTCATGTTGAAAAATCACTTTGTCGTGTCTTTTGGTATATTGCGGTCGTTTTTCCTTCAATACTCGGCTCAGTTGTATCAATTGTTGTCAGTAATGTTCCCCACTAATGGTTTCGTCCGATTAGCGCAGCGCATAATACACTACACCCAGCTGAACCCATCACATACACAGCATAGACTTGAGGCCACGAATATTTGGCTTTGGGAAGGATATTGATAGTTCACCGGGCTTCACCATAATTTTTTTGAGCTTTGGATTATCGTAGGGTATCCATTTTTCACCACCAGTTACGATATGATGCAAAAAACCTTTCCGATTGTGCCAAAGTGCAGTGAAGAAGTGAAAAAATTGCCTTTCAACGCCTCTCGGTTTGAATTCGTACGGCATCGGCACCCAATTTCCTGGCTTTTAAATCATTCACTTTGAACGCTCGGACATCGGCTACTAAGACGAATACCCGCAGACAACGGGAAGTCGTTCAACTTAACAAAGACCTGGAAGAAATTCTATCTTGGGGTGACAGTAACTAAGTGGAATTTAACTCTACAAAAACCCAGGCGGCAGTTTTTTCTAAAAAAGTTAAAGTTGCTGAACCCGACATAGTTATGGGGGGGCACTCCATTCCTCTAACAACGTCACTCAATTTCTTGGGCGTTAATTTGGGAGCAAATATTTCCTGACATGAACATGTCGCAGGCACAGCAAAGAGTTGTGAAAGTTGGGAATATTATTTTGAACCAGAAAGTTTTACACTCCACAACAACTGTTAATTCTTTGCTGCTCCCATGTTTGGGGCTCCGCGCCCAAATATATATTGCATTTGTTGGATTCTATTCAGAGAAGAGCTGTTCGTCTGATTGGAGACTCGGAACTGACCAGCGGCCTTGATTCGCTGGAACATTGAAGTACGGTTAGTGACTTGAGCCTATTCTACAAGTATTTTCATCGAAAGTGTTCGAAGAATGTAGCCCGCTTAATTACTCCCAGGGCGGTGCATGTTAGAAATATACGTCGCGCTAATACTTCACATCCGTATGAGGTTCAACTTGTTACTCCTCGAACAACGCTTTTCAAGCAATCTTTTATATGGAGAACATCATCCCTTTGAAATAATTTGCCTAGGACTGTGTTTCCCACTGAGTACAATTTACAGCGATTCAAGAACAACGTGAATCACTTTTTCCGCACACGCGTTGCTCCTGTAGCGCTTTAAGGACTTCCTTGCAGCACGTTGCTAGGCCCATAAAAAAAAAATCGCAGTGCATGTAAGCGCTTAGAAATGGTTGTGCGATCAACTCCTAATGATTCTGCAAGTTCTTTTTCCGTTTGGTATGGATTTTTTTCGAATAATGCCCTCATTTCTTCATCTTTAGATTTTCAACTGACCTAGACGTTCTTTGTCTTCGTTGTCAAAATCACCACTTTTAACGCACCGAAACCAGTACTTGCATGTTTTTATTGATGAAATATAATCACCATGGGTTTCCGAGAGCAATCAATGACTTTCAGTAGCGCTTTTCTTCGAATTAAACAAAAAAGTAGCGCTTTTCGCAAATGGTGTTCTGTTGGCAAGTAATTCTACATAGTCAATGCTCAAAAAAAATATCTGGTTTATACTTTGGCAAAATAACATATACTAAAAATTAAAGTCTAATGATGGTGATTCACCATGTATGCCGCGATGCGATACACCCGCTCTTAGAAATCCCTCAAAAGACCGACATGAACCGAAGTGATCCTATAAGTGTTCCGTACGAAACTCTAAAAACACTAAATCATTTTAGGGTAAGATTACGCTGCTCCCCTGATAAAAAAACAAATATATTGATTTATTAAATATTTTTGAATTTTGTTTTCAAGCATTACCATATAAAAATATCTGTGCTTTTTTGATACCCTCAATTTGGACTTGCACAACCTTCCAAATATTCCAGACTTTCAAAAAAATACTGCTAAACTAGTGTGCTTGTAAAATTTTTTTTATCGGTTTCTTACTTATCTAAATACTATTTTTTTCAGGTTTACTCATATATCTTGTTATATGTTCATTCCTGAGTTCTTTCAATCCGAGAATTGCATAATGCTTTCATTATTTTTAAAGATTTATGGCGAAACATATGTAAGGTTAATGTAGAAGAGGATGTTAGAGTAACGTGTTTGGTATTTTTGAAGGTTCTGGGAATCAAGAATCTGAATTGTAAATATTTTCTATACTCCTTTCCTTTGCGTAATGTAATTCACACAATCTTTTATGTATATATATATATATATATATATATATATATATATATATATATATATGTATATATAAGACAGTGTGAAGAGAGATAGAAAGACCGACTGTAAGATTACGACTACTACTTGCTTCGCTATGGAGCTTGTCTGTAAGGACCGTTAGTCTATCTATTGAACTTTAGCATCAAAAAATTGAATAAACTGAATAGGAATAAGAATAGTATCTGTAATATTTACAGTAGATAACATCGCTCCAAAAAAATTACTGATTAAATTTGCTTATCGCACAACCAATATATTATTAGTGTTGGACGTAATTAGTTGCCAAAACTTTTGTTCACCTCTGCATATCCACAAAATACCCCCTCAACAATGAATATAACTGATTATATACGATTTTATCATAACAACAAATGGTATTTATATATACAATAAAAAATGACACCAGGCAATATTTTGCAGCTACCAAATACTGCATTATGCATATCTAAATATTACTGAATAATTAAACTCGCAGAAGTTATCGTACAAAATAAACATTATCGTTTATCTTCATCCTCTGAGCGCCATTATAAAGAGTTTTGATAAAAACTGGATGGCACAGTTGAAAACGACTTTCAAAAGACACGTGCTTGGAAGTGAGAAATTTAAGTCACATAAAATGTTAAAAAATTTTGGCGCCCAACGCGGGGCTAAAACTCCTGATACTGAAAAACAATATCTGGATGTTTTAATTATAATCAATTCTGAACTTACAAAACCTTTTGAAATATTACAAGATATATTCAAAAGGTATACTGAAAATTTCAATCAATTCAATTTAAAGTTATACAAAAACATATTATTGAAAACACATTTCAATTAATAATACGAAATTTTATTCTTTATTGAAATTAACGCTCGTTGTACCAAAATAGTGCAAATAATAACACCGAAAAAATCGATCGATATTCACTTTAAATTTATTTTTTGAAATATTTAAGAGAAATATACATAACTATACTTACCACATCTTAAAACAATCCTCTAGCTGATGGTTAGTTTGGCTCTCGCTCCGTAAGCTCGACGAAGGATGTGGTTGCATCTTTTCTGGACTCTTCTGCAACCTCTCGAGAGCTTTTACGTGCCTCAATTACAGCTTTTCACTTGGGTTGTAGAAGTTCCACATTTGACTGAATTTGATTGTGTAGAGTTTTAACAATTGATCTACAGAATATTGCATGAATTCCAAAAGGCTATAAACTGGGGTCACTTCTTTCTATTAATATATCAATGATGTGAGACATTATTTATCAGTGACAAAATCAACCCAAACTGTTTATGGCACTTCTATTATGATCACAGTTAAAGCTATGAGGAACTGAGAAGAATAGTGTGGTCAAAGCATTTACAGAATTCAAAATATGATATGATACAAAATAACCAGAGACAAAAAGGACGTTCTAGTTTTTATTATAGATTAAATGGTACTTAATTATCGACTAAAAATAAAGGTGAAAGTTGGAATAGCGGTGTAGTTTATGTTAGTAAAAAATAAATAACGTTTATTCATGTAATCAATAAATCAAACAAAGCTCGTTTTTTCTCCTAATTATTTGATAAATATGCACTGTACCTTGTATGTCACTAGATCAGTTATTGTTTTGTTGGGATAAATAACTAGTATAAAGTTAATACTTATTAACTAAAAAAAAAAGAAAACAGACATATCCGGAAACCTGAGGCAGTGGTTCTCAAAGTGATTACCCAAACCCTGGAGAGTCGCGATTTTCGCACAAGGTCGCTGCAGAATATTACAAATTTTTTATAGTTTTATCTCTATCATAGGGCGGGGCATCTAGTGGACCTGGTGCAGTCTAGAAACCCACTTAGTAATAATTATTTACAGAACAAGTGATTACTAGATGGCGTTCACCAACAATTAAGGTTCTCGATTGATTTAGGGGTTGCTTGAAATTTCTCACTACTATGTGTTCATATATAAACAGCTGTCGGTTTGTTGAGGTTAAATTAGTTTTCTTAGATTGCATGAATGAATACTGTTATGATCAAGTCACGTGAAATTTTTCTCCCTATGACCTTTTACAAATGGATCGACCTATACGAAACATTGAATAGACTTAGAGTTAAAATAAATAGGGTATTCCATTAAATAATGGCAAGACTCTAAAGAAACACTAATATTGAAAATATGATGACAATCATTTAGACTTTGGTTTTACGTCTATGATAAAGAAAAGCCGCAATGTGTACCGTGTACAAAAGTTTTGTAGTGCATTCCACCAATGAAGTTGCAACCATCAAAAAGGCAGCTTTACCTTTAGTAGACATCAGTACAAAGCAAGGCTCTGCTAGCATCTTACAAGGACTCTTTCTACCGGCTGCCTTAGGCATGGCGAATATTATGCTTTCAAAAGTGCCTCTGTCCAATGATACAATCAATTGCAGGATACAGTACCTAGCGGGGGATCTTAATAATCAATTAGTTGACAAAGGAAAAAAAAGAATTTGAATTATATCTGGATGGAGGCAAAGTTAACAATAATGATGTTCATTTAATTTACTATGTTTAGAGATGGTAATAATATTGTAGAATACCGTTTCTGTAAAAGTGTCGTCTCTAATGCTAAGGTTCAAGTCTTGGGTGAGATACTTGGTACTTTAAATCCGAAAATAATTTGGAGTGGACTAAACACGTTGGTCTCGGTACTGATGGTGTTCGTTTTATGCCTGGCTAATATAGAGGATTGCAACCCCTTATATACTGTTAACCCCATGTATTATTCATAGGCAAGCCCTCATGTCGAAAAATTTAACACTTACTTTAAACCACCTCTTAGAATCGGCAGTGAATATAGTAGATTGGGCCTTTAAAGAGGATATAAGATTCCAGAATACATCGTTGTTGTACAAAAACATTTATCGTTGGCTCTATCGTGCTAATATTTTGTTTATTTTGTCTCGTAAGTTTGTACAGCGATAATTTATATGCTTCTTAAAGAGGAAAATGACACGTATACCAAAAGTTTTGCGAATAAGGCTTTTTTGGTAAAACTAGCATGTGATATTCTTGAAATGATTAATGCTCCTCATCTCTCTTGCAGGAAAGTAACATGCAACTTTTAAAATCAGTTGAGAAAATTTAGGGCATTGAGAGTCGAAAAAATCCGGAAACTGCTTTTGTCTAGTATTTTGTCAGCTCTCCAATATAGTTAAGTCAAAATTATTTAAGAAAACAGAGACATGAAAGTTCTTTCAAGCGATTAAGTCTAGGCGTGTTAAGTTCTTTACTACATAATAATATTATTTATACTAGTCCATAATACCCGAAAAGACCCACTTACTATATATATCTGTCTTTTACATGGCCTTTTCTTAACTAGTTCTTATCCTGTTTTCGAGACAATACTTTCTCTGATCTAGAATAAAAATTTAAACAAATGTTTAAGATTACTACTTATGTTTATTATTGCTGACAATTGTTTCGACACACTGTGTCTTCTTCTGGAACACGATGTAAGTTAACTAACAAAGTATGTTTCAGAATACATAGTTTACCTAATTACAAGTACTAAATTCATGAACAATATTTACCTTAATACCTAGAACAAGTTCAATAAAGGAGACCCCCCATCTAATTGATCGTTGAATAATAGACCTGAGGATTTTTTCTGATTAATTTCTACCTGTTCTAAACAATTCAGTAATTTTCCTTTCTTTCCGTTATGTAAAATTTTGAAATCTTCATTGAATGTATGATTTTCCTTTGTTAAATGTTTGGCGTAATGAGATTTGTTATTTTTCACTCTAAAGTTTTGTTTATGTTCGTTTATTCTTTTATAAAAAGGTCTGCCTGTTTGTCCTATATACGTTTTATTGCAAGTGCCACAGCATAATTCGTAAACCCCGATTTATTTTCTTTTTTTTATTTTACTTTTATTATTTTTAATATGTCGAGATAATGTGTTATTTGTACGGAAAGCGATATTTATATGATTTCTATGGAAAAATTTTTGAATTTTATTAGTTAATTTTCCGGTATAAGTGAGTGTATGAAATTTTTCTTTGTTTAGTTGTTTGTACGGGTACACCAGTCCTATTGCTTTTTTAAATTATTTTTTCATTAAAATATTATCTACGAAATCGCTCCTGTATCCATTGTTTATACTAATTTTATAATATGTAATTCTTTCTGAAAATTTTCTTCCGTTAATGGTGTATTTATTAGTCTATGGATGAAACTATTATAAGCCGAGATTTTATGTGTGAACGGGTGGTTAGAATTAGCGTGTATTGTTATATCTGAGTATGTTGGTTTATGGAAGATTTCAAAATCGTGTTTATTCATTTTGTTTGATATTTTTACATTTAGGAAATTAATCGATTTATTTGTTTCTATTTCTGTTGTAAAAGTAATATTATTATGAAGTTGGTTAATATAATCTAGAAAAAGTTTTAATTGTCGATCTGTGCCTGTAAAGCAAGTCAATATATCATCTACATACCGGTACCAATAAAAGAAATTTTTAAAAAGATGAGAATTACTGATTTGTTCTTCTAAATGGTAGATGAAAATTTTAGATAAAATTGGACTAAGAGGGTTTCCCATTATTAAACCTTTCTTACTTATGTAAATGTTATCGTTAAATTCGAAATAATTCTGATCTAAGCACAATGTTAAGATATCTATTATTTCTTGTTTAATTATTGGGTTACCATTATTTTTTTTGAGTAATCTTTGGAGCAAATTTATAGCGTCTGATGGTGGTATACTAGGAAAAAGATTTTGTACATCAAACGATATAAATCTGGAGTTACTTGGTATAATTAACCGATTAATTTTTGCTATCAATTGATTACTATTTTTAATAATATATTTAGGTGTGAATTTACAATATTTTGTCAAAACCTCAATCAATTTATTCGATAAAGAAAAAGCTCGTGCTGTGAGCTGTGAGACTACCGGACGAATTGGTGAGTTATTTTTATGTAATTTAATAAGAGAATATAGTTTTGGAAGTTGTGGGTTCATCTAGACAAGTCTGAATTTTTCATTCTCTGTGAAAATGCTTATGTCTTTTAGCACATCTTTAATTATGCTGTGGCACTTGCAATAAAACGTATATAGGACAAACAGGCAGACCTTTTTATAAAAGAATAAACGAACATAAACAAAGCTTTACGATGAAAAATAAAAAATCTCATTACGCCAAACATTTAACAGAGGAAAATCATACATTCAATGAAGATTTCAAAATTTTACATAACGGAAAGAAAGGAAAATTACTGAATTGTTTAGAGCAGGTAGAAATTAATCAGAAAAAATCCTCAGATCTATTACTCAACGATCAATTAGATGGGGGAAGGTCTCCTTTATTGAACTTATTCTAGGTGTTAAGGTAAATATTGTTAATGAATTTAGTACTTGTAATTAGGTAAACTATGTATTCTGAAACATACTTTGTTAGTTAATTTACATCGTGCTCCAGAAGAAGACACAGTGTATCGAAACAATTGTCAGCAATAATAAACATAAGTTGTGATTTTAAACATTTGTTTAAATTTTTATTCCTAGTTATTATGGATCTTCATCAAGTAACGGCTAAGTCAGTGCAGTACTTTCTCTGAAGTTAAAAAAACTGAATATTACTACTCTCAAAATTTTTTCTTATTTTTTCAGCTTAGCCTCGAAATAAAACCTACTTACAGTGTTCTACTCTTAATGTATACTCACTCCGTTTACATCAATTTTAGCATATAATCGTTTTGGCAACCGACCTAAACGCTGGTCTGTTTGCACGTACGATAAATTCGTGAATTGAGACACTAACTGGCGGCATTTATTATGGAAACGGACTGGCTAAATTAACCATAACAATTTCAAATAAACTAGTTAGTTACGTGTGTTTGTTCTGCCTACAGAACATTAATTCAGATGATGTGCACGAAAACATGTCACGATTTTTAAAATTGACATTAACCTGAAGGTCAGAAAAAAATAAAATATTTGCCGAAATTTAAATGGAAAATAATTTGTCATTCTTCAATTTGAGTTATTTTTCGTACAGACTAAAATGAATAATGCTACTAATGCTTAACATATACAGTGCAAGAATAAATTTTCCGACTAGTACTGTAAAAAATAATTGAAGCCAATTTGTTTTAGTTTTTCTTGTTTTTTTAATTAATACATTGCCCTCTTCTTCTTACCCTCTCAATTCTATGAAGATATAAACAAAGCATTGCTGCGTCATAAAACAAGATATATTATAATAATCGGCGACTTCAATGCCAAAACAGGTAAATTAGCCAATATAAAGTGTTAGGAAGTTTGGTTTGGGTACGAGGAACAGCAGAGAAGAAATATTATCAAATTTTTGTCAACGAAAATAACTTGTCCGTTATGAACATATTTTTTCAAAAGCCAGAACATAGACGACAGACATGGCAAAGTCCAAATGGTATAACGAGAAACGAAATTGATTATGTTATCAAATGACAAAAATATTGTAATCGACACGAAAGTCCTGAATACGATAAGCATTGGCAGTGACCATCGGATGCTCAGAGTAAGAATAATAATAAGTCTGAAGCAGGAGGGACGTAGATTGATAAGGCATACAAAGTTAAAGACACAAACAGAAATAATAAAACAAAACACAGACGAATATCGACAAGCACTGGAAAATCTTCTAAAACACATAAACTACCAAACAGAACCTGATGAACTAAACACACAAATACCCCATAGCCTATTCAAGACTACAGAACCAATAGCAACATCGAAAACAAAATAACCGCGCAAGTTGAACTTGCGCAATTAGTGTTCCGTACGTTGATTGCTTTTAAAATAACAAATTTTGTTACGGAGGTATAAAATGATCAGTGACTTCACAAAACACACTCCAAAAGAGTTTTCAACAAAGTGTGTTTCCAATGTAGATAAATTATTAAAGGTAATGCCCTCGTGATAATTTTCGTTCAATCTACACCCCGTGGGGAATATTTCAGAATTTTTTCAAAATTTTTCGATCAGTGCTTTTCGAGACAAGGTTGGGAACAGCGATTTTTAGCGATTTTTTAAAAAATAATACAAAAGAAGTGTGCGCAAGTATATATATATATGTTTTTTACTCGTGTTTTCACAAGCTTTCATTTGACACCACACTCAATGACCTAGTAAAAAAATTTTTTTTTCACTTCCTATTTCACCTCCCAAAACTAAACCCTTAAATCAAAATTTAACTTTCAAAACTACGACGCTCTGATGAGGCCATCAATTTCTATATTATTACCAAATTTCAACTTTCTATGACAAATAGTTTCGGAGAAAATCGGGTGTGACAGACAGACAGATGGTCAGATGGACAGACGAACAGACGGACAGGCAGACACCGAAGTCATCTTATAAATGTTCCGTACGGAACACTAAAAACACAAAAATTAAGTAAAGAGGCACAAAATCTAATGAAACAGAGAAGACTATTAAGAAATTATACTATAAATGGCGGATTCGAATTGGCAGAAATAAACAACAAAATAAAGAAAAAGATCGGAGAAGACAGTACAGAGAGTTGAACATAAAAGAAACTCTGAAGAGGAAAAAAGTTTGAAACACCTAAACAAACAAATGAATGAAGGGAGACATCAAATAATAAAACTTATAAATAAGGATAACCAAGAGATCGAACAAATCCAAGAGCTAAAGAAGGCTATAGAAAAATATTATCAAATACTATATGACACGAAAATATCGCAACAGCCCCGGAAAGAAGAAGGAAATAGAGTGACAGAAAGAAATGTGGGTTCTGAAGAAATTCCTGATGTAACAACGGATGATATAATGGACCCAATACAACATATGCACAACAACAAATAACCATAGAAATGATAAGGTATGGAGGAGCATCGATAATACAATCTTTTTAGGCTCTATTTAACAGGTGCCTTATAGAAAGTAAAATACCAACATCTTGGGTAAACGCCTTGATAGTGCTTATTTTTAAAATGGGAACAAATTTCAATTTTAGAATTACAGGCCCATCAGCCTATTGTCGGTACTATACAACATCCTCATTAGAATCATAACATATAGATCAACGAAAAAATTAGACAGTTATCAACCACGTGTACAAGCGAGGTTTAGGCGGGGATACAGCACTCTGGACCATCTTCAAACAATTAGATTACTTAAAAGAGTAGTCTGGCTCATTACTCCACAATTAAACACATCAGATGAAGACGGACGCTACATGTACATAGCTCCTATACCCCAAACCAATAAAATCAGGGTGTCGCTATATACATAGGACACTGCAGAAGTAATATACATTTTATTTCAACGTACTGCAGGTTTCAATCAACCATTGGAAGATTAAGACAAAGGACAATTGGAAATCTACAAGGACGTCTTACAATGAATAACACTCATCTCCAATCGTTGAGCATTGTTAAGTACTTAGAGGAGCCCTATAATAAGAAGATGCTATAACAGAAAATATAACTGCCGATTTCCCCTTGACCGGCAAAATATTGACCCAGAAGAAGTTAACCATATACGCTCAGCACTGTATGTTGTGCGGAGAAAGTTTCCGAATATGAACACAGCTCTCCAAGGTAAGCTAACATACTAGCCGTACAAAACGATGTACTAAGGACAGTAGCGGGTGCACAGCAGTTACAAAATGACCTGCAAAAGCTTACAATTAAAACATATGTCAGACAAGTTCCTAAAGAAAGTCGATGTTCACAATAACCAGGTGGCAAGGTGCTCTTTTTTACCCAGTCACAATCTCGTAAAACGTACGAACTACCAACAGACTGAATTCAATTAGTCTGACAGTCCAGTCAAATACTAGTACGAGGGTAGATTGATAAGTCTAGTAAGTTTCTACGAAATGGGGAGAAATTTTGTTATGCGGCATGACTTTTGGTAAGCATGATTCTTATAAGGGTGTGTTTAAAGTTTGAAACAGATGCCATGCGCAGTTGTTTGTTGGCAGCTAGGGTAAGTGATCGGTCTTACACGTATCGTAGAAATGGATGAATACCGTGCAGTGATAAAATATTTCCATTTGAAAAAGTGAATTGAGGCCCAGATAGAAACTGAACTGAAGGAAGTTCATGGGGACTCTGCCCAGCACTCAAGACCATTTATTACTGGATAAACGTATTTAAACGTGATTCTACGAGCGTTGCAGATATTCAAGTTCAGAATGCCCGATTAAGGGTTTTTCTGGAAAAAGGGTCGATAAAATTCATGGTATCATGGTTGAAGGTCATCGCATTAAGCTTCCTGAGGTTGCTGAAATGATAGGCATCTTATATGAACGGGTACATACTGCATGAAGTTCTAAAAATGAAAAAGCTGAGTACAAGATAAGTACCGCGTTTATTAACTCCAAACCAGAAACACACGAGGAAAAGTTGCAGCGTAATCGGAAGGACTTCTGGCCTCATTGTGTGACTGCAGACGAAACGTAGATTTTCCAGTTAAAACAATGCGTTGGCAAATGCTAACACATCGGCCGTTACAATGGTAAAAGTGTGCGAGCTGGGCCTCAAAATAGTTCCCCACCACCTTATTTCCCAGGTTTGGACTCAAGTGGCTTTTTTGCCTCAAAAATTGGTATGGGAGAAGAAGTCTCCGCCGAATAAGGACGTGATATGTGCTGTAAACGAGTATTTTGCACAATACGAAACATTTTTTTTTTTCTGAGGGAATAAAAAATTAGAATCTCGCTTAACCAAATGTAATGATCTCCATGGAGACTATATTGAGAAATAATTTTTTGTTTAGGCAACAATAAATTCTTTACCTTATTTTTTACAAAACTTTTCAATTCACCCTCATTTATCCTTGAAATTATAATGGCATATATCGTAATATTTTACACATATTTTCAATTACTAACATTGCATAAAAGATATTGGATTAAATAACAGGGGGCATCTTTTTTTCGTTATATCTAGGACAATTCAGGATTTTGCATGTGCACAACCAATTCTTACTTTGCTGCTGGTTGGATTATGTCTACAAAATTACGATCATGTTGGGATTCATAAAAAGAAGATATTTTTATAGACTTGAGGACAAGTAGGTACCATATAGCTATTTCACCATCTCCTTTTAACCAAAGGTAATATATCTAAAATAAGACAACCACAAAAACACTTGAATGTTCTCGAAACGTCTAAAGAGTTGCTTTTATTACCTTTTTCGAGCTATACATTCTGCAGCAACTGTAAAGTAATTAATTCAACGTTTGTAGTCCTTAAAGAGTGGTATTTGATAACTATTAAATGTTTAGATACTCCGTACATTGTATAAATAAGGACAGCTAAGTTAAAGAAAATTTTCGGCTAAGCTGAAACTCTTCCTTTTCAGTAACTATCTCTAATATTTGGCAAGAAACAATTTCTGTAAGGAAAAAAACACAAAAGGACAAGCAGCTGTAAGAAAGGGACGAGACGAAAATTGACAATCTGGGGCGAAGTCTTTTAGAGAAAAAAAAAACGTGTCTTGCACTGGAACTCTAAAAGCTTAGAGCCTTCTCAACACAGTAAACCAAAAATCGATGACTAGAGGAGTAAATATTTTTTACAGAGAAAAAATCTTTTCGTATAGTTGGGAGTTTAAAACGCTCTTCTATAAAAAAAAGTGTTGCTAAGAACGCGCTATTTCTTATATGCACAGGGTAGGGGAAGGGGCATATGCCTCTTGGCCGACCTTGGCTACGATACTGACCATATCATACCTCAGTATACGAGGAGTATTCAAAAAGTAAGGACCGTTTGCTAATATTTAAATATGGCAGGTCTGAAAAAAAGTTGTACAGATGCAGCGCCATCTGTTGATTGTTTCCGAAGCCATTGAAGTTATTGTTTTCATTTAGTAATCGTTTGCCTGTCGGTGAATGCAGGCAACATTGCTCGCAAAAAATCGTTGGTCTCACCAGTTGCGAAGTGCTGTGAATAGATTTTTGTGTGCAAAAGGATCATCAGCTGCTCAAATTTATCGGGAGTTGTGCCTGGTTTATGGACTTACAGTAATGAATGAAGGAAAGGTTAGACAATGGTATCGAGACTTCAAAAATTATTACAAAAATGTGCATCATGTAGAGCGGAGTGGCAGGTCCAGTATCCAGACCGATGAAATCGTTCAAAAAAGTGGACCAAAAACTGAGATCTAATCGACTTGAAATAGTGGCCTGGTGGACAACGGTTTAAAGACGACAAGGAATTCAAGACCGCCGTTGTCAACTGTTTCAATTCCCAGGCGGAGAACTTCTATGCAGAGGGACTAAAGAAGCTGATGCAGCATTACGAAAAGTGCTTAGAAGTAAACGCCGATTATGTGGAAAAGTGAAGTAGGTTTGTAGGAAACTAAAACCATCAATAAAAATTTTTTCTAATGAATATATTTTTTTATGACCAAACGGTCCTTGCTTTTCGAATATGCCTCTAAATATGCAAATGATATATGTATGTATAATTCCTTCTTTAAATAGTATTTTTATGCATGCTTCTCTTGACGTTGGTGGCAAATGTCATAAATGTCAAAATAGCGTTGCGTATAATTTGTATTCTTTTGGTTTGTACCTTATTGAGGATGGTTTTTAAAGAAATAAAAGATGAGAAGCGAACTACACCAATGTATGAAGGCTGACAAAAGGGTGTAAAAATAAATATCTTACATAGTAACGTTCCTTGCTCTCAGGTTGTTCTTGCAACTAGAGAACTACATTAATTAGTTCAGGGAATATAGCGGAGCAGTGTGTTTACACTGCACTTACAAGACGTAATTAAAACTGTCTTACGTGTATATTTTCGATCACCCTTCTCGGTTCTTGGCAAATACAGACAGAGTTGATTTTATAGCTGGAAATTCAAATAGGAATTTAGCTAAATGCGGTTCAATATAATTTTTTTTTTAATAAATTTGAATGTATTGTGATATTACTGAAGAATTGTTTTTGTCGAAGCTAATAGCTGACTGTACTGTTCTTAACAAGGCTAGAAAAAACTTTTTTTTATTATTAGATCAGTCAAAATCAAAAATTGGTACACAGTCATTAACATCATCATCACGTAGCTTGAGATATCTACTGCCGGACATAGGCTTCCTTCATTCTAATTCAGTTGCTTCGGTCTTGCTCGTTTCAAAACATCAGACCATTTGGTGGGAGGTCTTCTTTTTTTCTATAGATTTCTTATCGGGGTTTCCACTTCAGCACTCTTCTCGTCCATCTCCTGTCCCGAGTCCTCGCAAGAGTACCTGTCTAGTTTCAGCTGTGTTAGCTTCATTATCTGATCCACTGCATCGGTTACTTTTATTTGAGTTCTTATAACAGCACTGAGAATTTTATCTCTTAGTGATATGCCCAGTATGGAATGTGTGTTGATTTAACGATTGGTTAGTGTTAGCGTCTCGACTCCATATTTAAGAATGCTTGGTATACATTAATCAAAGGTTCTTCGTTTAAGACACACTGGGATGTCTGATTTGAATATATGACTTAACTTCCCAAATGCTGCCAATGAGAGATTTGTTCTTCGGTGTAATTCATGGGTTTGATTGTCTCTACCCATCTTAATTTCGTGCCCCAAATATGTATGAGCAGTGACTTGTTCGACTTCTTTATCGTTGACTGAGTATTAAATTTGTCATGAATTGAGTCTGTGCAAAGTTTATATTCAATTTTACATATTGTGACGACACTGTGTTTAGGGTATTTATTACGTTAAATGCTTGGTCTACATGTTCTGTTATCAGAACAACACCATCGGCGAATCTGCATTTCACCATTGATGTTGATTCGCATTTCAGGCCAGCCTAACAACTTGAACACGTATTCCAAAAGAGTTATAAAAAGTTTAGGAGAGATGGTATCTGCTTGTCGGACACCTCTCTCCATTTCAAATCTTTCTGATTCCCCGTGGAGCTTCACCGATGCTGTGGGGTGGTTGAATATTTGTTTCAGGATATTTATATACCTTTAATCTACACGGCATTCAGTAAGTGCTTCAAAGAGTCTGTTATGATTTTTCTTAATTCTCTTAATCTATAAATATAAGAATCAATGGTTTGCTATACTTGGTATATTTGTCTATAAGTAGTGTGATTGTGAGGAGATAATCATTGGTCCCATAGCCTGCTCTAAATTCAGCCTATTCCCGTGCTTGGTAAAACTCCAGTTTCATTGTTAAATGGTTTGCTAATATTTTCATGAAAAGTTTGTATATATGAGAGAGGATGCTGATGGGTCTGTAATTAGAGATATCTATTGGCTCGCCTTTTTTATATATCAGGACTATTGTGACATTGTTTCAACCTGTTGGTGTTGTACCTTCTAGAACCTATCGATTGAACACTATTTTAAGAGCCCTTATTACTGATTTATCCTCTCGTTTTAAAACCTTCCACCCTAACATAGTCGTCTCCAGAGGATTTTCGTTCCTTATTTTATTCAGTGCTCTTTTTATTTCGTTTCCTGGTACGACAGACAAAATAGCAAAATTACCTAAACGATAAAACAATCGCATGATTTATAACCCTTATAAGAAAATTTGACTATGCTTGAGATCACCAAAAGACATAATTAGTTTACTAACTGTCTCTCTCTCTCTCTCTCTCTCTCTCTCTCTCTCTCTCCATATATATATATATATATATATATATATATATATATATATATATATATATATATATATATATCGGTATACAACGTTCTACCACGCTTTCCGATCTCCATCTCTTTCGGTCGTTCCATAGGTTTGCCAGGTTTCTTTCCTCAATTTCCCTGTCTATCCCCTCTCTCCAACTTATTCTCGGTCTATCTCGCTTTTTCCTGCCTTCCTTGTCATTTTAGTATTCGTTTTGGGATTCGATCTTCGCCCATTCTTTGGATGTGTCCAAACCATATATGTTAAGTTGTTTGGTTAGAATGTTGTCTATCATACTGTATTTGATTCCCATTTTATACGTTCTTTGGTGACTCTTTCTCTTCTAGATATTCCTGTTGCTCTTTTCACTTTAGCTTCATATATCTTTTTGCTGGTTTTAATTATACATTTATCCCATGGAATGCTGTTTAGCAGTTTAATAGCCTTTCTTCCTGCTGTATTTCTCTCTTCTATTACCCTGACCAGTTTTTCATTCTCCGAAATTTTTATACCCAGATACTTATAGTCACTGCAGTGTTTTATCATGGTTCGATCGTCCAGTATGAGATCTTTTTGTTACCTTCCAATACATAAATATTCTGTCTTCTTTATACTGACTTCTAAACCCCAATTTTTGTATTCGCCAAATAGTTTTCTCGTCATGTAGTTCAGGTCGTGGCGATCTTGGGCCATTACCACCTCGTCATCCGCAAGGCATAGCGTGTACATCATGGTGTTAATTAATGGTATCCCCAATGGTCTACATTTCTGCTTCCATCTCTTTAGTACGCTTTTTAAAAAGGTCAGACCTGATGTAATAAATCCTGGTGTTATTTGTATTCCTGTTTTAATTTTTGTTTTGGGTTGGTTGTAGAGTGTTTTGACAGCTTTAATAAATTCTATATTAATATTAATACTTTCTAATGATTGCCATGATTTCTGCACAGGAACGCTGTCATATGCTTTTCTCAAGTCAACGAACAGTAAGTGGACTTCTTGGTTTAGTGCCATCTTTTTTTCTATTGATTAAGTTAAGGTAAAAATGTGGTCTATTGTGGATCGACCCGTATGAAAACCTCCTTGTTCTTCTGCTTCGGAATCTTAATATTCCTTCTTCATCTTGTTCTTCAAAACTTTACTAACTCAAAGTATTTCGTATTCGTTGTTCGCAGAAACGAGAGATCAATATCAATTTGTTACGTTAGAACTTTGAAATCTTTAGCACCATGACACTACATAACAGTTATCACCACTACACTAAACACTTAATTTTTGCCCTCGACGCGCGTTTCGCTAAGTTAACATTTTCAATAGTGAAGGTTGACCTGATAGTGAATCATCATCACAGTCACTCATCGCTTCCGAAGATGCAGACATGGTTAGTGAAAAGCACGTCGAGATTAAAAATAAAGTGTTTGGTACGTAATGATGATAACTGTCGTGAATATCAATTTGAATTAAAGAACATGAAAAATGTATAAAATTGAAACAAATTGTTCAATTCTCTGTAGCTGAACGCCTACGTTCATCAATATAAGAGAAATTAAAGTTTTTGCTTTCAGTTTCTATAAACGGACGTTTAATGAATCAATCGAAACCCTAACAACATTAATAAAGATTCGGGTTACGGTCCGCATCATATGTGGAAAACGAGCATTACACCGGACCATGTTCCACGTGTTCTAATGTCGAGAAAAAAAGATCCCTGAACCTTGGAAAGTTACTTCAAATTGACATGATTTAACTTCAAGGACTGCTAGTTTTTATCTGCACGATTTGCATTAATGCAGTAATCAAATTCTTCACTAATGTTTTCCCGATATTTCTGTTATTTTTCAATTCATTATAATAAACTATAGTCCAACATCTCGTGAAATAATGTACATTCACATGAAAACAATTGCATGAAAATTCAGTTATTTATTCTCGATTTAAATCCTTTTAGGTCCGGGAGTACAACAGTTGATCAGTGTTGGTTCGTCGAAGTCTCATTTGGCATTATGAATACTTACTGGTTGGTGGTTGACTGTAAACTGAGAGGTTACGAGTTGTGTATGCTACTTATATGCTGTCGGGAAAAAATGTTGTAGCACTAATTTGTCGTGGCAGCCTGCTCTGAGCTGAGGTGGAGAGTCTCCGCGTGATTTAGTGGAGTGTTTGTTGCTTTGTGTTATTACAATTTCCATGTAGCTGGGACGTTAAGGGCATGATTCCTTTTATTTAACTTTTTTTTTTATTTCGATGGTTTCTCGGATGATTCTTGTTTTGCTGTGTGGCACGGTGGCTATTTGTCGACAAATTTTAAAATAGATTTTGTGGCCGCCAGCTGGTATCGGAAGAGAGTTGTTGCAGTTTGTTTGTTACTAATGCCTTAGAGCCTTGCAGATATTTTTCTGTCGGTTTGTCCTATGTAGGCCCCATTAAAATTGCCAGTTAAAATGTTATATGCGCCTTGGTTTTCAAGCTTTATTTTGTTCTGTGGATTTCTGAGTGATGATTCTATTATTCTATGTGGTTTGTAGGCGATCGATATGTTGTGTTTTCGTAAAAGTTGCCGCTTTGTGGGCTTTTATTCCTTTAAGATATAGAAGTGTGATTCTAGGTTTGTTTTCAAGGGTTTTCGAGTTTTTAATTGAGTGCTATCTTATTGTTGTGTTGTTTCTTGATTATCTGTTTTGTTTGAGTATTTTTTCTGGTACTCTTTATCTTTACCTGCTAGTGTTATCCGATAGGCAGAAATATCTTAATATCAAGGTGTTATCTACAGCTTGTAGCTGTGATAGGTGGTGAGTGAATACCTGTTGGTGTATATCGATTTTCTATACAATATGTACTTCAAGTGTACTCTGCACAAACACGACTAAGATTGACAGTATTTAGACA
This sequence comes from Pachyrhynchus sulphureomaculatus, assembly GCA_019049505.1. Taxonomy (NCBI): domain Eukaryota; kingdom Metazoa; phylum Arthropoda; class Insecta; order Coleoptera; family Curculionidae; genus Pachyrhynchus; species Pachyrhynchus sulphureomaculatus. The sequence goes on along the minus strand of CM032451.1, from coordinate 48,411,603 downwards.
TCGCCAAATAAACACATATATACATTATAGAGGGTATATTATATAATTCAGTTAGTGCAATTTTTCAAATGTGTATTTTTTCTCACAATGATTTTAACAGATGAACCAAAATTAAAATGAACGAGTTCTAGTAAATGAACAAATAATTGGATCAAAATTTACATTTTGATAGTCAGATTGTTACACATGGTAAAATCGATGTATTATCTAAAAATAAAAATCTGTGTTTTTAACGAATGAATTAATGGTTTCCTAATTTGGGGTGAACATTATTTCAACAAATTAATGTTTAGATTTTTTATTTTCGACTTTTACATATAACTATTTAACGATATACCAGGGACGTGATTTATCAATTTCTTAAAAGACTTTGCTACTTTTGAGCCCCGACGTTAATGCCACTACTCTGTCAAGTAAAAACGTGTAGGCGATAATTCATTTTTGGTAGATGCTATTTTAGCGATTCAAGAAAAAATCGGTAGAGGGAATCTTTGTCTATGGCGTATTTTAGTAAAAGTATCAGTCGATTCCGAACTTTCGTCGAAAACACTTAAAATCCAAAATGAATCACTTATTTGCGCGTCGGTTCGAGGCAATCTTTCCTTGTTCCCATCCAAAGGGACCTAAAATGACATATTCCGTTATTAAAAAGTCGGTATGGTTTATGAAGAAGTGGGTAAATCGTTTCAACGAAACGACTTGTCAAAACGTGGCTCGCTAGGTAAAGTCACTCCTAAAGTCAAAAAACGAATCGTGTCTTTGTTTTCACAGAATCCGAAATTGACGCTGCGTCAAGAAGCGGCAAAATTAAGAAAATCGGGTCCGAATGTGTCCCATCAGACCATTCGACAACATCTTCGTGCTCATGATGTCAAATTCCGAAGCATGTTGGAGAAATCTTTGCTGGGCAAAAAACACATCGCGAAGCGGCTCGCTTGAGCCCACGATAAGATACTATAGTGGCCCTCATCATCGCTGGACGCCAACCCTATTGAAAACGTTCCGCTCCTTGTAAAGAGAAAGCTCAGAGGAAAGGCTCTGAGGCCTTTCAGTTGTCTCGCGAGATTCAAGAAATTTGCCCGAGTATGCAGAAAATCTCGTCGACAGCATCCCTCGAAGATGTCAAGCGGGTATTGATGCAGGGGGCTATTGGACAACTTACTAAGGTAATTGCGCCTTTGTTAGCACACCAAAAAATACATTGATGGCAAAAAATTTTCTCGAAACACATTTCTTTTAGAATACTGATTCGCTGGTACATCGAAGGACGGCTTGCGACTAGAGTCTGTTCTACAAGTATTTTCATGGAAAGTGCTCGAAGGATGTAGCCCGCTTAATTTCTCCCAGAGCGGTGCATGTTAGAAATAAATACACGTCGCGCTAATACTTCACATCCGTATGAAGTTCAGCTTGTTACTCCGCGTACAACGCTCTTCAAGCAGTCTTCTTGTATGGAGAACATCATCCCTTTGGAATAATTTGTCCAGGGCTGTGTTTCCCACCGAGTATAATTTACAGCGATTCAAGAACAACGTGAATCGTTTTTTCCGCACACGTGCCGCCCCTCCAGCACTTTAGGGACTTCCCTGTAGCACGTGAGCTAAACCCATAAAAAAAATACGAGCGGTCACATTTTTACTTGACGTACTGTACTTTAATGGATAAGTTATCTAGGAAACGTGGAGATGTTTCTCTTTAGTTTCCTCTGGGTCATTAGAGTTATCTAGCCACTAATCTACTACCAAATCACTTTTAACAGCAGTCTCTTGAAAAGGGATCGTCCATGTCCTAACTATGACTGTTATAGACTATTTTTAAGAGGACTAGTGAGCCAACACAGGAGCTGGGTTTTGTTTCAAAAACTGTTTAACTTTCCGAACAAACTACGTTTCATCATCAGTATTATGAGAGGTTCAAATATAGTGCACAGTTGATTTTCTAATCCTTAGTTTATCTTGAGTCAATCTTATGATCGATTTTGGATTTTCTTTGATGAAATTACACATTTTTTTGGATCTTAATTTTGTCCAGTCGGTTCACTTTTTGAAAGATTCGAATTTTCCCCATCTCCAAGTATTTTACGATTACTTTAAAATTACTTAACCACTCCTTCACTTAGGTCTACGACAAACACTCATAATTCTATACTTTTTGAAGCATTTACTGCGTTTCCTTTAAGATTCACACAGTAGTCGATAGCAGCTCTCAATCTATTTTCCGACCCACTATCAAAATACACGGTCATTCTTATCAGTATAATTACTTATCTCATAGAGAAAATCTCATAAAATAGCGGACACAATACTAACGAAGGTTGCTACTTTTGACCAAAATAAAATATAACCGCGGGCGCTATGACTATTTTCTTTCATTAAATTTGGTTTGGTCCTGATAGTATTTGTGAGGATTTTGTTTGGTTCTGGATTGTCAAAATGACAAAACCTTAAAGGATAAATATTTCTAATTACATATATAATGTCATAAGGAAATAAAAAGCGGATTGTTTTGTATATATTATGTTATTGGTCGTTTTCAGGGTTTTTGGTGAAATCTGAATCTGAAAGTTATTATTTTTTCATTTTTGCCAATTTTAATAGAAGTCTTCCTCAGCTCATTTCGGTGCTTTTCTGTTCGTCTCTCACACTCGATTTTCTCTGAAACTATTTGACATAGAAAGTTGAAATTTGACACTAATATAGAAATTAATGGCCCCATCAGAGCTGTGTAGTTTTGAAAGTTAAATTTTGACTTAAAGGGTTAGTTTTGGGGAGTGAAATCGGAAGGGAATTTTTTTTTCCCAGGGCATCGTCAAATGAAAGCTTGTGGAAACACGAGCTGAAATATATATATAATGTAATATTTGCGCGCACTTTCCTTGGTATTAATTTTAAAAAATTGTCAAAAATCACTGTCCCCCCTTATCTCGAAAAGTACTGATCAAAAAATTTTGAAATAATTCTGGAATATTCTCCAAAGGATGTAGATTGAACGAAACTTATCACGAGTGCATTACCTTCAATAATTGATCTGGTATATTAAAAAACAACAAAGATTTCAAGGTCATCAGTTGTTAACAAAGGTCGGAAACAAACTTTGT
>CM032451.1:48351006-48403506 GCA_019049505.1 Pachyrhynchus sulphureomaculatus | reverse complement strand
TTATAAAACTTTTGTTAAAAGTAATAAATAATGGTACTTCTCTCTTCAAGTATTTTCATGTTTTCCTAATTTATTAACACCCTGTACATCTGATCTAAAATTTTTATATTGTAAATTCATTTTCTCAATAAGCAGAATTTTTCATAAAGAATAACTTTTATCTTAAAATGAATAATAAACATTTTTTCCCTCTTGTGCACCCCACACACTGTATATATATATATATATATATATATATATATATATATATATATATATATATATATATATACTAACATAGGGCACGCAACATGTTGATAACATTGCCATCCCGTGCATGATTTGCTTTCTGTTTTGATCCGGTCTCTTATGTCACCGTTGCGTCGAAATGTATTATTGTGTTTTTTACCATGTCTCAGACAACATTTGTGTCACAGTTTATTTATGTATTAGTTTTTAGTTGATATATGTAAATTTAGTTATTATTATATATATGTATAGGTTAAATGAGGAAGCCTGGCTTCAATTTCGCCTTTTGTGATTTTACTCTGTAAATTACAATAAAGACATTATTATTATTATTATTATATATATATATATATATATATATATATATATATATACATATATATATATATATATATATATATATATATATATATATATATATATATATATATATATATATGTATATATATATATATATATATATATATATATATATATATATATATATATATATATATGCAGATAAAAAATTAAAAGTAAACATATAAGCCAAGGCAACTTGCAGCACCTTCAAAATTTCGTTTAATTTTAAGTCTTCCATATTGTATTTTGTGTATTAGTATTAATTATATATTGCTTACATTTTTTGTGTTTTACGGTTAGAATGACAAAAGCATTGATGATTATATTTGCTGATATAAGAGACCGATTTTTTAAGAATAAGACAGTACTTTTATTGCACTAATTAAAAAAAAAAACATACTGTATATAATATATTGTATTTTAATGAATTTGCTGGTTTTCCTTGTATCTAACAGTGATACCACATCTAAGGAAAAAAATAATGAAAAGAGGAACATAAGAATAACTTGATAGACAGCAAGCAAATTTATCGAACGTATAATGTCCAAGAAAAAAGCAAGATTTTTGTTTCAAATGGAAAATTTGGTTTTGAGTCAGCTACATTGTTGCCTAATATTTCCAGTAATGTCAGAAAATCAACTCTATGAGGGTACCAACTCCACATCCAGTCCTTGATTTAGAAAGTACCGTCAAAATAAGTAAGAATAATACATATCTGATTCTTGCTTGCTTACAACTAGCTCTAAGTTATAACCCTGTGAGAAAAATTGTAAAATTTTAATTATTCCTTGGTACGTTGAAATTCCCGCAGTTGTTGTAGAACTGATACTTAGTTGATATAAATGGAAAATTACAAGATTTTTGTGCATTTCTAATAATTCTAATTTCTATTTCTCTTTTTTGTGGATTAGAAAGTTTTGTGCGCGATTTCAGCAAACCATGAGACTAAAAAAGTCAATGTGGTGTAAATTTTGACAGCAGTAATTATTATTTGTTCATTTATTAAAAAATCGATACAAAATTTGTTTGTTTCGAAAGTAGTAGAAGTCCAGGATATACTTACTATACTAAATAGTTTTATTGTGAATTGAAATCCTTTTAATCATAAAAATAATTATAGAAAGTTACAACGAATCGTGTCTATATCTGGTGAAAGCCTAAAATTTAATGCTATATCTCTACCAGAAGCCGTGCGAACCAAGAACAAGACCAGTAGAGACTTGACAAAGACTCATATGCAGTTAGAATTGCTAAAGTAAGAGTATCTCTAGTGCATAAATGCAAGTGTAAATTTTGATGATTATTTCTTGTTTTTCTTGGTTAGTTTAGTATATTATTTTATCTAAATTAATTTTCTAAAATGTATGGAAATAAGAATCTGAAAGTTTACAATTAGCCGAGCAAACTTTAGAGTTAAAAAAGAACAGCCACTCGTGAATACAAGATGTCCAAATTTGATGAGATTATTGTGCGACAGTACCTAGCAGGAAGAGCAAGTTGTGGACATAGAACATAATCTCGGTCCTTGGAAATTTAGTTGCCATGGATTGTTTCACCAGAGCCAGAAGTGCTTTTTGTATTCACAAGTTTGACCAAAACGGCCCTCGCGTTGCAAAAAGTTTGCGTTTAATAGCATTACATGAATCATGAAGTGATCAATAAAAACTAAGAATAGATGGTTGCGCAAATAGGCCGACCGAAAACATCAAGAAACTATGCAAACGGGGACTGCGAAAATCCCTTAATGCACAAAGAACAAAATGTTATAAAAATGCCCAGAAGTTTATTGCAATATATTCTTCGTAAAAGATTATGTCTGCATCTCTACAACTAGTGCTGCTCTCAGAAGCTTAATTTTGTCAAATTTTTGGATGCATCTTAATATTTATCATTTACCTTACTCTTGAATAAGGTATATTTCCATCGTAACAGCCTCGTCAATATACAAATTTACCGTTATTTTCGTCTGATAAAACCCAAGACCAAAGCATTGATAGGCTCGACATTCTCAAAAATGTCAATACGACTAATACTTCTTTGATAATGATGGAAGCAGCATCACTCTTAATTCAAAACGATACGTGAAAATTAGTGAGAATTTCTTCATATCAGCTTTACAATATTTAATGAATATAACTAGAGAAACTGGTTTGAGCAGGATGAAGCGATATCACACATTTCGAACATCTTCGCCAATCATTCGAGAAATAATTTCTATTAAATTGATTTCCACAGGAAACAGCCTCCACATAACTCTGGTTTGATGCCGATGGACTTGGGAATAAAGCTTGAAGTGAGGAGCCGCACCCCCTGTAACAACTAAAAGAAAGCAGTAAAATTTAACCGCTTGTTTAGAAGAATGCCGAGAAAGTAATAACTCAGGTTTAGATGATATAATTTTTAACAAATAATTTTCTAAGAACTAAAGTTTAATCTATAATAAAGGATTTTCATGACCTACTGATTTGTTTTTAGTGTAAACGTTTTAAAATTAAGGTGTTTTATCATTAAAACCTGACTACGTCGTGGCAATTTTTGAGGCCAAGAGTGTCGACCTACATTATTACATACAATTTTTAATCAATTTTTATAATAGAAATAGTTTGATTTTTAAAGACATTCGGCAACGTAGCTTCCTCAATCTGGATATTTGTCCTAACCTCAGGGGGCTGGTAGAGCGACACGTTGGCTTCTTGGCGACTAAATAATGGATAAGCGCCGACACCGGTGGACATTGCTGGACACGGGTCAGCCTGCACATTGATAATTTAACGGGAAGGTCCACAGGGACTTCGGGAAGAGTCCCTTTTGGTCGGTCCGGCCTGGATTATTGATGTGAGTAAAGGAATTTCGGGATACGGTCGGAATATTATCTGGATGGAGTGATTTGGACTTATTTTTCTGGATATTTTAGGTCGATAGGTTCTGTCTTACTCCGTTTTTTTTTGCATTTATCAATAATTCTGTTTATAATAAGGTCTTAATTATTTAAATTAGAGATGATTGGATATCCTTGTATGTATATATATATATATATATATATATAAATATATATATATATATATATATATATATATATATATACATATATATATAAATATATATATATATATATATATATATATATATATATATATATATATACATATATATATATATATATATATATATATATATATATATATATATATATATATATATATATATATATATATATATGAGACATTTCAAGTCAATGGCGACACCTGTATGACCAGAACTGAGAGAGACACACACATATGTGTAATGGCTCAAAATTTTTGTTAAAGTATTTACTTTCGAATACTACCTGGCCTTTTAAAAAATTGAATATGGTGGCTAAACTCATAATGTTTAAACAAAAAAAAATGAATTTGTATATCAAAAAACGAACGTTAAAAAAAATTTTGAAAATTCATACTCGGGGGTTTCCAAAGGTTTTTTTTTCCAAAGAATTCATTTCTGCGGTTACGTTTTGATTTTGCATCCTTATAAAGAATGAAAACAGGGGTTGGAGATGACTAATTAACAGAATTTGTAAAAATTGAGTTCTGCAGATTGGGAATTCAAATTTAAGGTTTTTTTTTATGCATCTAATTATATTTTTAAGGATAGTTTTTAAATTCGTACCCCTTATAATATAAAGGTGAAAAATAGAGGTTGGGCGTAAAATATGGACATAATTATGTGTGTGTGTGTGTGTTTTTCATGGCACTGGTGTCTACCAATTAGCCAGCATCTCAGGACATAATTATATATAGATATTTACATAATTACATATAGTCAGGTGCGTCTATGAATTTGGATTAAAAGTTTTAGACCTCTTTGAAATAGTTTTACGTGTTAATATTGAGGGACGCTATTTATCAATATTTTGCTGCTTTTACTACAGTGGCATACAATTTTTAATATATTAAACGATATACAGGGTATTATAAAAGTCGTTTAGTGTATTGAAAAGTGTTATTCCTTAGATCGAGTAACGAAACATTCACTAATCCTTTTCTCAATTTGGACATTTTAAAAATATTGCAATATTCCTATTTATTGGACCTTTTCTGACGCCTATTTCCAACAATGTTGCCAAATGATTATTTTTTTCCAGTTCAATTAAAATTTATTTTATTGATAAATTAGACTAGTGTATCAAAATCTACTTCCTTATAGGTATCGTAAATATTTCACAAAAAAAGTTAAATATGTAAAAAAAATACTTTTTAGCACCTGTTGCATCGTTGTTAGCTTAATTAAGATTGGATATACCAAATAAACCAATACAATATTTGTTGACCACCATAGGCAACTTATGAGTTATCGTGCAAAGCATGGAGGGGCCTAGTGTCCAAGTTTAATAGGAATTGTTCGCGAACTGCAGGGAAAACACGTAAAAGCGACATAGGAACATTTAATTTGTTGAAATAGACATTTTGCTGCCATTGCAAATTTGCATGTAGTGTTTAAAAATGTAAAATAAACTGTTAATTTTAAGCACGTCAATACTAAAACAGTCTAGAGTTGTCAAAATTGGAATCAGTTATTTCTTATGTACCCATTTAGTTATATGTTTACTACTATTTTACGCAGTTATTCTTGATACAAGGATTTACCGGTTTAAATATATTAAATGTGTGTGTGTGTGTATGTGTATGTATGTGTGTGTATTTGAAAGGATGTAGCCCGCTTAATTCCTCCCAGAGCGGTGCATGTTAGAAATACACGTCGCGCTAATGCTTCACATCCGTATGAGGTTCAGCTCGTTACTCAGCGTGCAACCCTTTTCAACCAATCTTTTATGTGGAGATCATGATCCCTTTGGAATAATTTGCCCAGGGCTGTGTTTCCCACCAAGTACAATTTACAACGATTCAAAAACAACGTGAATCGCTTTTTCTGCACACATGTCGCTCCTGGAGCACTTTAGGGACTTCCCTGTAACACGTGGGCTAGACTCACTAATATCTTGCTCTAAATTAATTTAACTTAAGCAACGCAATGAGCTTGTAAATAGTTTAATCAATGTACTTATAACAACAGTAATTTGACAACCAACCAGTTTTTTTGTATGACGTCACTGGCTAGGTAGATAACTTAACAAAACACCTTTGTGCCAACTTTATGGAAAGCAAAGAAGAATTGAAACAAAAGAAAATAATAATATAAACTACCAAAAACCAAGGAGGTACACAATCAACGAATTAGAAACACACTTGTCGCTTGTCCCAACAATTCCAGATCCTTTTGGTCAATCGCTAAGGAAGTTAGTCAAAATCTCACCAAATCCACCATACCACCACTAACACGGCCAGTAATTCTATTGCAACGACACCTGTTGAGAAAGCGAACTGTTGGCTGAACTCTTTGCTTCACATTCTACTATCGATTTCCAAGGAAAAACACCACGTACAATACTTTTCAAGCAGTCTTTTATATTGAGAACATCATCCCTTTGGAATAATTTGCCCAGGATTGTGTTTCCCTCGGAGTAAAATTTACAGCGATTCAAGAACAACGTGAATCGATTTTTCCGCACACATGTCGCTCCTGCAGCGCTTTAGGGACTAACCTGCAGTACGTGTGCTAGACCGATAAAAAAAAAGAAACTGAGAACAAAAAATATAAAAACGAAGTTGGTTTATTTGATCTCAAATATGTTATTATGTTAATACGTCCCCCATCATTTTTATTGCATTTTCCATCAATTCATTTGTGCCTTTCTATGGCTGCCAAAATAATTCCTTGGCCGTAACCTTAAACTATTTGTTGTCAAGTTTCAATCTTTTAATTTATCTTTTAAATGACACCATGAAAAAGTATCCAACAGTTAAATCGTGTGGTGGCGATGTCCGATATAATACTCTATATTGTACGTAAAGAAGAGGAATATATGAGGATAGATTGAAAAATCTCATAAAAAACAAACATTTTTTGCAAAAACAAAAATTTATTTCTCAACGTAATCTCCATTGAGGTCAATACTTTTGATCCGGGCAGATTCATTTTTTTATTTCCTCATAATACTTGTTTACAGCACAGATAACCTCTTCATTCGACGAAGCCAATTTTTGAGGTTAGTTAGTCACTTCGGGACATATCTAGGAAATAGGATGCGTGGGATTCACCTCCTTGAAATAAGCACTGCACTAAGTGTCTATATAAATCAAAACTATTTCCAGTTTGATCAAGAATATTTTTCTGCTAGACAAAGACTCTGAGCCCTCTTTTAGCGGATATATTGATGGACAAGGACGCATTATGGGAAGCCCTTTGACTCCTATTTTAGATGGACAATATAGAAAAGAAAATAACGGAATATCAGTTATTCAAGAAATGTTTATACTGGTACAGATACGTGGACGATATCTTACTATGCTTTAATAGTGCACAAAGACAAATCAACATTTTCTTAGAATATATCAAAAGCATACATAAGAAAATAGAATTTATATTAGAAATAGAAGCAAACAAGCCAATTAATTTTTTGGACTTAACAATAACAAGGGAACAAAATATCCATAAGTTTTCCATAATCCCTCGCACACAGACACGACCATACACAACAACTCGTTCCACACACAAACTAGCAGCTTACCACAGCATGATCCATAGATTAATAAATGTCCCTATGATGGAAACAGGCTTTGAAAAAGAACTGAACATTATAGAAGAGATAGCAGTTAACAACGGATACTCCCCAACCATTATTCAAAATATTTTCAATAGCGAAATAAAGAAAAAGCAATATCACAAATATATCCAACAACTAAAATTAAACGAACTATAAATCAATTGCATACATCGAAAAAACTTCTAATAAAATTGCCTCAATACTGAAGAGAAACAATCACAACACATTAGGGAAACACATAAAAAACAGCAAAGATAAAATAAGTAAACATCAGTCAAGTGGGATCTATAAGTTAGACTGTGGCTCATGCCAAATAAGTTACATAGGCCAGGAAGAAACTTTAAAACCAGAATTAAAGAACATAAAAGAGATTTTATGAATAACAAAAACAACTGGGCTTATGCCGACAAATAATCACATTTTTTCATGAAAACTTTAGCATTTTACATACAGAAAACAAACGAAAAAAGCTGAATTTACTAGAATCTTTAGAGATTAACTAAAGAAAAAGGACAGGTAATTTACTAAATGATCAGTTCGAAATAAACAAATCCCCTTTCTTAAACTTATGGGTTTTACTTAAAGCGCTAGAATAATAGGCCATATAATATTATAAGATCCTTTATAATTCCATAAAATTTTATTAAAATTAGTTCATATATCTTTGTACATCTGATGAAATAGCAAAGCTACATGTGATTGCTAAGATACAGTCAACATCAATAAACTTTTTTTACAAGTTTTGACTATGGATTTTCATCAAGTACGCCATAATATATATATATATATATATATATATATATATATATATATATATATATATATATATATATATATATATATTATGGCGTATACCCCATCGCTTCTTATACATTTTTCCCATCTTTCAGGCAATTTGTGAATACCACGCCAGTAAAAATCTTCCACTTTTGCTGCGAACCATTCATCGAGCCATTTTTTCACATCTTCGTACGAACCAAAGCTCTGCTCAGCAAGTGCGTGACTCATCGATGCAAACAAGTGGTAATCGGAAGGAGCCAAGTCTGGTGAGTAAGCCGCATGGGGTAGAACTTCCCAGCTGAGTGCTTCCAACGTGTCGCGAACTGGTTTTGAAGTATGTGATGGAGCACTGTCATGAAGAAAAATGACTTTGTGTTGCCTCTTTCAATATTCTGGCCTTTTTTCGAGCAGCGAACGGTTCAAATGAGTCAATTGTTGTTGGTAACGTTAATTATTAACCGTTTCTCAAGGTTTTAACAGCTCATAATAGACCACGCCCCTCTGGTTGCACCAAACACAGACCATCGTCTTTCTGCCAAAGCGATTCGGTCTTGCGGTCGATGTGGATGGTGCGCCTGGGTCTACCCATGATTTGGGGACTTGGGATTCTCAAAATAAATCCACTTTACGATGCAAAAACGACTTCCTTTTGTACCGAGCGAGCAAAATATCACACGTGTTTTTTGCGCATTTCCATTTGCCTGTCGTTCACCTCATATGGTACCCATCTACCGGTCTTCTGAATTTTTCCCGTCTCTCGTAGCCGATTGGACTAACGCCCAATTCCTCGGCAAGTTGTTTTTGTGTTTGCGAATGATCTTCGTCCAACAATGCTTGCAATTCCACATCTTCGTATTTTTTTGGAGGTTTTCCACGTTCCTTGTCTGCAACATCGAAGTCACCACTTTTAAAACGCCAAAACCATAGTTCATACGTATCTTTTCTCGAAGTAATCGGTATGATTTAACAGCAGTTTTCTTCAAATGAAAACAAAAAATTAATGGTGTACGTGAAAGCTCTTTATTCGGTATAAATTTCGACATATTGATATATATATATATATATATATATATATATATATATATATATATATATATATATATATATATGTATGTATGTATATATATATATATATATATATATATATATATATATATATATATATATATATATATATATATATATATATATATATATATATATACGTATGTATAGTTGCTATTGATATTTCTGGCCTAATAATGAAAAACAAATATTTATAATCGAAATTCGTTTTATTGTTTTTCAAAATACTTTCCATGAAGATCTTTTGCATGCGTTTGAACCAATTTTCGAAGCACTTTTTCCACTCCGATTGAGGTAACTCAAAAACATTTTGAATGCATCAACCGCTTCTTCGGATGTCGAAAATCGTAATTTGTTTTTCGTGTGCGGGAATAAAAAAGTCATTGGGTGCCAAATCAAGGCGTACGGCGGATGACCCATCAATTCGATGTTTTGGCCCGTTCAAAATTCCTTTGTTTGAGCCGATATGTGAGAGCTCGCATTATCGTAATGAAGAATGATTCGCCTCTTCTTCGACTTTTTCCGAATTTCTTCGAAGACTTCTGGCAAAGAAGAAACAGGCAACCATTTGCTTCGATGTGCTTCTTCCGCGAACAACTTTTGTTGGATTTTGCTCGTCTTGGAAGACCCATACACTCGATTGTTGTTTTGTTTTGGGCTCATATGCATAGATCCATTCGTCACCTGTGTAAATGTTATACACAGCCTTTGATGCACCTTGATCGTATTTTTTCAACATTTCCTTGCACCCATCGACACGAGCCTTCTTTTGAGCGTTTGTCAGATTATGCGGGACCCAACGCGAACAAATCTTTTTTATGGCCAAATCATCATGCAATATCTTATTGTTGATTATCATACTAATGCCCAAAGATGCCTCAATCTCACGGTGTGCCACATGACGATCCTGCTTTATCAGTTCACGCATCGCATCGATGTTTTCTGGCACAACAACCCAATTTGGGCGACCTTCACGAAATTCGTCCTGGAGCGAACGTCGGCCACAATTGAATTCGTTATACTAGTTTTTTACAGGGCTGTAGGATGCTGCTTCATCGCCGTATAAAGAATTAAGTTTATCGATGCACTCTTGTCTTAATAATCCACGTCGAGATTTATGAAAAATAATCGCACGAAAATGTTTACGAGTTAATTCCATTTTTTTTGCCCGAGATGAATTTTCCAAGTTACTGTACAACACAAATTGCGCTCAAATGACAAAACGTTTGTTCAAAGGTTATGCTCAACAATGTCAAGTTTCTAATGGAAACGTCAGATGGCATCTGACAACACTTACTGTTGCCAAGGCCAGAAATATAAATAGCAACCCACGTATATGTATATATATATATATATATATATATATATATATATATATATATATATATATATAATATATATATATATATATTTTAGATTTATCTAGGAAATTGGATAAATGTGCCATTATTTGATAAAATATGACCAAAATGACTATAAAAAAGGGGTCAAGTTGACATTTACATTAAGAGAAAGATAATTTAGTAAGAAAAGATTTATATTTACCGTGACTAATTCTACCAATTTAACAACAGTTTTAATGTTTACTAACCTTTACATCATAAAATGTGGATCCCCTCAATTAGCAAATATTTTAAAATTTTAGCTTTAAAACAATTTACTTTTGTAAAAAACATTCGTTTTTCCTTACTTTTTAAATCACTAATATTTAATTTTACAACATTTTTTATGTAAAACTGTAAGAAACAATAAATATTACAATATCTGTCATAATATTGGATGTTTTACTTGAGATCATTTAAAAGGAATGTCGAAAGTAAATATTATGATCGCAAGGCTTGTGTAACGACAAAATTACTAATAATAATTATTGTATGTAATATGCTGACATTAGGGTTGATCCGTTTTTTTTTTTGTACATATGCAATTGTATTTATTTATTTATTTCATGTCAAGGTTCTTAGTGTGGAGGAATCTGGAAGTTAAGTTATTACATTCTTTGCTAAAGGAAAGGTATTCGTGAAAAAAACACACTCTGAGATTGTTTCGTTTCTGCACGTTTTGGGGTTCCTAGATCATAAATAACCGGTCAAGGGCAAGTTAGATTTACGCAATTAGTGTTCCGAAAGTTGATTGCTTTTAAAATAATTTTTTTTTGTTACGGAAGTATAAAATGTTCAATGACTTCACAAAATACATCCCAAATTAACAAAGGTAATGCACTCGTGATAATTTTCGTTCAATCTACACCTTCTGGAGAATATTTCAGAATTTTTTCAAAATTTTTTTATCGGTGCTTTTCAAGATAAGGGGGGACAGCAGTTTTTCGCAATTTTTTAAAACAAATACAAAGAAAGGTATGCGCAAGTATTATATTATAAATATTTTTGAACTCGGGTTGGTACAAGCTTTCATTTGACACCCCACTCGATAACCTGGAAAATTTTTTTTTACTTCCAATTTCACTCGCCAAAACTAACCCCTTAACACTAAAAATGCAGCCTAATAACTATTCTAGGTGTTGTATATTAAGTCTTAGTTACGTATTTTTTTTGAATTGTTGTTCTAGCATTGCTAATTTTAGAGATACGAATTTTCTTGTACATATCTAAATTTGAATGGATTTCTATTCATTTCTCCGCAATGACCTGAAAAATTTAAACAAAATTTCGTCAACAGAGTATATATCGAAAATCATATAAGATAAATTTCATGCTGAAAATTATATATAGGGTGTGCCGCAACAATAGAAATTTATTTTCATTGATTAATCAGTGCCATGCTATGCTGTGCATTTATTATAGTATTTTAAAAATTTTTTACTGCAGAATTTTCCACTATTATTATACGCCACGCTTTTCTACTGCAGGATGGTGAGTTAAATTTCACTCTCTCTTAAGCTAGCGAAAACAGATTCTGTTGATAGTCACCCATTCTGGGCCAGACGCTGTCTGTTGTGGACTATCTTGGCTTCGCCTTTATTACGAGACTTTACAGGTAAGGGTGGCCCTACCACTAAGTACGCTACCGCCGACATCGCACTCTGGATGTTGAAGGTTACTGAGCATCTCATTGGAGGCCAAGAACACTCAAGAGAACTGTTGGTAGGCCGTAAAAACGTTGGTTGGATGACGTGAAGAAATATGCAGGCGAGCGATGATATGGGGTGGCACAGAACGTTAGAAGGCGGAGGAGGTCTAGATCCAGCAGTGGGTGGAGGGGGGCTGATGATGATAATATATATATATATATATATATATATATATATATATATATATATATATATATATATATATATATATATATATATATATATGTATATATATATATATATATATATATATATATATATATATATATATATATATATATATATATATATATATTATCATCATCAGCCCCCCTCCACCCACTGCTGGATCTAGACCTCCTCCGCCTTCTAACGTTCTGTGCCACCCCATATCATCGCTCGCCTGCATATTATATATTATATATATATATATATATATATATATATATATATATATATATATATATATATATATATATATATATAAGCTTATACTGCACTCTGTCGGTGACTTATTTAAAGTCTTTCCAAATAAACTTTTGAGATCTTCAAAAGTGCTGAGCGTTGCTTCACCAACGTCATACATATATATATATATATATATATATATATATATATATATATATATATATATATATATATATGGGGCCAAATTATAAATATGAGATTGGCTATTACTGGTGAAAGGGAAGATCCCATGTGCGTTCTATCTGTTTGTTTGTATATTTGACTATTGAAGACAAAATAGGTATTTTTTAGACAGTGTTCCGATAGTTCTCTACAACATGAACTGGGAAATCCTCGTTCATTGCTATTTTGTCTAGAGCTTCATCCACTGGAATAATGGGGTGAAGTGAAACAGGTTCTAGACTTGCCAGAATGTCATTTTCCTCTAGTTTAATATCTCTGATTATGTTCTTGAGGTGTTCGGAATTTTCGATGTATGACTCAGCATTTTCAACGGTTGGTTGCATGATCTTTGATAGATGCTTTTTTAAGTTTTGCGTAGGTGAGGCCACCGCGCTAACAATGGGTCTAAGGGGGACGTTGAGCCTATGTATCTTTGGTAGACCATACAACTTTAGGCATCGGCTTGAATTATCTCTTGGAATAATGAGTCTTTCAACCTCTGTAGTTTTTTCCAGAAATGTTGTAGGGTCCCTGGTAACTGGCTTGTAGGTGTCGTCTTATAGACTGGTTCCCATTTTTGTCATGTGGTCTTCTGTATTTAGGACCACACTGGCACTGCTCTTGTCTGCTGGTAATATGGTGATGTTTTTGTTTTTCTTGAGCTCCTGAAGAGCTTTTCATTCCTCAAATTTGAGGTTTGGCTAGTTAAATTAATTATTGCGACATTATTTGCTGAATAGATACCCATAGCCATGGTGCAGCTCCTTCTTTATTAAAATATTCCATATACTGTGGTTTTTTACTTTCAGCCGATCAAGAAAAGTTATTGCTTCCATATTTATGCTGAGATTCAATTGAACCTAAACTCTGTTCTGCTCGTCTACATTTGAGATTATATCTTCAACTGGGATTGATTTTGGTGTTACGGCGTAATTGAAACCTTTGCTTAATACTGATTCTTCGTGATATGTTAGATGGTGTTGAGAGGTTATGCACGACTTTTTTTTGTTTCTAGTTGTGCTTTTTTGCTTCTTTTTTAGTTTTTCTGTTTTAAAGTTGGTATCGAATTCTGCCCGCCAGAATGAAAGTTTGTCAGTATCAGACCATAGTATAGGATGTAATGGTTGCTCAGTTGTAGATGTAGGTGGAAGATTTCTTTCTCTCTGATGGTAATATGTCTTCATTTCTCTCGAATTTGATCTCATAGAAGCGCCTGGCTGGTCCTTTTTAAGATGGATGTTTGCATTTTTTGTTTTAAGGTGGTATCATAATCTGGTACATGTTGGAAGGAGGTTGTCGTTCCGGCACCTAATCAGGAAGGTTAGGTAGCTACAAAGTGTCGCTACTCTAGAACGAAGTTTCTGAAAGCATTTTACGGTTTTTGTAATACGTTAAAATTCCGGGTTTCAGTCCGTTCGTCTCACAATATAATTGCACGACCTTTCCCCAAAATCTCATTTAGCAGCAAGTGCTCTTGCTGCGCTGTTACTCGATACTGTGATCTTACTGCTGCTGACACTCGAAGCTAACTAAAAAAACGAAGTACATATGTATATATATATATATATATATATATATATATATATATATATATATATATATATATATATATATATATCTATCTATCAAGAAAAGTTATTGCTTCCATATTTATGCTAAGATTCAGTTAAAGCCAAACTTTGTTCTGCTTGTCTCTAAGTACCTGTCCATTTTCCAAATCCTTGTCAAGTACTGAACTAATATACGAGGTCGATGAATTATTTACTAACCAATTGTGGAGGTCGCAGGTAGCTTTTACAATAAGATCCTGTTTCTCTGGTGAAAGTTGCATAGGTGTTCTGTAAATTCAAAAATGTATAGCTAATATGCCAAATGCGTTTTTCATATTGTTCTCGCTCGAGAAAGTCTATAATTAAATATTTTTTCTTGTACAGATAGGGCACCATGTCTAGAATATGGTTTCATTATATATGTTTGTAACGGAAATGCGTCGTCAGTTTACAATAACACCCCATGACGGGAATTGCAATGCGCCGTTCTCTAATGACTCTTTCAATGACGAATTTTGGAAAATCATTTACTCTCCCGTTTGAACCAACATTAATATAAATGAAGCGGTAACTGTTTTCTACGAGAGCAAACAGGAGTGTACATAACTTTTATACTTGTAGAAGTCAGTGTGACTGTTTTTTTGGGATTACAATATTTATATGTTTCCCGTCTATGGCACCACAACAGTTAGGAAAATTCCATTTTTCGAATAATCCTTTGACAATATTCTTCCACTCTTATGTTGTAGTCGGTACCTGAAAGAGCAGAACAAGGGTAACTTATTTTTTTTTAGAATGATAACTGCAATGAGGAAATGGAGGAAACAAGTACCCAAGATGATTACTTTGAAGGAGATCCAGCTATTGACAGTAGTTATGATTTTCCCGCCCCTACCGAGCTAAATAATGTCAACGAAGATAAAAAACAGAAAGGACACATGTCTCCCTTCTATATATCTACAGCAGTAGATCATTTTATAGCAAATATTGCCAGACAATTGAGAAACCTCCCTGTGGAAGTATCTCTAGAGCTGCAAAGCGATATATAGAAAATGATTACTCACAAACGGAGTCATCACTACAAAAGTTTGAAGCCACCTCAACAAATTTACATTATTTACCAATCCATGCCAAATTATGCGCCCGCGCTATTATTAGTGATGAGTCGCTATGTTTATGACCAGATGCAAACTTTTTAAACGCTGTGATAAAAAGTATAGGAGGAGTAAATAATTTTTATATAATTTGTTCTTCTTTAAAAATAAATTTTTATATTATCAATAAAATTTAATTGTACTACTTTTAAATTAACCTTTCTTATATTTTCAAAACTTTCATAAACTGCTTTTAAAATGGCCAGAATGAATTTCGAAATAGTACATTTTGGCAATCTATAAGAATGTTCTAAAGTGTTGAACGAGTCATCTGTGGCTAAATAACTTAGTGTCACTTCCAGTTTTACCCTTGGTCTTAATACTTGCTTCATAATTGTGTGTTATTTTTTTTATATGGTCACAAGCCTGTGACAGTAGTTCTTCAAATTCACATAACTGATTTCTGTCTGTTCATCTTCAAGTGCAATTTCATTTAAAAAAAAAGTAGCTGAAACACCTAAAGAATTTCTTTTGGATATCCAATTCTTTGCCCATTTTCGACGCTTTCTCTTGTTTGTCTTTAATTCAGTAATTAACATATCAACTCTCATGGCTCGTGGCTCTCATGTTTCCTCAGAGAGCCTTCTTTACGAGTGGCGGTCGACGGATTTCTTTCTAACACCTTCACTATCGATGCCGGTGTGCCCCAAGGCTCCATACTGTCTCCCACTCTCTTTCTCATTTACATTAACGATCTGCTGGAAAAGATCGGGAATCCAATCTACAGCTTTGTAGACGACAGTACGCTTGTCTCTTCATTCACTTTGAATGCTCGAACATCGGCTGCTCAGGCGAATATCCGCAGACAGCAGGAGGTCGTTCAACTTAACAAAGACCTGGAAGAAATTCTATCTTGGGGTGACAGTAACCAAGTGGAATTTAACGCTACAAAAACCCAGGCGGCCGTTTTTTCTAAAAAAGTTAACGTTGCTGAACCCGACATACCTATGTCGGGGCACTCCATTCCCCTAGCATCGTTGCGCAATTTGTTGGGCATTAGTTTGGGAGCAAATATGTTCTGGCATGAACATGTTGCAGGCATAGCAAGGAGAGCTTCTCAAAAGTTGGGAATATTATTTCGAACCAGAAAGCTTTACACTCCAAAACAACTGCTACTTCTTTACAACGCTCAAATTCGACCAACTATGGAATACTGCTCCTATGTTTGGGGTTCCGCTTCCAAACATACACTGTATTTGTTGGATTCTGTTCAGGGAAGAGCTATTCGTCTGATTGGAGACCCGGAATTGACCAGCGGCCTTGATTTGCTGGAACATCGAAGAATGGTTGGCGACTTGAGTTTGTTCTACAAGTATTTTCATGGAAAGTGTTCGAAGGATGTAGCCCGCTTAATTCCTCCCAAAGCGGTGCATGTTAGAAATACACGTCACGCTGGTGCTTCACATCCGTATGAGGTTCAGCTTGTTACTCCGCGTACAACGCTTTTCAAGCAGTCTTTTATATGGAGAACATCATCCCTTTGAAATAATTTGCCCAGCGCTGTGTTTCCCACCGAGTACAATTTACAGCGAATCAAGAACAACGTGAATCGCTTTTTCCGCACACATGCCGCTCCTGGAGCGCTTTAGGGACTACTCTGCAGCCGGTGTGCTAGACCCATAAAAAAAAAATTAATTCCGTCTTGCAATGTGTCCATCGTAGTAGGCAGTACATGTCAACTATTTGATGCGGTTTTTTAAGACAGTCACCTGTCTTCAAAATTTACTAGTATGCGAGTCAACTCTCCTGACTACTGTCGTTCCAGCCCACTCGCATTATGTAAATCCACCTTTAGCGACAAAATTAGCAGCAACACATATATAAAGGAAGAGGTTAGTGAGTAGACGATAACAGCATGTCTAACTTCAGGGCCACTAAGACACCTCATCTGGCTTACTTACTTTACTTTTACTTTTTCGTGTCTGGTTTTCTTTACCATAGTAGTGTCCGATGGTAGAAGGATTAACCGGAATTTTCTAATGGAAAACCATTTCCAGGGGGTGCCGGCGAAAGATATTGCATTTTTTATTGTTTCGCACACGTGGAGGGTCCTTCTGTGCTCCCCATATCATCTGACAAAGGTAATGCATAAGTATGGAAAGTATATCTGACTTTATAAATTTTGCGTTATACCTATAATGACTTATCGAAACCAGGGCAAAAATTACCTATAAAACGCATTCTAAGAATAATGAAAAAAGAACCATATAACACACTCTGAGGTACACAAGAAATTACTGCATAATAGATGTTTTGCAAGAAGTAAAACACTACTTAAATTTCCACTAAATTTTTTATTTTTAACACCATAACATGTTTCGCTGTACGACAGCTTTTTCAGATGGTTTGGTATAAAACATTACATTTTTGTAACAAACCATCTGAAAAAGCTGTCGTACAGCGAAACATGTTATGGTGTTAAATATAAAAAATTTAGTGGAAATTTAAGTAGTGTTTTACTTTTTGCAAAATTTCTAGTTATGGATTTCCACCAAGTATCGGCTGAATCAATCCAAGTACTGCATACTAGATCTTTGTAGAATAACAGATGAAGCAATAAAAACAGATAAAGACAAGCTTGTCAAATTTACCAAGAATGAAACCCCGAATACCTCTAGGCCTCCATGTAGACCACTGAATCTTTGGTATGAGAGCTACATATCTGCCTTTTAGGAATCAGAATGGTTTCTTTAGAATAGGACATAATGCTATATTAAGAAGAAAATAAAACTCATGTAAATATTGTATTTCTGCACCTATTTGAAGGGAATAGTCGCTTGTATTTTGGTACACGTGTTTTCGAAGATTAATGAAAAAGGCAAGGTTTTTATTTACAAAAAGTATTTGGAAGGTCTATGAAGAATTTTTTGCTTAATACAAGTTTGAAGTACCACATTAAATTCAATTTGCTTTAATTGTGTCTAGATATTTGGTTGTTTGATTGGTAAGAAATCTAGCGTAAGAAACTGTGTATTGTTCTCCCTTATGAGAATTTACGCGGACGTCTGTGACGATAAAATATGTAAATATAGTTAAAAGTTGATCAACCTCTTCATTATAAATATTTTTATCATGTACTTAAACCCAGAAAGCAATGATATTTTTACACATCATAATTTAATTAAATTATCGTGCATGCCAAAATAATAACCATACAAACCATTTGGAGGGTATTTATAACGAAAAATATAGATATTTTTTATGTTCACGACTGTACATCAGCTTAACAGTTTTGGAGGTGCTAATTTAAAAGTGTTGAAATGGTGAAGTGATTGAAATTCCTGTACAAATGCCAAATAATGTTGTTTTGCTAGCATATTTTACGAATATATACGTATGTCGAGCATATGTTTTCGTCAAATAGAATTTGATGAGTCAAGTTTGCATACAATTAACTGGTTGTAAAACAAATATTGAAACTAAAAATAAATAAAAAGAGAAGGAAATACTTTTGAAATTTTTAATATTGATAAGTCACTCCTACTTAAATTACCAGTTCGTGTAGTACACATCTAAAATGGCTCATACACTGCACTTTTAATTAGTACAATGAAAATATCCCACTAGGGGCCTGTATGAGTAACTACGGAGTCGTCCGATTATACGTAAAAATACTCATTTGATGATCAACGATGCGTATAATCGTGTACGTAAGTGACCAATATTAATCGGCATCATTATGATCAATCATTGGCGTCGTCATCAATTAGGTAATAAGTATAAAAAGTATCGATGGAGATCATCATACGTCTATGATCATCTCCGTCGAGATGATGTAAGAAATGTTTCTTATCCCGTAGGGGTACGCAGGTTTGAGATATCAAGATATAACTACATGGCGGTCTGGAGCTGTTTAAATTACAATAAATGGGGTATTTTGGGAATTCGAAATAGATATTGAAAATGAGAGATAAAGAATAAACTTTTCGGGAACATCAAACTAGATAAAAGGTTATTATAACCGAAATAAAAAATATTTCATTTAGTGTAAAGCAAAAGGTATAGATATACGGGAATTGTATTCGCTGATGAAAATGATCGTCGTGAAATATTGTGAATATGAAAAATAATATAAAGGAAATTCCGCAGAAATATTATATTAAAATAATCAACTAGTAGGTTCTGTAAACGAATTAATCTCGTTGTTTTAACACTAAATCGAATGCGGAAGAATGACAGCGAGCCGAGGAGAAGCGTCAGAAAGCAGAAAGAGAAAGACAAAATCCGGAGGAAGAACGCCTACGAGCTGAAGAAGAAAGATGTAGAGGTGACGAAGTGGAACAATATGCTGGAAAACGTAGTAGAAAATTCACTGCTCAATTAGAAAATAATATAGAGAGTATACGCAGGGCTAGTATTCGAAATGTTGTACCCCGGTCCATAAATCCAGCAAAATATCAACGACTTGGATTGTACTGTACTGCAGTGGAATGAGAATGGTACTTGAAACGAAGACAATGCAAATTATGAAGGATGCTATTCCACCGTTCTATGATACGTGTAAAAATTTGGGAAGATGTTTCACAAGCCTTCGATGTGAGTAACCAAATGAAAAGAAAATATAAATAACGTGATATGCTCGAGAAAATATCATTCGAGTAACAGAGCATCATAGAACAGACGTAGAAGAACAATAAATCGTAGATATAATAGAAGGTATGTTGCCAGCAGAAAGAAAATATGCCTTTTCTGTAGGAGAGGTTGAAAAGTCTAAGAAAACTGGTGTTAGTTCGTCGCGTATTGTTTAAGTAATATGGCAGGTATTCCATCAGCGCCAGAAGCTTTTTTGGTATCTAACTTCATTGAAATACGTTTTATGATACGCTATCTAAAGACAATATCGGGCATCCTTAACTGCACTATGAAATCGTGTTTATCCTTAGAAATTGACAGTGGAATGTAAAGCAAGAGTTCAGTTAAAAGTCGATTTTCTCAGCAGGTGTTATTGCAATAGTATTATCTGGCCATGTGAGTGGTGGAATAGTTGATTTAGTGAAATTTTGACTAATGGCCTTAGCGACTCACTAAAAGGACATGGAATTGTTTAGGCAGGCAATAGATTTGTTTTTAATTCTTTAAGTGTGTACCTCCTTGGTTTTGTCGATAATTCTTTTGCATATGTACCGGGTATGAACAAAAATGTTACGATTTTTGACGTTAGGATTTTCACTTCAATGTCGGTAGGCAACATGCTAAGAAGCAACAACTTCTTTGTGTTTTTGGTCGAACCAAGGCTTGCAGTTCGAAGGGTATTTCTTCGAAAAAGGGTTCTAAGCTTCCATATCCACCGAAGTGACATCGGATGCCTGCTTAACGCAGTCAGAGGGGTGGTCGGATCTAAAACAAACATCTAACCGAGCGAAAGTGCGAAAATATATAAGGCACCTCTGTCACTGATAGACTACTCGATGTGGCAAGCAGTTTATGGTCTGAAGAACCTAACGACGGATTTACGATAAATGTGTAAATATCTGGATTAGTGGTTAAAAACAAGTCAAGAAGACTAGCGAACTTTCCGCAGCGATCAGGGCCCGTGTTGGTTCATCGAGCAAAGACATAACTGATCGCGAACGATTCAGCTTTACGATCTTGTTCGTATTTGAATACTCAACTGGATGTTATGGACATTAAAGTCGCCCAGGACGTCAATTTCGGAAATTGGATAGTTAATCTGTATATGATCGATGATATCTGCAAGAGAAGCGAAAAGTGTTCTAAAGTTAGTATCACTTGGTTGTTTGTTGAGTCGTTATTTTTAACCATCAAAGTTTCGCGGTTCCAAAGGAGTCTCTTGTCGTTGGTAGAAAAGATCACTTCCGATAAAAAGGCAGACTCCGAAGTTACGTCTAAACTCGAAATAGAAGGCGTACCTACGATGGAGAAAGTTGACTGTACTGTTCGAGGAACCGACCTTGGTTTCGCAGAGAACGAGCACAGGAGGCAAATAGTATGTGATTACAGGTGTTGGCGTACTGAATTTATGTTCGAGTTTAAACCTCACATATTACTAAAATCTATTTTAAAATTGTGATTTCCGCATGTTGGACGCCCCTAAATCAGCACCCATACGGAAATCCAGGAGGCGATGAAAGTATTACAATACATATATATATATATATATATATATATATATATATATATATATATATATATATATATATACCAGGTGTACAAGTATGAAATGCGGATTTCAGACAACAGAAGGTGCACCAATGCAGTTTGTGCTATAAAGATTTGATACTGCGCCATTTTGTTGTGTCATCAACAAGTATCAGACGCGCACGAGTGATAAATTGGAAAAGTGTGTGAATAGTGTTGTATTGTTGTGTTCAATATGTCGAAATTTATACCGAACAAAGAGCATTCGCGGACAGCATTAATTTTTTGTTCTCATTTGAAGAAAACTGTTGTTGAATCATACCGATTACTTCGAGAAGCTTATGGTGAACATGTTCCATCGTAAGATACGTGTGAACGATGGTTTTGGCGTTTCAAAAACACGTGTGACATTTTGCTCGCTCGGTACAAAAGGAAGTCGTTTTTGCATCGTATAGTTACAGGGGATGAAAAGTGGATTTATTTTGAGAATCCCAAGCGCAAAAAATCATGGGTAGACCCAAGCGCACCATCCACATCGACCGCAAGACTGAATCGCTTCGGCAGAAAGACGATACTCTGTGTTTGGTGGGACCGGAGGGGCGTGGTCTATTATGAGCTGTTAAAACCTGGGGAAACGGTTAATACTAAACGTTACCAACAACAATTGACCGATTTGAACCGTTCGCTTGAAAAAAGGCCAGAATACCGAAAGAGGCAACACAAAGTCATTTTTCTTCATGACAATGTTCCATCACATACGGCAAAACCAGTTCGCTATACGTTGGAAGCACTCAGCTGGAAAGTTCTACCCCATGCGGCTTACTCACCAGACTTGGCTTCTTCCGATTACTACTTGTTTGCATCGATGGGTCACGCACTTGCTGAGCAGCGCTTTAGTTGGTACGAAGATGTGAAAAAATAGCTCGATGAATAGTCCGCAATTCATATTGTACACCTGGTATATATATTCCGGGTTTCAATCCGTTTGTCTAACAATGAATTTACACGACGTTTCGCCAAAATCTCATTTGGCATTTTCAAGTGCTTTTGCTACTGCTGCTATTTGATACTGTGATCTTGCTGCTGCTGCTAACTCAGTTAGTTAGCTTCGAGCGGCAGCAGCTTTTATCACCGATTTATGTAGCGCTAGAAGCAATCTCCTCAATTTACTCTATAGTCGAATTATCGATAGAGGTGAATGATAAGAGAATAATTTTGTCACACAACTAGTGCTGCCACATTGAAATTAGAATTATCATTTTTGCTGATGCCAAGAATATTCTAATATGGAAATAATACCAGGAATAATGAATACAGTGCTTTTGTAAGTGTCATTTGTTTGAAAAAGGTCTATCTTCACATAGTAAGGAAAATACAGCATTTCTGAACTACAGTTCTATCAAACCCAACTATGTTCTACTTCGTGTATCTAATTTTAAATTTTACCTAATTCAATTACCATATTTTCCCACCTCTTTCATTCTGGCTCCCCCGAAACCTCGATCTTTACACTTAGTTCAATTTTTACGGTGACTTTAATAATATTCGTTGTGCCCCTAAATATGCGAGGGTTTAATTTTTATAACGATGCCTTTTTATAAAGTTTACTGCTGCCCTGCAACCACTTTTAAAAGGATTTTCTGGCAATCGTTAACAGCATTAGGTAGACGTTAGACATTTCCTTAAGAGAGAGTTACCATATAAGGAATATTTCTAAAGTTATTCTTGTTTTAGGAAAAAAAACTGGAGATAGAATACTCTTAGCTTAGAAGGAATTAATACAAATAGCGAAATAAATGTCAGATATTTGTATAAATGATAAAGGAAATGGCAGTCAGATTTACGGAGAGAGAAGATGGATAGGGTGTTTCTTTAAGGAAAAAAACAGCATCTCGAAGAAAGGAACCTTGCACTAGAACTCTACAATTTAATGAGTTTTAGGGGTTGGGGAGGATTTTTTACAACCTTTTATACAGTGGAACTTTAAAAAACATGAACTCAATTTAAATATCAATGACTGGGAGGAGGAAGTGACTTTTCCTAAAATATAACCTTTTCATAGGGCAGCGGATTTTGAAATGCTTTCTCCACCAAAAAAATGGAGGTACTATTTGCTATATTCATAAGGACAGAAAGCACATGTCCCTCCTGCTCTCCCACCCCATTAAACAAAGACTAAACTCAAAATTAAAGACATGAGTGATTTACAATTATGCCATAGAGATTGCGTTTTTTTTTTTAAATTTAATTCTCACCTACGGAGTAAATAGACTTGTCTAAAAAAATTGCTAAAAGGCATACCAAATTCATATAAGTATATATATTTATATATATATATATATATATATATATATATATATATATATATATATATATATATATATATATATATATATATATATATATTTTCTTCTAATCCTGTGGCTCAGAAGAAATACCGCAAATAAGCCTAGAAGAACTGAAAGCGGCGATGCAACAAATAAGGGACGGTAGATCCCGGACGACGATCGGATCAACAATGACATGTTAAAGATAGGAGGTGAATCGCTGCTAGAAAGTGTACGAATTTTACTTGATAAGTGTCTAATGCAAGCAAGAATCCCAGATAACTGGCAAAAGGCAGAAGTTATCTTACTGTACAAAAAAGGGGATCGAGAAACATAGAAAACTATCGATCCATTAGTTTGTTTTCCCAGTTATATAAGCTCCTGACTAAAATAATAACAAACAGACTATAATCAATATCAGCCCTTCGAACAAGAGTTATAGTACCGTCGACGAACTTCAGATACTTCGTACTCTTATCGAGAAGGGTACAGAATACAAAATATCTCTATTCGTAGCCTTCGTTGACTATCGTAAGGCTTTTGGTTTGATAGAAACCTGGGCAATTCTGAAAGCTATGGATAATGCAAGGATAAACTCTAGATACTTAAACCTAATTAAATATATACATATGATCATGCATAACGGCAAATAACGAGAACACAAGGACCGATAATATCCGTATCGAAAGGGGAATACATCAAGGGGACACAATTTCACCTTAGCGCTGGAAAATGTGTTTAAAAATCTGAACTGGCATGACAAAGGAATTAACATAGATGGCGTACGACTAAACCACTTAAGGTTCACAGATGACTTTGCCATTATTAGTGAGACAGCAGAGGAACTTTGAATTATGTTGCAAGAACTTCATCAGGCTTCCTTAAAGGTTAGACTAGAAATTAACGCAATTAAAACCAAAATAATAAATCCCAGAGATATAGATGTGACTGTTGCCAACCAATTGCTCGAAAACGTGCCTTCGTACATATATTTAGGACATAAGATCCAGTTGGGAAAAGAGAACCAAGATGCAGAAATCTCCAGACGAACAACTGGGACATATAACGAAGTTACCAGTTATCCTAATAAATCTTAAAAGAAAGGTCTTTAATAGTTGTATAATGCCTGTTCTCACTTATGGTTTACAAACTACGGCACTCACTCTCTAGTCGGTTAACATGCTTCAAATCACTCAAAGAGTAATGGAAAGAGCCATGCTTGGAATAAGCCTTAGACACCGAATCAGAAACCAATGTATTCGAGAAATGACAGAAATACCGGATGTATTGGAAAAAATAGCATGTGTAAAGTGGCAATGGGCGGGTCACATTGCAAGAGAAGATCCGAATAGATAAATTAATAAATTGTTAACATGGATACCAAGGGAGACCAAGAGAAGTGTGAGAAGACCACAAAAACGATGGCGAAACGACATCCAGAGGATTGCAGCAACGAACTAGACACTTTTTTATCTATTTTGGAACCTAACTTACTTTTTTGTGGGGATAAATAAGAGTGTAGCCAGTTAATTACAAAAGTTTTTTTTTTGTTTTAGCATGTCCGCTAATAATGAAGTCAATATCAAGAACTGCCTCGGAATTTTGCCAAACTCATGTAGTTGACGTGTTGCCATTTTTCTAATTACAATTTTCTGTTTAGTATTACAACAAATTTTATTTTTATTCATTAACGTAAATCGCCTAAAGTTGGAAAGATAAACTACACTAAATCTTAATTACTTATTCATTAAGAAAATAATACACACGAACATATTTTTATTACATCTTTATTGGCGATAAAACAACAAACAAAGTTCAGGTCTAGGAAATGATTTCTACTACTAGCAACTACAAGTGATGCAAGTGAAAACACAATTGCAAACAAAATGCTAGGTAAATGCAAAATACTCTACATCATACAAGAATTCAGTTGTAAAAACAGACTTCCAACTCTTGTCAGTTATAAAATCGTTTTTCCGCCAAATTAAGCAGCCATTTAAAATTTCAGCAATTGACAAACACGAGTAAAAAACAGTGGACTAAATTGCAACTCTATCCTATGCAAAAAGTTACTCTAGTCTACTTCCAGGCAACATTATTTGCACGCGCTTTAGGGACTTCCTTGTAGCTCGTGTGCTAGCCGCATAAAAAAAAAAAAATCAGTCAGCTCTCACCTGTTTACTACAGAAGCCACTGTTATCTGTGGAAATTCAAGAATATTTCGGCGTGCGTCGGGCAGCTATTACAACATTGCCCTTATTGTTTTAATTATTTGTTTTAAAAGCAAAGTAAGTTGTCCTTAGAATCTTTCCACTCTTCTTTTTAAAATCTATAATTTACTCAGTAAAATGCCTGGTATCTAGAAGGTTATACGATTTTTCATGTAACTGATTTAAAGTTTCTATTGTGATAACAAGACAAAATTTCCATTTTCCATTTTGTTTATTGATTTTTTAGTAAAGCATAGCCTCTTACTATTATTGAATGTTGTTATTACATGTTATGAATGATTGCTTATTCTGACTTAACTTAACATTTACACTAGTGCTCCTATACTAACTTAACCCAGGAAATGGGTTTGTTTTGCATGATTGTGTTCTAGCCTAAGTTAACCTAGGACTTAAGCTAACTTAACCTAGGACTTATGTTAACCTAGTTTTACAGTCTGTCATGGTGGGTCTGAGGGTCTCGGGAATCGACGGCGGGCATGCAGGAGCATTTGGAAGGTGTCCTTGATGGTTGAGTTGGGGTGCTGGGACGCCTTGGCCACGAACTTCATTTGGATTTTCCTTATGTATGCCTTTACGGTTGGCACACCGAAGTCTCTGTGAATTTGATTGTTCCTCATGAACAATAGAGCTCCCGTAATCATCCTAGACAGACAGACTATTATTAAATAGTAGTGGGATCCGAAATATTATAATCATATTAATATTGCTAAAAATATTTATAAAACATTATAAAATAAAGAGTAAGGAAAAGAAAATTATGCAGTGTCGCCTTCAAGGCACCCCGTGATTACTTTCAGCAAGTTTTTTTAATATTCTTTTCGCAATGGGGTTTAACATGACACCTAATTTTGGGAAATTTTATTGTAATAGGGTATTAGGTGAGTTAAATAAGATTTTTCGCTAAGTTTTCCTTTTTTTAATAAGGAAATTTGAATGTTATTATGTTTGTTGGAAGGCGTCGGTACGCCTATCATAGTTTAAATTAAAATTAAATTAATTTTTGTTTAATCTGGAAGGGAAACTTTTATGACTATGATCAGATGGGACATATAGTTCATGGTATGAAGACATGGCAAATTAGAGTGCACGTACCACTGTACGGGTTACTTTTACGAATCTTTACTCTTCGGTATTAGATTACTGAGTGAGCCCGGAGAGCCAACTATTCTTGTCTGACTTGTATTTTCCGAATCTTCACTCGGTGTAACAGTCGGTTTTCCCGTGTACCACAACTCATAATTCTCTTGATGTTAAGGACGACTGACTTTCTAAT
This sequence comes from Pachyrhynchus sulphureomaculatus, assembly GCA_019049505.1. NCBI lineage: Eukaryota > Metazoa > Arthropoda > Insecta > Coleoptera > Curculionidae > Pachyrhynchus > Pachyrhynchus sulphureomaculatus. The sequence goes on along the minus strand of CM032451.1, from coordinate 48,376,114 downwards.
CTTTCGTTTACATAAACTTGGAAGTGAAGCTAGAACTTCGCTCTGGCTTAAATTGCTATCCCATTAATCTGTCAGTTTCTCCCACACGAACTGGGAATTTTATTTTATTTTTTTTTTTTTATGGATCTAGCACACGTGCTGCAGGGAACTCCCTAAAGCGCTCCAGGAGCGGTATATGTGAGGAAAAAGCGATCCACGTTCTTTTTGAATCGTTGCAAATTGTACTCGGTGGGAAATACAGCGCTGGGCAATTTATTCTAAAGGGATGATGTTCTCCATATAAAAGACTGCTTGAAAAGCGTTGTACGCGGAGTAACAAGCTGAACCTCATACGGATGTGAAGCACCAGCGCGACGTGTATTTCTAACATGCTCCGCTTTGGAAGGAATTAAGCCGGCTACACCCTTCGAACACTTTCCATGAAAATACTTGTAGAGCAGATTCAAGTCGCCAACCGTTCTTCGATGTTCCAGCGAATCAAGGCCGCCGGTCAGTTCCGGGTCTCCATTCAGACGAACAGCTCTTCTCTGAACAGAATCCTACAAATGTAGTGTAACATGGGAGCAGTATTCCATAGTTGGTCGCATTTGAGCTTTGTAAAGAATTAACAATTGTTGTGGAGGTAAAGCCTTCTGGTTCGAAATAATATTCCCAACTTTTGAGAAGCTCTCCTTGCTATGCCTACAACATGTTCATGTCAGGATATATTTGCTCCCAAACTAACGCCCAACAAATTAGCGACGATGCTAGGGGAATGGAGTGCCCTGACATAACTATATCCGGTTCAGCAACGTTAACTTTTTTAGAAAAAACTGACGCCTTGATTTTTGTAGCATTAAATTCCACTTGGTTACTGTCACCCCAAGATAGAATTTCTTCCAGATCTTTATTAAGTTGGATAACCTTCTGCTGTCTGCGGATATTCGCCTGAGCAGCCGATGTCAGAGCGTTCAAAGTGAATGAAGAGAAAAGCGTACTGTTGTCTGCAAAGCTGCAGATTGGATTCCCGATCTTTTCCAACAGATCGTTAATGTAAATGAGAGTAGGAGACAGTATGAAGCCTTGGGCACACCGGCGTCGACCGCCACTCATAAAGAACGCTCTCTGAGGAAACATGAGGGCCACAAACAGAACTTTTCAGACATACCACGAGAGCGTAGCTTAGCCAACAAACCATCGTGCCAAACACAGTCGAATGCATTGGATATGTCAAGAGCAACCGCTCGAGATTCTCCAAAGTATTCAATTGCGTTGTTCCAAACATGTGTTACATAAATCACGAGATCTCCTGTTGATCTATGTTTACGAAAGCCATATTGGTGAGCGCTAATAATATTGAATCGTTCAAGATATTTTAGAAGATGATGATTGATAACCTTTTCCATGACTTTCGATATTATTGAAAGCAGTGCGACTGGTCGGTAGTTATTTGGCAAGGTCTTCTTGCCTTTTTCGGGTATCGGCTGAACCGTGGCACATTTCCAGCAGTACGGAAATATTCCCTTTCTGTAGGATAGGTTGAAAAGTCTACAGAAAACTGGTGTTAGTTCCCTTACACAGTTTTTGAGAACTATGGCAGGTATTCCGTCAGCGCTAGAAGCCTTTTTGGTCTCTAGCTTCATTAAAATACGCTGTCTGAAGACAACATCTGGCATCTTTGACTGCAATATGGGAATAGTAGGTGGTGTTTTACCTTGGAAATCGAATGTGAAGCAAAGAGTTCAGCCAACAAGTTCGCTCTCTCAACTGGTGTGATTGCAATGGAATTATCCGGCCGTGTGAGTGGTGGTATGGTGGATTTGGTGAAATTTTGACTAACTGCCTTAGCGACTGCCCAAAAGGATCTGGAATTGTTGGGACAGGCGAGAAGTTTGTTTCTAATTCGTTGATTGTGTTCCTCCTTGGTTTCGTCGATAATTCCTTTGCATCTGTTCCGGGCACGAACAAAGGTGTTACGATTTATGGTGTTACGATTTTCACGCCATTGTCAGTAGGCGATATGTTTAGAAGCAACAGCTTCTTTGCATTTTCGGTCAAACCAAGGCTTGCCGTTGGAGGGGCATTTCTTCGAAAATGGGATGTAAGCTTACATACCAGCCAAAATTTAGTTTGCAACAGAATTTTATCCATGGTGGTCCCAAGTATTTCCTAATTTTTTTACAAATATTGTCGGTGGTACCAAGTAAGTAAGATAAAAGTGCACCATCCACTCTTGGATCTTTATTACCATTTTGTATGGAACTTCGGTTTGCTAAAAGGTTACATGGGCTTCTGTTATCGGTAAGACAGTAATTGTGAGAACTTTTTTTACAGCAGTCTGCGTCACCTTAAGGATGCCCCAGAATGCTCCAATTATGTGGTGATTTCCAAGCCGGAGTGGTTGGCATACCCACTAAACCTTCTTGTGAGTTGGGTCCGCGACCCTTTACTCCTCGTCACATATATGTGACGATTTTATTCTTTATACAGTGGGTGTAAGTTTTAAAAACTTGTGGGGTAATTTCTTATGTGTAGGTCTATGCTACCTTAACCTAACTAAGTTTAATTAAAAACTAAAAGCTAAGTTCCCGGCTATTTGGGGAGTATTGTGTTACAATAGTGTTAATGGTGGGTAATGTTTACATGCTTAGCTTATTTTTTGGAGAGGAGTAGCTCAACTACACTACGACCTTATCCCTATATGCTAAGTACGTAATATAGTCAGTCTTGGTAGTCGAGTTTTAGTCATGTCTATTGTTAGTCTATTTGTCTGAGGGTCGTAAGAAACGATTACCGAAGTTTGCGTTGTGTCTGAAGGTGTCAACTAACTTGGGGTTAGGGTGAGCTGTTGCTTTCTCAAGAAAGTGAAGCTGGGGATTTCAGGTCAATTTTTTTTTTTGGGCATTTGAAACTCCCTGTACAACTGGTTGTAACAGGCAAACCAGGGAGCAGCTGCTATGATACGTAGGGTTTTGTTTTGAACTGTTTGGACTTTAGCTTGATGCTTTTTAGACATCTGGCACCATGTTTGGCAGGCGTATGTAAGCTCAGCCCGAATAATCGTTTTGTAATTTAGCAACTTGTTGCGAGTTGATAATTTACCTCGATGGTTCAGAAGCAGGTACAGTTTTCCTAGGAGCTGATTTGCCTTACGCACGGCCGCTGTCACTTGGTCCTTCCCCAGGTACCTAATGCTGTTCGTCCATCTGAACCTAGTTCCATTGGGTGAGAGTTGAAGAGGGTCTCCAGTACAGGTGTTTTTTTCGAAGATGATGGCCTGGGTCTTTTCTGGATCTACCTTCATCCTCTATCGATCAATCCAGTCTGAAAGGCGCGGTAGGTTACGTTGAAGTCAGACTGTGTTATGGTTGATCCTGTTAGAAGTAGTGTAGATAGCCGTGTCATCAGCGTAAAGTTGAAGGGTAGTAAATCGATCCTTTGGAACTTGTGAGAGCATTGGTCAGTCTGTATATTCTTGAGATGATCGAATGTTCACAAATCACGTACATTATGGTAGTAATGAGTTGGTAATATTTGATTTTTGAGGATACTGATATGAGTTAACATTTATATATGTATTCGTGTAAGTTGGTAATCGTTATACTAAATATTCCATAGTACGGTTACTTTTTCTTCGTAACAATGCCGAGATTATGTTAGCCCGGCATGTATGGAGCCACATCATACAGACCAACATCGTTTTTTACCTATTACGTCCAAACTGTTTGCGAAACTTTTAGTTAAAAAGGTTATCGAAAAACAAAGCCTGATACCAAACCATCAGTTTAGATTCAGAAATAGATAATCTACTGTTGATCAAGTTCACAGAATAATTAACAATACTGAAAGAACGTTAAGAGAGTTTGTTCTGCTATATTTTTGGACGTGACACAGGCGTTTGATAAAATTTGGCACTAAGGACTGCACCAAAAGGTAAACGTATTTTTTCTACCAAAAACTAGCCACGTTACAAACAAGATACACATGCGGAGTCTGACTTATATATGTCATTGGAGAGAAAATATCGGCAAATATAATGGTTACTAGGAGAACACTCTAAACTTGGGTACAGGACAAGCACCATACAAACAAACTATAACAACAATATGGGCATACGGGATAGAGCTCTGAGTTTGTACTAAAGCAATGCAAAGATCATCCAAATTTCTCACAACAAGTACTGTAAGTCAGCACACCTTGGTATATCATAAACCAAAACTTCCAAGGGGAACTAAATATGGAGACCATAGACATTGAAATGGAAACATTTTCGAGAAATCAAGAAAGAAGGCTCTCTGAACGTACCTATCAACATCAAAAGGACGAAACCATTTGAGCTGGTTTAGCAGGTGTTGTGTTAAAACAATGTCTTAGCAATGTTAGTAGGTGTTTCTTATAGGTTTAGCACACGTGCTGCAGGGAAATCCCTAAAGCACTACAGGAGTGACACGTGTGCGGATAAATCGATTCACGTCGGTCTTGAATCGCTGTAAGTTGGTGGGAAACACAGTCCTGGGCAAATTATTCCAAAGGGATGAGGTTATCCATATAAAAGACCGCTTAAAACGAGAAATAACAAGCTGAAGCTCATACGGATGAGAAGTATTAGCGCGACGTGTATTTCTAGCATGCAGAGCTCTGAGAGGAATTAAGAGAGCTACATCCATCGAACACTTTTCATGGAAATACTTGTAGAATAAACTCAATGTTCCAACGAATTAAGGCCTCCGGGCAGTTCCTCTGTCTCTAATCAGGCGAACAGCTATTCTCTGAATAGAATCCAACAACTGCAGTGTATGTTTGGGAGCAGAGCCCCAAACACAGAAGCAGTATTCCGTAGTTGGTCGAATTTTAGTTTTGGACAGAATCAACAGTTAGTTAGTAGAGTGTAAAGCTTTCTGGATCGAAATAAGCTTTCGAGAAGCTCTCTTTGCTATGCTTGCAACATGTTCATGCCAAGTCATATTTGCTCCCAAATTAACGCCCGACTAACTGAGTGACGATGTTAGAGGAATTGAGTGCCCCGACATAACTATGTCGGGTTCAGCAACGTTAACTTTCTTAGAAAAAACTGCCGCCTGGGATTTTGTAACGTTAAATTCCACTTGGTTACTGTCACCCCAAGAAAGAATTTCTTCCAGATCTTTGTTAAGTTGAACGACTTCCTGCTGTCTGCGGATATTCGTTTGTTAGCCGATGTCCGAGCATTCAAAGTAAATTAAGAGATAAGCGTACTGTCATCTGCAAAGCTGTAGATTGGATTCCTGGTCTTTTCAAGCAGATCGTTTATGTAAATGAGAAAGATAGTAGGAGATAGTATGGAGCCTTGGGGAATACCGGCGTTGATAGTGAAGATGTTAGAAAGATATCCGTCGGATATATCAGAAGAGCGTAGCTTAGCGAACAATATTTTGTGCCAAACACGGTCGAATGTTTTGGATATATCAAAAGAAACCGCTCGAAATTTTCCAAAGTGTTCAATTATGTTGTTCCAAACATGTGTTACATAAGTCAGAAGATCTCTTGTTAATTTGTATACAGATTATATATATATATATATATATATATATATATATATATATATATATATATATATATTTATATATATATACATATATATATATATATATATATATATATATATATATATATATATATATATATATATATATATATATACATATAGGTATATATATATATATATATATATATATATATATATATATATATATAATATATTTATTTAAAATCAAACTATTTTTGAAATCTTGGAAACAATCAGTTTTATTAATGATTTGCAATCCGACACGTAACAAAGATGGCCGCCCTCTAGCTCTCTAAACAAGAAATAGTGCGTACTAAAAATATCGGATACATAAACATCATTCTAAGCAATATATGGCCATATATCAATAACATGAAATAAACTCAATGGTTTCGTCATTCGAAACAGTGACTCAAGTATAATTTAATCTACTTTATATGAACAAGCTAACCTGCCTGAGAGCAATTAATAATCTACTTCTTTATGTTGCATTTTTTTTTGCTATTCTGCAAATTCCTTGTTTTTCACCAGGCCAGAAACTATATATATATATATAAAATATATATATATATATATATATATATATATATATATATATATATATATACATATTTATGTATATATATATATATATATATATATATATATATATATATATATATATATATATATATATATATATATACATATATATATATATATATATATATATATATATATATATACATATATATATATATATATATATATATATATATATATATATATATATATATCTTGGTAGACCAATGGAAATTTGAAACTGTTTTTCATGAAGTAACACAAGAATCTCATAAGGTCATTGTATTGCGAATATATTTGCTTTAACGTGGTAAAACCAAAAAATTGCGCAGGTCTTAGCGTTGCCGTAAGTATTTCTATATTTCAAAAAAACTAACAATTTGCACATGTTGTACCCCCTTTAAAACCTTTAAATTATAACTAGCACACACGTCGAGGGTGCACGAAAGGGGTCAAAAAGACACCACCGATGCTCACTTGTTTTCCTTCTTAGCTGTCACCCCCATACGTTCCACGTTCTAAACTCAATACAAAACAAGATTTATGCCGATTTGCCTTTATGAAAGAACTATCTAAGACATTCGCCCTTTTGTTATATTAGTTCATTGTGTTTGTGTATTGTGTAGCGCCATTGGATCGCGTTGATTAACGATTTCGAGATCAAAAACACAGCAAGTGTTTATTGTGATAAAGCTATACGGGAATTTATTAAAAGTTTCTTTTTTTGTCTTTGTTTGAAACGTATTTGATGCAACGGGTGTCTTAATTTTGATAAAGTTAAGTTAATCTTAATAACAATAATAAGATTATTAGACCAGGCGACAAGTACCCATCACTGATCAAGCAAAAATATCGGAAAAGTAGTATACTCTCATGTAATAAAAAAGCTAGGTTAGGTTAGATTTGAGATATGAGTGGGTTTTGTAACCTTACACTGCAACTTGTCCAGCTCTTATGGCTTACACACACACATTAACATATTTAACATAGCAGGTCCTGCCTCGAAATGCAGCGAATTATTTTGCTTAGTGAGATATTTTTCAGGACTTCTGTTGATATGGCTGCTTCTCCACCAAAAGTAAGAAACCTGATTCTGTTGACTGCCAAACATTCGCAGAGCAAGTGATTAGTCGTCATCCTACGTGAATAATTGGCATTAGGTTGTTTACAACAGCCCCAGCCTTTCGATATAATGCCTCAGCCTACAATGGCCAATATACAGGACAAATTATGCATGCTTTTGCACCTGTCAACTCGAGTAGTCTGCCGCAGTTTTGGTACATATATATATATATATATATATATATATATATATATATATATATATATATATATATATATATATATATATACATAAATATATATAATTCTAAGATATCAATATAGCTGGGGAACTCGGCAAAGGGGCACAACAGATGTTCACACAATATTCATTTAGCCAATATTTCGGTCCTAGGTTGGTACCTTCATCAGGACACAAACTGAAAAAGAGATAACGAAGCAACCAATAAGGAAAGTCGGGCATAGAAAATTATTATTGTTATGTTTAATTTTTAATTATTAATTTTTAATTTAATTTCATAATTATTAATAAATTCTTCTTGTTGTTATAAAGAAGTATACATTATTATTATTATTATGAAGAAGTACCAAGTATAATAATGTATACTTCTTTTTAACAACAATAAGAATTTATTAATATTTATAAAATTAAATTAAAAATTAATAATTAAAATTTAAACTTTACAATAATAATTTTCTATGCCCGATTTTCCTTATTGGTTGCTTCGTTATCCCTTTTTCAGTTTGTGCCCTGATGAAGGTCCCAACCTAGGACCGAAATATTGGCTCAATGAATATTGTGTGAACATCTATACTAGATAACTAGATAATTGATCTCAGCTTAAACCCATTCAACGAAACCGTTCCATATTTCTAGGAGTGCAAGTTGGCAACCTTGTGATGAGCAGCTCTTCGATCATATAATTTAAACATAACCTCAAAGTATCCAATTTACCATAGCGAGTCCATTGAAAGACTGCAGTTTAGAAGAGCAGCATTCTGTCATCAGAGTTTTAGTAGCAGAAGGTGTTAAGCCAAGTGAAATACGTTCTAGAATGTTATTACAGTATGGATAAAGTTGCATGAATCGTGCGAACGTTTACAAGTGGTTATGTCGGTTCAAAAGTGGCCGAACAAGAGCAGCGAACTGGACGTCCAGTCGAAGTTCCCGGTCCCTCGTTGGAATCGAGGATTGATGACTTATTCATTATAACAGAATAATTACTGTTGAAATAATAGCTCAGGAGGTTGGGTTAAGCGTTGGAATTGTTTAAAATATTATTCAGAATCATTAAGAATCCCGCCCGCTTATCCAAGAAAAGCTTTAAGAACTAGATGGGAAATCTCGCCTCAAGCCGCATACAGCCCACACCTGGTTCCGTGTGATTCTTATTTGTTCACTGACAATGAGGAAAAAGTGCAAGAGTGGCTTCGACATCAACCGAAAGAATTCTTTGCCGCAGGAATCAAGAAGATAGCAGAAAGCAATTCAATAAACCATTCTTCAGCTAGGGCTATTTATCTCTTTACTTATTGAATAACCCTCATATATATATATATATATATATATATATATATATATATATATATATATATATATATATATATATATATATACATATATATATATATATATATATATATATATATATATATATATATATATATATATATATATAGGGTTGTCGGAAAAGTATTGAGCCTTTCCTCATTAGATAGTTTTAGCACCACTTATCTCAGGTAATATATAAGTCGCATCGGGCCATACCTAACGTCACTTGAAAACTGTCATCTGACAGTAGTAGACGTGCAAAAACTGGAATTGGAATTCATTTATTCAGACTTATGTAGAGCGCCTTGAAGATGGGTTTTCTGCAAAAGTTTTACACATTTTAAAATTTTATTTCGATAAAGACACAAATGCTGCACAGGCCTATTAAAAAATGTTTGCTATTTATGATCAAGATACGTTATCAAAATCAACAGCCCAAACATGGTTCAGCCGCTTTCGTTCTGGAAATTTCGATGTGCTCCTCACGCTAGTCGACCAATGATAGAAAAAGTCGTTAGAATTTTTGCAGGGGTTGAAGAAGACTGGCATGCAACTGGCCATGACATCACCAAGGAACTGAAGATCTGTCGTAGTTATCAACCATTTGGAGAAAGCTGATTCTAAAAAGAAACTCGATGTTTGTGTGCCAGATGATTTGACGCTAAAAAAATTACTAGGTCGAAGTTCCATCTGCGAATCTCTACAGAAACGTTACAAAATGGAGCCATTTCTGAAGCAGTTGATTATAAGCGATAAAAAATGAATCACGTACGACAGTAATGTTCGAGAAAGATCGTGGTTGACAAAAGACACAGCTGGGAAAGCCAGGATCGACGGCAAAAAAGGTGATGCTGTGTGTTTGGTGTAATTGGAAGGGAATCGTGCATCATCAACTACTGCAGCCTGGCCAAACGATTGCTTCTGTACTCTACTATCAGTAGTTGGCAAGATTGAAGCCAGTGAATAAAAAAATCGACTAGAACTCGCTAACAGAAGGGCTGTCGTCTTCCACCATGACACCGCCAGACCACAACCATTTGTGATGACTCGACAAAAAATAAAAGAGCTTGGCTGGACAGTTTTAATACATTCACTATATATCCCGGAACTTATACCATCACACTAGAGTCGGTTTCGGTTTCTACAGAACTTCCTGAAGGGTGCTTAGTATGTTTCAAAAGACGCCTGTGAAAACCACTTGTAACAATTTTTTACCCAGACACCATAGAAGTTCTACAGTGATAGGATTATGGAATTGCCAGAAAAATAGCAGAAGGTGATCTAACAGAATGGCCTATGTTTGGTTTAATAAAGTTCTTTCAAAATAAAAGAAATAGCCCCCCCCCGCAATACATATTTTCCTATCTCTTTCGCTGGTAATTAAATCATCCACATTTCCTCCGTCCGCAAAGCCCCCCGGTCAACATAAAATCACTAATAAATCGCCCAAGAAACTTCCCAAAGCACAGATCAAAAAAAACACCAACATCATTAAGAGTATACTAAGACTCAGCTAGTTCCCCCCATTCTGGAACATAGCTGAGATCATCATGAACAAGAAACCGAGCTCTTCCTCCCAAATAGCTATTGACCAATCCGCCTTTTTCCCTGCCTATGCAAGATAGCTGAAAAAGTCATTCTCGAAATCATCAGAAGAAACTCCACCGCTCTCCGTGTTATCCCTGACGAACAGTTTGGCTCTCACGCTCTTTATGGCACTATCCATCACACTACCAATCTCGCCTAAACTATTTCAAACAGCTTCAACAGACACCACAAAGTTGGAACTGCTTTCGTTGATGTATCCAAGGCCTTCGACCGAGTTTGGCACGAAGGCCTAATTCTGAAACTGATCTCATACAGCTTCCTCCTATCATAGCCAAACTCTTTCAGTCCTCGTTTCTGACAGAACCTTTCAAGTCAGAGTCGACGCGGCCATCTCCGACGTCAAGGCCATCAGAGCCGGAGGCCCCCAAGCCTCCGTCCTCTTCCCCTACCTCTTTAATATCTTCACAGCCGGACATTCCAAGACCAGATCAGACTAACGTCCTTTATGTTGATGAAACCGCCATTATAACTTCTTCCAGGAGCAGTCGGATCATCACAAGCAGACTTCAATGCCACCTGGACAGTCTTGACATCTGATCTGACCATTCGAGGGTCAACCTCAACACCACCAAAACCCAAACCATCATCTTTACCAAAGACAGAGGAACTATTCATGGTCACCTCCATCTCCAGAGCTCTCGCATCCAACGGGCAACCACCGTCAAGTACCTAGGCATCTAGTGCGACAAACAATTCGTACAGAAAGACCAGGTCCGCAATATCAGTAGGATAGTTAAGCAACTGCTGGGCAAACTATACTTACTTATAAACCGCTCCAGTACGTTGTCCTTCAAACCGAAGCTACTGGTGTCAGCTTTCCAAAACGAGGAGAGCAGTGTAGAACAATGCCCTGAGGATAATCACGGGAACACTGTGTTGTATGAGGAACTCCCAACTAGACAGAGACCTCGGTGTGCCGACTATAAAGGCACACATGAAAAAAACTCAAAATTTTCTGGCCAAGGCGTCCGAACACCCGAATCTCATCATCAGGGACACGTACCAAGTCCACCCTCATGCCCGCCACCAATTGCTCAGGTACTTTAATTTCATGTAATAACAACGTTTTATCTAATAGTAGTATACGGCTTAGCCTTGCTAATAACCCAATAAAGACATTGACATTAGTCGCCTTCCAAATCCACCACCATGCCGCCCGGACCTTCTATCTGATGAAGACGATGACCCACCCCACCCATGCAAGAAAAGTGTGTTCTTAGATTAAGTTTAGCATAGGTCTTAGATTAAGTTAGGATAGTTTTAAACATATTTTAAGTTAGGTTAAGTTAGCAAAGGTAATATTTTAATTTCGTTTACCATAATAACAACCTGACTACGCCATTAGTTACATATGGTATTATAAACCGTATTAGAGCTTGATACAATTTTGTTCACCTTTAACATATAGTTTCCTCACTGTAATTAATTTAAGAAAAAATCTTTGCGAATCATTTGCTTTCATGCCAAGATGTTCCCAATGACCGTGTAAAAAGTATGCAAAATGGACGTCACTCGGATACCACGGAAAGATTTAAACACCGACAGAAATAGATTCTGTCAACCATCGATCTTTGCAGGGTTTTAACCTTTTGGGATTTTTAATCTTGTCAACGGCAACCGAGAAGTTGGTTTTAAATATCTACATGTTCGTCGCGTCGTTCAGAAAGGATTTATAAGACATATTTTATTTTTAGGATAAATATAATAAACTAGCTTTTAACCCCGACTTCGTACGCGTAGATGATATGGTAATATAACTACTGATTTTTATTGGAAGAGGGTGATTTTGCTGTATTGTTTTGTAAAAGATACAACTCGATTGGGTGGAAACAGTGTACTTAAATGATAATGTTTCTTAGTGTAAAATTTCCTTATAAACTACGTTTTTTGTTTATTTATGTGGCGGCGACAAAATAGCCAACCTGGTATGCGAGCTTATACGCGAGCAAGTCACATAAAATTGGTTGTGGGAGAAACAATCTTCCCGCAAATCTATGCCAGCGGATTTTAAAGTCTGACTCTGTGATTTATTTATGGTATGGCGAAACATAATTTTATGAGGAATTGTAGCCTCTTAAAATCAAAAGGGAAATCGCTGGTATTAAAAGAATCCGCGGCACAAACACTCTTTTGCATATCCGGTCAAAATAATGGCTTCTATTTAATTTTTATGAAGTGTTTTAACTTGTAACCGAGTGCCGTTACAGAGTTTTGGCTATTTAAGGTTCCACAGAAGCATTATCGGTGTGCCTTTTTTCGGAATAATCGTATGATATGGAAGACCTTACGGACTGAGTGAATTTAAAAACTTAACCGGATAGTTCACGGCGTCATTCGCGTTACACATCGTGTCTATTGAGTTATAAACTATTTCTTCTTCGTCAAATGATTTCAGCAACATGTCATTGATAAACGTAGCTTGTTCATTCTTCGGGGTCAAAATAGCCAGTTCACAAAACCACTCCATAGGCTTATCCTGTATTTTCGCAATTCCTGGGTAAATGAGATCTATTAATTCCTGGACGGTAGTCACTAATATGCATAGCTCGCCTGGAATAATTATCATACCGTCTCCTATTTTCAATAACAGATCAGAAAATTTCACAACAGATACATCACCCCCCAGATATACTCGCATATTTTTTGTTAGCTTCAGTATTTCTACTGCGGGCCACAACATTGATCTTTTCAGACAGGCTTTAATTTCGTCAGCTCGAGTTCCTCTAGGTACCACGGGTAAAGTTTAGCGAAAATCTCCTGACAACAGCACAGTCATACCACCCATCAAGTTTTTGTTTCCGCGAATGTCCTGCAGGATCCTATTTATAGCCTCAACGCCTCCCTTTGTACCATTGTAATTTCATCCCACACAATAATTTTATCAGTCTTTAACACTTCAGCCAAATTGCTTTGTTTCGATATACTGCATACAGGCGTCTCTGTATGTGTCAGATCGAGTGGCAACTTAAAGGTTGCATGCGCAGTTCGGCCACCATCCAGCAACGTGACAGCAATTCCAGAGGAGGCGACAGGTAAGTTTTTCCAGTGCCCCCTGGAGCGTCTAAAAAGAAAAGTAGCCCCGCGTTTGTTTCGACACTGGTTATAATTTTGTCGTACGTTAACTTTTGCTCTGTGGTTAATGTACCGTTATTGACGGTGACGATTCTCCCTAAATCGTGAACATTATAGTTAGTTTCAGATTTTCCGTTTCCTAAATCACTTGGTTTGTTTGGTTGTGGCAAACCATATTCCTGAAGAGTACGACCACCTAATGCCAAGACCGCTTCTTCAATTACATATGGACATTTATTGTACACTTCACCAAAGAATTCTGGAATATCACCATCAACCTCGCGCTCAATTTGTCGTTTAAAATCTTCGAATAAATAATCTTTGAACTTTTCCCATAAGCTTAATGGATCCGACATTTTACAGAAAACCGACATAATCATAAACAGGTCTCTAATTCTGTAGGGTGTATTGCAAAGCGCAGCCTCTTCCAAAGTCACGTACCAGTGCTGATCGTCCTCAAGCAAGCCTAAAGTCTTGTAAGCAGATTGGAATGTAGGATGCATTATACCATTACCAGTTTTTAAAGTTTCAAATGAGGTTGGACCTCGTACTTCATGAAGCAAACGGCGATGATAACATTATTAGGTTCCACTGTGTACACTCTGCCCAAAGCATGTTCTTTTTTGACACCTGGCCGTCCATCAACATCAACTCCTCTTTTTCTTCTTTCAAATTTAGTATTTTTGTTCTAAACGTAATATGCAGGTACATCAGAATACTTCAATGTTTTTGCGAAATCGTCTATTTGACACAGCTTAAAGAAAGCTAAAAGAGGAGTTGTATGTGGATTGGCTACTCTGTCAGCTAGATTTTGTTCATTAAAATAAATCCTTTGGCCATTCTCTAAATGAACCGCAACATGAACAACTGTGGGAAAACATTCGTGAATTGGGAATCCCAAAATCCGCCACACACCCTCTGAGCTACTAATATATCTTCCGTTTTCGTAAGTTTTTACCTCATCTTTCAAATTTTCGAGAACAAAAGTAGCCTGGTCGGACCCTTTATGAACGTACTTAGAAACATTTATGGACTTAACCGAATTACAGTACTTGACATTGATGTGTGCGTTAAACGTCCTTAAAAGAATTGGATTATATGGTACTATCCTTCGGTTATCTAGTGTTTCACCTCTTACCTGGAAGGCTACTCTGTAGCCGCCATCTTCTGGGGAACGCCTTCTATAAGTTGGATAGCCGTCAATCAAAACGTATTTTTGGATTACTTACTTTCGAATAATATACAAAAAAGTTTCAAAATCGTACCTTGAAAAAATAATTAATGTTTCTCCATAGAAATTTTGCCACCCCCGTTCACCCTTTTAGGAGATGAATTTTCCAGAATAATGTAACGTGTTATTTTATTTCTTTTGAAGCGTATATTTACAAAGTGTCATGATCGCAACTTCAAAAAAAAAATTTTCTTCATACAAACTTTACCACGCCTTTTCACCCCTTTAGAAATGGAATTTCAAAAAATCCCTCCTTAGTGCACTCCTAGGATATTCAAAAAATATTTCCTCCAAATTTTAAATATCTAGGTTTACAGGTTTAGGCTGCGCGTTGTCTGTCAGTCACGGTACTATTTTATAGGTATAGATTACATATTTTTTTGTTATTCATGGGAGAAGGTCATACATTTTTGTAAAACTCCATAGACGTCCTGTGGAAAAAAGTATTAAAAGTTTTTTCTTTGTTATAATATTCACTATACATTCACCTAAATAAGTTTAAACTGCTGGGCTTATTGCGCGAATACAACAGGCGGCAGGGACAAGGGTCTAAAGTGTGGCCTATTATTAGTTACAATGCATTCTTCGTAAAAATTTATGTCCGCACCTCTACAAGATGCAGCGGCTTTTTCCGTACATCTGCTTTACACAAGTTTATTAATTGACAAGGAAATCTCATTTCAACAAGATGGGGACGACGTCACATACTTCAAATACATAAAGCGTATGATTTTTTCTTATAACTTAAAACTAGTTCATAGTAAAAATTTTTGCTTTGCTTCCGGGCTTAAAGAGAGAAAGAACCGATATATGTGGTGTGGTGAACACCATACTAGAAGACCCGTTTCTGTGAGGCTATGCATGAAATGATTTTGGAGAATCGACGAATTGGACTGAAACGTATAGTAGACTCTAAAAATTTCATAAGAATGTGTTTTTCATATTGTATTCATTTTCAGCTATCCTTAAATGTCTGAACTCCAACCGAAAATGATGGAGAGTCACAAAATGCATGTTGATTGATCTTGAAGGGTTTTCAGCCATCTTTTTAGATCGGATAGTGACTATGGATTAAACATGGATCCATCATTATGATTCAGAAATAAAGCAAGAGTCGAGCGAATGGGAATGTGCTGGCTCGTCTAATCCTCCTGAGATTTACACTGTCACCGTAAATCCACCGGAAGGTTATTCCGACCATGAGCTGATTTCGACCTAGTTTGGCACTACAAATCTGTTAAATGAAAGAAACTGGCTCGTAGAATATTTTTGAACCTTTTTTTAGTTAGATGTTTGTTTCAGATCCGACTGTTACTGTGCTGAGGTTTCCGATATGATTTTGGATAGCATGCAAGTGAATCACTTTTTCCGCAAACGAGTCGGTTTTGTGGCGCTATAGAGATTTCTCTGCAGCACCTGTGCTGTACCCTTAAAAATATCCATTAATTTTACCTGGATAAGTTTTTACAATTTAAAAATTCATCAAAATAAATCAACAGTTTGAAAAGTATAAGTATTTAAGAGTAGATAGCGTAATTATTACGTAGGCGGAAAAGTTTTTGGTCTAGCTACTTAAGATACATTTTTTTTGCAAAATTCGACTCCATTCATCAATATAGTTTCCTTCAAGAGCGATACAATCAATCCAACGCTTTTCTAACATTTCTACACCTTTCTTGTAGAAAATCTCTTTCCTGCTATCATTTTTTTTCAGGGCTGCGAAAGATAATAGTTGCTGGGGTCCAAAACTGAAGAATACGGTGAATGAGGAAGCAATTCGCAGTTCAATTCATGCAATTTTGCCATCGTAACCATTGCCATTGTGACACGGTACATTATCTTGATGAAACAGCACTTTTTCTTGTCTATTTAGGGCCGTTTCTTTTTACGATTTCTGATTTCAAACGGACCAATAACTTTATATAATATTCGATATTGATGGTATTTCCCTTCTCAGCATAGTCGATGAAAATTATTCCATGCGCATCCTAAAATGCCAAAACCTCCACTCAGCTGACTGCCGATTCGATTTCGGTGTGTAGTGGTGGATTCATGTTTCATCCATTGTCACATATCGCATGAAAAAATCCTTTTTATTGCGCTTAAGCAACACGTTGTCGTTTTTGGTCCACTGTGAGCAAACGCGGTGCCCATTTCGAACAGAGCTTTCTCGTTCCTAAATGTTCATGCAAAATATGACCAACACGTTCTTTTGATATCTTTGGGGTGTCAGCTGTCTCATGCAATTTCACTTTACGGTCATCCAAAACAATTTTATAGATTTTTTGATGTTTTCCGGGGTAATCACCTCATTTGGGCGTCCAAAGCGTTTAGCATCATTTGTATCTGTACGAGCTCGTTTAAATTCGGCATACTAATAAACGATGAGTGCTTTTCTAGGGATAGAGTCCCCGTAACACTTATCAAGCCATTGTTTTGCTTGAACGGTATTTTTTCTCATCAAAAACAGTATTTAATCAACCCACGAAATTCGATTGTTTCTATCGCTTTGAAAATATCAAAAGTAGCGTCACTAAAACCACTGTAACCTGTAAACTAGTCGTTGAAATGTCTTGAAATTTTGACACGTATCGTTTGAAGGATGGTACTTCCTAAAAATCATTTGCATTTTTTGAAAAGGGCGACATCTATGTGTCAGACCAAAAACTTTTCAGCCTACGTGTTATTTAGTACCATTTTTTATTTGAAAAATCGGAGAATTGTACATTATAAAAATATTACTGAATAAACGATTTTAACTGCGAGTACGCCACTGAAAGACAATAACACATTCTGGCTACAAGATATAACAAATGTACATCGGTAAGAGAAACAGACTATCCTAACCCCCAGGTTAATTTCAACTGTACCTAACAGGGAATATACACTAACCTAAACATGACGTAGTATACATATATATGCGCGAATTGAGCTACACCCTGGGGCCAAATTTAGCCAGGGACCCGGGTAATACTTATTAGCGAAATAGCGGCCAAAGTGTAGCAGTATGCATACGAATTACAGAGATGTTTCTATTGTGTTATGATGATGTGGGGACTTTTGTAATTTTAGCTGAAATTGGGTGTAGAGAGAGTTTCAGTTTGTAAAATGTTTATTAAAATAAAAATGGAAGCTTAAAAGATACGAGAGCTTCAAGATTTCAGGAAAATTCATTTGATTGTGTATATAAACTGGTCACGAGTCAAAGTGACTCATTTGATCTTGAAGAAATGCATTTGTGACAATAAATACCCCGCCTTACTGTCTGTTGACAAAATCACTTCCGAATGCCGTGAGATATCCCTTTCAAATTTAATACACAAGTAGTACTTAAAATAATGAGGGATGGAGTACCATAAGGCTCCCTATTGCCCTCACTGCTGTTTAATGTCTGCGGTAAACTCCGACATTGCAATATTAGACGATGATACTGCCATCATGACAGCTTCAAGAAAACGTGATACAATAATCAGCAGACTTCAGACTCATCTGAATAAGCTGTCAAATTGATTCGACCAATGGAGGATTAAAACCAACACGAAAAATACTCCAGCGATCTTTCGGGATTTCCCTCTCTTGGAAGAGCCAGGCTCACCTGCCGCCCCAGCGTCAAATATCTTGGCCTAATATTAGAAAAGAGACTGGTTTGGAAGGGCCAAGTGTCTGCTGTGATAGCAAAACCTTAAGGTCCGTTAATAAACCATTCAAGCAAGATATCACTGCGAGATAGAATGACCATATTTAAGATGATCATCTGTCCAGGGCTGTTGTGCGGCAGTCAGACATAGATCGTCATGTGCGAGACGCGCAGAAGATCCATGCAAGCCGTCCGGAACATAACCCTGAGGATAATAGCGGACTCCCAGTGGCTCGTGAAAAATGACCAGTTGCGCCCGAACTTAAACGTCTACACGGTGCCTCAACATTGCGTCAAGCTAAGTAGAAGTTTTTGAAGATGACAGTCTTGTATCTCAATACTCCCATCCACAAATCCTTTGGGCCTCATTAACACTCGAGGAGTCCGTACTTGCGACCAAGCGTCCCTGTATCAGTCGCCTAGAAGGGGGCTTACTTATTAGGTTAATCTTGTTGCTTTGCAGGTCTCTTTCGGCAAAGGAAAAAGAGGCAATAGGAAGAAAATACAACACGAAAGAAAATACAAGCTGGGGACAAACAAGAAAAAAAGTCACAACAACAATCACCGGCATACTTCTTAAGCAAAACATCAGAATCCGAAAACCCAAAAGTTCATAGTTAGGGTGACACCTATCTACAGATGTAACCTAAGGCCCTTATGAGCTTTAGTTCTTGTGCGT
Source organism: Pachyrhynchus sulphureomaculatus (assembly GCA_019049505.1). Taxonomy (NCBI): domain Eukaryota; kingdom Metazoa; phylum Arthropoda; class Insecta; order Coleoptera; family Curculionidae; genus Pachyrhynchus; species Pachyrhynchus sulphureomaculatus. The sequence goes on along the minus strand of CM032451.1, from coordinate 48,357,188 downwards.
TGCGCCGTGCTCGCGTCAATTCGCCTACATCCGAGGGTAAAAGTTTATTGATAAAAAGTTTTAAGACCTGAGGTCCCCTTACCAGTTAGCCTAGAAACCAGAGGCAAATAAATTACCACAACGCAAATCTGACATCTAAAATAAAAATAAAAAAATGGTTAGGGGGCAATGCCCCCTTTCAGAAGTCAGATTAAGTAATAGGAGCAATAGGAGTACCAAAAATTGAAAGGACACTTATATTTTTTAAGATGACGCTTCAAGGGAACGGATAAAAGTATCCATATAAATATTTTTTTTATGTTTTGATTGAACTCTAGAAATAATTTTAATCACAATTACGTACAGTTAAACATATAGGGGATTAAAGGAGTGAAGATGGGTTTTAAAATTGACAAAACTGAGAATTATGTGTTCCGTTCTGTTTTTTTTCTTTGGTTAAGGGAATGAACAAATTTTAATCATAACTATTTATAGTCATATAAGGAGTTAAAGAAGAGGAGTGGGAGGTTACAGATAGTTAACTCTATTACTTTCTACGCCCTTTTTAGGATTTATGGAGTTGATGAATCTGAGAAGCATGCAATTTCCTCATTATTTCCAATTTTCACAAAAATGTAATATATATATATATATATATATATATATATATATATATATATATATACTATTGTTCTGTTATGTTTAACTAATTAATTGGAATTATGAAAAAACATGTTGAAATTAATATTTGAAACTTAACCAACGAGGATTAGTATTAAAAACAACTACGGAACATTTTATTTAGAAGTTACATCATTGTTATAAAAATGTAAACAAAATTAATGTAAAAAAGTCTCCATACACTTAACAATTACCAATAATAGTTTGACGGAGTTTAATAGAATATAACAACTTCGTTTAAACTAATATTTAGTGGGACCGCCGTTGGCCTTGATAATCTCCTGTAACCTTTTTGTCATAATTGCAACCATCTTTCTAGTAACTTCTGCTGGCATGTTCTCCCATTTGTTCAATATTCTGTTTTTTAATTCTTCTCTATTTGAAACACTATGTTTGCGAACGCGCCGTTCGTTCCTCCCATAAATGCTCGATGGGGTTAATATCGGGTAATTGCGGAGGTGTATGAAGCTGCTGTTGCACATTATAGCTCACCTATTCTCGCAACTTTCTCTTAAATTGTCTCTCAAAATGTTCAGATAAACATGCTGATCCATGGTATCATTAATAAAATGTAAATTTCTAACTCCTCCAGCGGACATGCAAATCCAAAGCAGAACATTGCCACCACTTTGTCTCATCGTGGAACAAATGTTTTTAATATCGAATGCGGTATTCTTCTATCTCCAAACTTTAGTTCTGCCATCAGACCCAAAAAGGTTAATTTTAGTTTCATCACTAAAGATTGCGGATTCCCAAAATTCAGGAGGTTTAGTAACGTATACACTAGCAAAAGCTAACCGCTTTTTTGCGATTAGCTTTCGAAATTAACGGCCTCTTCCTGGCTGCCCACCCCCTTATAGCTTACCCTGTGCAAACAATTTCTCACCGTTTGAGAACAAACATTTTTCGCAAATAGTTCCGGTACTTCTTCTTTTAATTTTAGTGCACTTTTCTTGGAATCTATAATTATTTGTCTAACAATACTGACCTCTTTACGTGGAGTCAGTTCCTTGGGACGACTGGAGCGTTGTCGAATTTTATAGGTACTCGTTGATTTATACTGGTTTATAATGTACTGAACAGTAGCATGTGACTTTTTAACAATTTTTCCTATATTTCTGTACGATTTTTCATATTTTCACAAATCAATTATGATCTTTCGAACTTGAAATATAATTTCACAATTTCTCTCGCTCATTTTTAATACTACTTTGAAACCCACTGCAAAATTACTAGCAACAAGTGACAGATTATAAAATATGGCTGAAAATTATTCATTTGTATTCAGTTTAGCGAGCCATAGATAGCTTGATAAAATGCGGCTGATTATAATGTGTTTTTTCAATGCAGTTCTTGAGTGTATGGAAACTTTTTGACATTAATTTTGTTTATATTTTTATAACAATGATCTAACTTCTAAATAAAATGTTCCGTAGTTGTTTTTATACTAATGCTCGTTGGTTAAGTTTCAAATATTCATTTAAACATGTTTTCTCATAGTTCGAATTAATTAGTTAAACATAAGAGAACTTTTTGGACTGACTGTATATATATATATATATATATATATATATATATATATATATATATATATATATATATATGTATATAAATATATATATATATATATATATATATATATATATATATATATGTATATATATATATATATATATATATATATGTATATATATATATATATATATATATATATATATATATATATATATATATATATATATATATAAATATATATATATATAAAGGGTGTTCCAAAATATATATATATATATATATATATATATATATATATAAAGGGTGTTCCAAAATTGACACAAGAAGTAATTTTGATAGAAAACACAGGTTTTTAATTAAAAATTTTAATTTTTTTATTGATTCATAAAGTATACAGTATAGGGTTATCTACGAAATAACATATCGGGTAAATGCCCCCCACGGCTTTGCTGGCACATACGCACTCTTTTGTCGAAATTTTCCATGACCGTTTTGCATAAATGTGGCTGAATTTCGTTGATACAGCGCTTAATTTCCTCCTTCAAGTCGTGGGTGGTTGTGGGCTTGTTGACATAAACCTTAGACTTTAAAAAAACCCCAAAGAAAAAAGTGCAACGGCGTTAAATCGCATGATCTGGGCGGCCAATTCTGATCACCAAAACTGGATATTGTACGACCAAGAAATGACTCATGCAGTAATTGAATTGTTTCTCAGGCTGTATGGCATGTAGCACCGTCTTGTTGAAACCACATGTCGTCCATATCCATATCTTACAATTTAAGCACAAAAAACTGGGTTATCTTATCACGATAACGATCACCATTAACTGTTATTACCTGGCCAACCGCATTTTCGAAGAAGAATGGTCCGATGATGCCTCCCAGCCCAAAATCCGCACCAAACAGTGACACGTTGTGGATGCATTTGTTTCGCAACAGTCACGTGTGGATTGTCTGAACCCCAAATGCGACAATTTTGTCGATTAACGAAGCCATCAAGATGGAAATGAGCCTCATAGCTGAAGATGATTTTCTTCAAGACATCAGTATCCGCTTGTTGTTGTTTCATAATCCATTCAACGAACTCTCTTCGTTGTGCGTGGTCAATAAGCTTCAGTTTTTGAGTCAATTGAACTTTGTAAGCATGAAGGTGCAAATCTTTCGTGAGAATACGCTATAGAGAGCTTCTCGAAATGTTCAATTCTTGACCACAGTACCGAATTGATGTTCCTGAAGTCTCAGCAACATTCTCACGAACTGCTTCAATGTTTTGTGTGGAACTGCCAAACTTTCATTATTTTTAAAATATTGCTCAACAATGAAAACATGTTGTTTTTTCGTGTATCGTTCCATGTTTAATAACCCTGAACTGTCAGCTGTCACGCTGTGTTTTTTGTTTGTTGACAACATTTTACCATACAAATGGCGCCAAATTCAAATCTTGCGTGAATTTTGGGACACCCTTTATATATATATATATATATATATATATATATATATATATATATATATATATATATATATATGGAATGAAATTAACAGTGTCCTAAACAATCAATAAATTTATTTGACTTTTCTTTGTTGGTGATGGGAAGAAAAACTTATTTTTTCTATTCCTTCAATGGGTATCATGCGCTTAGTGGTATAGCCAGTGGCGGGAGCATATAGATACAAAGGATGTTTCTGTAAGGGAAACAAAGATACTAAAGGCAAAGTAGCTTGCACATGGAGGGCACCAATTGAGAACTAGGAGACGGAGTCTCTTTTGCACCGAAACTCTTAAAGCGTAAACCATTCCCATCACGATAAATTTAAAATCGATAACCATGGGAGGGTAATTTAGCTTGTCGAAATGTGGTGAGAGCGTCTGTTATACTCGTAGTGCACCAGCGTCTTATGTTTCAGAGTTACGTGCGTTGTTTTCGACTTAGCTCGGGATCTTCTCTTAAAGTATTATTTTGAAATATTTTATTGTGAAATGTGTACTTTTCAATATGTGTTCCAAGTTGTAATACCTCGTAAGTTTTTTTCCGCACTTACTTTCAAAATTCTCGCCGTGCGTAGCCACACAATTATTGCTTTTGGCAACTGTAACATAAGAAAAGCACGCTTCACTATGGAAAACGCTCCATAACAATCAAGTTTTCAAGGACTTAAGTTACGCTCTGTGTCAATATTTTGCACCTCCAGCTCGTTGCGTTCGCGCGGCATTTACATTTATTTACGTGACCTCCTGTATTTTTCTTTGACAATTGCGTATTTACCAAGAACTACCAAAACAAGCGAATACGAACAATCAAACTGATTCCTGAAACAAAAATCTGAATATTTTTTAATGTGTTTATGCCCCTTTGTTAACTTGTCCTATACATCCCAAAAAAAATGTATTTGATGAATTAAAAATAATTATACTTATTCATAAACCTCATTTGCATTTGCAGTGTTGGGAAACAAACAAGAAACTGGCGGAACCGACTGGCAAGAGTTAATCAACTTCCGCAACTCTCACGCAGAATAACCACAGGACCCCGGTGTCCGTATCCTTGTTAAGCAAGGATAATTATTATTCATAAAGTCCTGACCGCATCCTGGCCAGTCCAGGACCTTGTTAAAATTAATAATATCCACTTTACATAGCTGTTCACGGGATTAGACTGCTCTAAGCGCCTGGACCTTGGATTAAACATTTCCATGTTTAAGTTGTGAGAGGGTCGGCGTAAATGTTTTTCTTTTATTTACCTTCCAGAACTGCAAATCCGCCGGATGACTTATTGTTTTTTTTTTTTTATTTGGTTTTATTTTGAGTTTAAACCGGGACTTGACACCAAAAAAATATTTTTTTTGAAATCAAAATTGAAATAAATTTATTTAGTCATAATTAATAGCCCAACAAAAGATAATTAATACGGATGTATCAAGTAGCAACTCTACAATGTATAATGTAAACAAAACACGTAAAACAATATACACTGGTGGGCAAAAAAATCGACTCAAGCTATTTGGCTTCAATTAACACGAATCCTAGAATTTAGTGTTCATATATTTTTACGCCTTTTAGCATCATTTGAAAGCCCATTCTATTCTCTTTCTAATGATACCAAATCCCATAGCATACCTCATGCTTCTTACTGATTAAAATGATAGAAACTGGAACAAGGAGAGCAAGGATTGAAAATAGGGGTAAGAGAAAGGAAAAATTAAACAGATTTTAAGTTTAACACTGATCTGGTTTTTCATGAAGTGTGTGAGCTTTTTCATCACTGTCTGTGGGATTCTTCCCCACTCTACGGCCATCGCCACCTTTAAGTCCCTCAGCGATGCAGGAGCTGGACGTCTGGCTCGAACCTTTCTTTTGAGCTCATTCAACATGTGCTCGATTGGAATGAGATCAGGACTCCGCGCAGGCCAGTCTAATGTGGGTATTCCCACTTCCAGTTACTGCCGCACCAAAGTAGCAGCATGTGACCTCACATTGTCGTGCATTATCACGAAGCTATCGGCAACAAACCTAGAGTAAGGAACGAAGTGCTCCTGCAGGATCACCTCGATGTACCGGTTTTCGCATCCAATGAGATGCCTCTCTACACCATGATGAACCGCCTCCGTAGGCGACCATTTAGTAATGCAGCACTTCTCATAGCGCTCCCCAGGCCTCATATGGACTCATCTTCTTCCATCATTGCCTTGTAGGTACATTTGGGACTTGTCGGAGAATAAAATGAAGTTCCATTACTCTAAGGTGCAGTCGACATGTTCTCGAAAATCTCAGTCACGCTTGTCGATGGGCTGCTATCAATTTGGGTCCGTTAGCTGGTCTTTTCGGAGTAGGGTTAGCTTCTATAAGTCTTTTTCTGACTGCCCAATGACTGACAGCCCGACCACGAACTTTTCGGAGCTCCTGCTGGACCTCAACTCAAGTGACGATTTCTTAGAGCTGGGTTGAAAATGAAGCGATCGACTCGCTCCGAGGTATACCTTCTTCTTGCTGATCCTGGTCTCTGTGTAAA